>JARHVA010002497.1:600000-962500 GCA_037957365.1 Torreya grandis
TGGCATAAAAAAGTGATCCTTAAGAACCACAACAACCTCTTGCAAAGCCCCATTGTCCAAGGGAGAGATTGAGTCACGATAGGTTCACATTTAGGTAAGTATATTCTAACTTTGTTCTCCTCTCTTTTAGTAGATAGAAGTATCATAAGTGTTGGCTTGAATAATATTACTCCTCATATTACATGTATTAGGGTGTTACTCATAATTACTTTTTTTGAAGTTACCAATACATGTATTTGATTGCTTTGCATCTAACCCCTTACTTTGTGCGACAAGCTTTGGTGAGCACTAGATTAGTTTACTTTTATAGTTATTAAATTACTTTACTTTCTTGTTTATTATCATAAGTTAATATAGAAACCATAAGACTCTTTTATGGTTGTTGTGTGACTGTGTTAGACTATAGGCTTTAGAACCCTACCTAGCATGATGTGTTGTGATAGATGATATAAGTGATCTCCTAATCAGGTCTAGCAAATCTACATATTAGTCATGCTCTCACTTAACAAGTGTGCCCCCCAATCAAAAGTGTAGGTGTGATATATCTTATCTGATATAGGATTGATTGATATATACCATGCAAATTTGATTTCATACATTCTGATGAACCCGATGTGAATCAAACCCTTATAGGGTTTCTTTCACTTATTTTATTTTTTTTGTCATCTTTTCTATCATATGTTTTGACTTGTTTGCTCAATTCTATCAACCCAACTATTTTTCTTTGTGTGTAGGAATAGGTAATTAGATCAACCATTTCAAACCAGTACATGTTTACAATAATTTATAGAGTTTCTATTTAGACTACTAGGTTGATCGAGTCAACCTAGCACATTTAGAGCCACTTTACAATAGGTTCCTATTTAGGATTCATAGTGTAGGTTCTAGATTCTAGACTTTCAGATTTATAGTCCAGTCAACTAGGTTGACTAGCTTGACTTAGCACATTTATAGACATCTAATTCTATCTACTACGTTGACCAGGTCAACTTAGCACACATTTTTAGCTTTTGCAATAGGTTCCTATCTCACTTGGTCAACTAACTCAACCCAGTTCTCTCCAAGGTTAAAGGTCTGTTATCTATTATATTTTCATCTCCAAAACACCAAGGTTAGTTCTTATTTCTCTATTTCTACTCTATTTTGTACTTTTGTTTCAAAATTGTAATCTATTTATGTGCATCAATTAGATTGGCTAGCATCAATCCAATTGACTGTTTATTTCATTTCAATATCTACTTTCCTAGAATAGCTATAGGCATACCTTATTTCATTTTTCATCTTATTAGTAATCCTTTACCTTTCCCTATTAGTTATGCTACATTAACTAGTTTGACTCTGCACCATCTTAGACTATTTTTACTACTTCTATTCACTGTACTAGGTTATCCTGGTCGACCTAACATAGTCTTTAGGTCCAATTTTTCCACTAGATTGACCTAGTTGACTTAGCTTTATTTTATGCTACCCCTACTTTTCAACTTGGTTCTTCATCCTTTCTGATCTACATCCCATTCATTTTTATTTGATCAAAATAAGGTCCCCTATCATATTTGGATAGTCTTAATCCATTTATATCTTATATGGGGTGTTCATTTCTCCCTTTATTTACCTCCCAAGAGCACCATCACTCTTGGGGCACCTCTTCTCCTCCTTCATCTACAAATTACAACATGGTTCAAATAACACCTCAAGATGAGGTTGATGGGTCCAATCCTTTCTGCACCTATCAAGAACCTTCTCAAAATATTCAAACTAATGTGGGAGTGATTAAATCAAATTTATTTAATAATCCCACTAATAACTCTTCTTCTACTATTCCCTTCAACACTAATGTGGGAAATGTTCCTTCCAACACCAACCCACCACCTGATACAACTCAATTATTATCCCAAGTGATTCAATAAATGAACATTATGAAAAACTCTAATACCAATCAAATGATGCAACTTCAATAACATTTGATCAATGTGGCAAATCAACCTCCAATCATGAATCCTCAAGCTAATCCTAATTACATTCCTCCACCTCTTAGAGATGCCTCAGGTAACATTATTCCTCAACCAATAATGAATAACAAAATGCTTAAAACTATCCAAAATGAACCTTTAGCTCCCTTCATTGTATCTATTGACATTGGTATCATATCACCAACTATTAAATATGATGGGACTAAAGACCCCACCTCATTTCTTAAAGCCTTTGGTAATCTCTACAAAGAGTGGATCCAAACTAATACATTTGCCACTACTAAAATCTTATTCAAAACCTTCATTGGTGATGTATTAGAATGGTATAATCAATTACCTCAACATTTTATTTGAAAACTTGAATATTTGGTCAATCTTTTATTTAAAGAGTTTTAACATAATGATCTTTCTGAAAACTATCTTAGCCATTTCATAAATGCTAAACAATCTCCTAATGAATCAACTCATGAAATTATTAAAAGATGGAAATCCTTAACTCATAAAGCTGATCATAATATGTTTGATGATAACTTATTAAAACTCTTTATCATAGCTTTAACCCCTACTCTTCAATACAAGGTTCAGACCTTTTCTCCTCAAACTCTTAATGAAGCTCTTAACCAAGCTAAATGACAAGATTTCCTTATGAAGCAATTAGAACCTAATTCTAAAATCCTTAAATTATCTTTCCAAACATCTAATGTTATCACTGGTAACACTTCTCAAACCAAACCTGGTGTTGCTAAAAATGATGTTCCTTCATTGTCTCATGTGCCTCTTTTAGTTCATCAAATGAGATAATTTTTACCTCTTGCTAAACCTTTCATATATCCTAATGATCCTCCTAAATGGTATGATCCCAATCTCTTTTTCTGGTTTCATGCCGATATTGGACATTCTCATGATTTTTATAGAGGGCTGGCTAAATGTGTTATTTCATACATGATCGATGATTCATTCGAACATGATACCATGATTAAGCATCATCATCAAGAATACACTAATGCTTTTCAAAAATGACAACTCTCTAAAGCCTCTACATCTAATAATAATAAAAAATCTTCTTCCCATAACCAATCAACTTTTAAGGATGTTTTTGAAATTGATGCTGATTATGATTAATACCTTAACAACTCTCAATATGTCAATATAGCTAAGGTTAATTATCATAGGAAGCCAACACATAAAGATCCTGTGACCAAGCCTAAAAAACCTTCTTTAGAAGAATAATTTCTTAAAGATACTACCACTATCAATATTGATTTAGAAACACCTGAGGAACAACTTCCTCCTTCTGATCCTCCAACCACATCTATTCCTCCAAAGTCTATTTTGCCTTCTTCTAAACCTTATGGTTCCTCTTCTAAATCTCATTGAAATTTATTAGAATAAATTAACTCTATGCCATGTAAAATTCCTCTCATGGAGTTGTTTTACACTTCACCTTATCATCATAAATTCATTATGCAATAACTCCAAGAGATTCAAGACCCATCTTCTTTAGATGAATAACCACCTTATATTGATTCTCAACCTACAAACATTAATACCATTGAATCTATGTGTCTTTCTTCCAAACCTTCCATTGAATTCCTTGAAGAGGACATGATTAATGATGAAATCCTCTTTCACACTGATGATCCACCTCTTTTCATCAAGATAGCCATTAATACCAATCTTATTCAAAAATTTCTAGTTAATGAAGGTTTTGGTATTAATGTGAATTCTTTATGGCTTTTACAACAACTTGGTTATAACAAAATTCATCTTAAAAAACCCATCTTACTTGACACAGTTTTTATAAGATTAATCAAAATCCACTTGGTTGTATATGGATTCCCTTAACCATTGGTCCTAAGACCATGTGAACCAAACTCATGGTTCTTGATCTTCCTTTATCCTATAACATACTCCTTGGCCATCCATGGACTCATTGAATGAAGGCCATTTCTTCTTATGGTAGTCAATGCATTAAATTTATACACAATGGAAAATGTTATAAGCATGAAGTCAATCCCAACCCATGTAGTATCCAATTACCTAAATCTAAATAAAAATATTATGTTCCCATGATTCTTAAAATCAATAGTTCTCCTCTACCTAAGTTCATCAATATGAATCCTGATTTACAAGTTAATCTTGTAGATTCTGATGATGATGAGCCCAATGAATTAAAATACATTTGTAATACTATGAAATTGCCTTTGTATATTTCAGAATGGCTTCCACCTTCCCTTTTACCCAAAGATTGTACCATTCCTCTCATGGATGAGATTACCAATTTTCCCCTTCCATGCACTACTCAAAACTTATCTTTACCTAAAGATGCTTTTGCTTGTAATGAATTTGGAATGGCTAAGATATTCAAATATCCTCTCATCATGACTCCTTAAACATTTAGTAATCTTGGGATTTCACAATCTGAAAATCCTCTTGAATCCCAAGCATTCACAATTACTCCCACATATGATGATAACTATATCATGGACCAAGCTCAATATAGATACTTGGATGTCTTACATTATCAAAAGACCTTAACACAAATTTATGATTTGAATTGGGATGTACATACCATTTATATAGGTCATAACTTAGAACCTAAGGGTTATGTGCCTCCTATCAATCCTCCTCTTATTGATTCTCCTTAGGTGGTAGAGCAAATCATGCCTTTTGAACCTCCTAAAGTGCTTTCATATTCTTTACCTCCTTTGGATTCTCCAATTAAATCTAATTCTTCTCCCATTAGCTCTCTATCGACCTCTTCTAGTCCATCTATTTCTTCTACTCTTAAAATCATGCTTGATGCCAAGGAAACCAATATCCATCAAATACATTCTAAATATGATCGACATGGAAATCAAATTTAAGATCTAGAAGTAGATGTGGAATATTGTGGTCCTCTTCCTACCTTGCCTAGTGATGAAGCTATTTTGGAGTTAATTTATGCTTGAGAAACACAACTCCCACAGAAACATCATAAAGTTGGAAATTTTAAAAATAAAACTCCTCGCTTCAATGACTTTGTCACTATAATTAATCTTAATTCTAATCCAATTTCATCTTTACCCAATGCGCCATACCACTTTCAAGATGGTAATGCCATGATTATTAAAGAAACAACTCATATCAACTATGGTACTCCATCTTGTCCTTGATCAATCATAGTTGCCAAATAAATTTCACCTTCTAAACATGATAATTTCAGCCTATTTTTTAATAAGTATCAAGAGGCATTCTCATAGTCTTACCAATATATGCCTAACATTGACCCTAACATAGTGGTCCATAACATAATTACCTATCCTGATGCCAAACCTGTTTGTTAGAATCAATGCAAGTTTCCTCCCAAAGTTACCAGATTATGCCATAAAGAAACCATCAAACTTCTCGATGCTAAATTTATTAAACCTATAGATTATTTTGAATGGGTTTCCAATATTGTTCATGTTCGAAAGAAGGTCACCATGGTCATTTGTATTTACATTGATTTTCATAATCTTAATCTTGCTTGTCCTAAAGATAAATTTCCTTTACCTTTAATAAATTCCATTGTTGATTCCATTTTTAGATATGAAATTTTATCTCTTATGGATGGATTTTTAGGATGCAATTAGATTCATATAGCTCCCAAGGACCAATATAAGACTACTTTCACCATAGAATGGGGCACCTATTGTTATGTTAAAATGCCCTTTGGTCTAAAAAATGCCAGAGCTACTTTCCAACATTCTATGAATAATATCTTTCATGATCTCATCCAAAAAATTATTGAAACATATGTGGATGATTTTATAACTAAATCCAAGCACTGCACAAATCATCTTTCTGATCTTGCCATCATCTTTAATCATATCATCAAATATAAAGTTAGAATTAATCCTTTAAAATGTGTCTTCAAAGTTACATCTATAAATTTTTTAGGATTCTTAATCTCTCTCTATAGAATTTATGTTTATCTATCCAAGATTAATGTTATTATCAACATGCCTATCTCTCATTCTATTCCTAACATTTGTACCTATTTAGGTAAGCTTGGCATAATTAGATGATTTGTTCCTGAGATGGCTTACCGAATTCACTCCATCAATTACCTTCTCAATAAAGTTACATATTTGGAAGGGATGGATCCATGTCAAAAATCATTTGACAACATGAAAAATTCATTGCTTCATCCACCTACACTCCATCCTCCTTCTAATGATCAACCCTTGATTCTTTATACTTATTCCACAACTATTTTAGTTGGAATAATGCTTGCCCAGCAAGATGATATAAGTAAGGAGTATGCCATATATTACATTAGTTGAGGCCTCATCGATTATGATACACATTATACCAAAGTTGAGCATGATTACCTCACCATCTATTTTGTAGCTAAAAAGCTTCGTCACTACATGCTTTACCAAACCACCTATGTCATTGTTCATTCTAACCCCCTTCATCACTTCTTATCCAAAGAATTTCTTCTAGGAGATAGAATTGGTAAGTGGATGGTTTTACTTATGGAATTTGATATTCACATCATCATGCAAAAAGCTATCAAAGGGCGAGCCATAGTTGACCAAATTACCATGGCTCCCATTCTAGCCACTTCTTCACTTCAAGATGACCTTCCCAATGACAATATTCTTTACATTGAAGGTCTTAATCAAGCAATTTATCTTAAAGATTATTTTCATAGCTTTACTACTGATCTTGAATCTAATCAATCTAATGAACCTTCCACTCCCTTTGATACTACCAAACTAAAAGTAGTTATCGAGGAGCTCCCTAAAATCAATATTGACTTGCATGAGGATACTTGGACCCTTCACTTTGATGGTGCTAAATACCTTCAAAGAGATGAGGTAGGTTTCATTCTCACTAGTCCTCTTGGTAAAATAATTCCTTTAGATTTCCATTTTACGTTTGATGTCACCAATAATATGGCTGAGTACGAAGCTCTTATCTTAGGTATGAGAGCTGCTCTTGATCTAGACATATAAAATCTTCATGCTTTGGGTGATTCTTAACTCATTTAATGTCAAGTTAGTGGTGCCTATCAATGTAAAAGTGAAAATCTTATTACGTATCATCAAATTACAGCCAATCTTACCAAGGATTTTGCCTCTTTTACACTTGAACCTATTCTTAGAGACTATAATTTCATTATTGGTTCTCTTACCTCTCCAGCTTCTCTCTTTCATCCACATCAAGTTCTTTTTGATCCTTCTTTTATCATACAAATAATCAAATCTCTGTCATCTACTCACCCTCAAGATTCCATTATCTACCACATTGAGGCTGCCACCATCTGATAATGCCTATGGTATCAAGACATCATCCAATTCTTAAAACATCAAAATTATCCTCTTAACTTGGATTCCAATGAAAAAATGCATCTTTGCAAACAAGCTTTCAAGTATGTATTTAGATATAACATCCTTTATTATCATAATGACAAAGGTAATTTTCTCTATTGTGTCATGCAAGATGACGTTCCTCCTCTACTTGAGCAAACACATGGGGGAATTTATGATGGTCACTATAGAAGACATGCTACAACTTGCAAATGCCTATGTATGGGTTACTATTGGCCTACTCTTGAAAAGGATGCTATTGAATATACTAAAAAGTGTAATCCTTGTTAACTTTAGGATGACCTCATTCATTTTCCACCAGCCTAACTTTAATTTATCAAATCTCCTTAGCCGTTTTCCATATGGGTATTCGATCTCATTGGCAAGCTTTCTCATTCCCAAGATAAGCACATATTCATCATAACTACCATTGAGTATTTTACCAAGTGGGTTGAAGTCATGCCCCTTGTTAATGTTTCCAGTCCTACTATATCTAAATTCTTTCTCAACCAAATTATTTGCCACTTTGGTGTTCCTCCAACCATTATTTTTGAAAATTTTGGTCATTTCAAAAATAAATATGTTAAATAACTTTGCACCAAATTCAAAATCAATCACAAGTTTTCCACTCCTTATCATCCATAATGTAATGGTCAAGCTGAGGCCACCAGCAAAATTCACAATAAAATTCTTTAAAAGACAATTCATGAAACCTGTATAGATTGGCATCTTCATCTTTATCCTGCACTTTGGGCATATCAAACTAGTATTCATAATGCCACTGGGGAAACTTCATTCTCTCTAATCTATGGTTCTAAGTCGGTTATTCCTCTTGAAGTTGAGATTCCTTCTCTTCACATATCTCTTCATGGCATCATTCCTGATGAAGAATTGTGTGTGACTCACCTTCATACCCTTGATCTGCTTGATGAATTTCATCTTTTTGCCTTGCATCACAATTACCAATACAAGGCTTACATCACCAAACAACATAACAAATGTGTTAAAAAACACACATTTAATGTTGGTGATCTTGTCCTTAAATTTGATTACACCTATAACAAAGAAGGTAAGTATGCCCAAAAATGGTGGGGCCCTTAGTTAAAGATGTTCTTGGTCCAAGTACTTATTGCCTTCAAACTAATGAAGGCCACATTTTCAAAGAGTGCACTAATGATCAATTCTTTAAGAGATACTTTTCTTAATCATTTCCCTTCTTTTCATGCTTTCTCTATATATCTATCTAACATCTTTTTTCAAGTTACTTTAGCATGAATCTCTCCCTATGTAGAAATCTCCTTCCTTTTCAAACCTTTAGTCCTCCCTTTTGGTTTTTTGGTTTCTTGATGTACCATAGTCTTCATTTCCTTTCTTTTCAAACCTTTAATCCTCCCTTTTGGTATTTTGGTTTCTCTATGTACAATAGTCTTCATCACTTATTTTTTCAATCTCCTTTTTCTTGCCAATGCTATTTTGGCATCCTCTTGGGATTTTCTTTTATGAGTTGCTTGGTAAGATCATGGATAAAACCTGACCCTCCTCATAAAATGACATTATTTTTATTTATTATTTTTTCCTTTTCATTATTTTTCTACTTGTCAATGCTATTTTGGCATACTTTGGGTCTTTTTTTGTGAGGTGATTTATACAAAGACTCCCTCACTTTTTGTTTATTGGCACCCCTTGGGTTTTCCTTTTGTGATTTGCTTGGTAAAACCATGGATAAAAACTAGACCTCCTCATAAAATTACCTTTATTTTCATAATCTTTATGATATTTGTTATTTAGACATTAACTTTTTCTTCTTTTTCTAGTTGGAATCTATAAACAATCTACGTTAGCATGTTTTTCTCCACTTCTTATAGTCTTATGATAAGGAATCACACCTTTGCTATCATTATATTCCTTTTTTCCCTTTGTCACATTTTTTGCAATTTGAAGAAATTCAAATTTGTTACATGTGTCATTTCCCTCTTGATTTCCCCCTTTCTTTCACCTCCACATTTAGATAAAATAAGGTCAACATCATGATAGCACTTTTATTTCACTTGGATTTACAAGAATCTTAGACCCCATATTCTTTGATTTTCTTTCTCTTAGCACCCTTGTCCCAAAGTTTTCAAATGAATGTCATCTTTACCACCCATGTTTAGTCTTCCAAATATGTATGGAGGAGGAATTAAAAAAATTTAAAAGCCAATCATTTGAAAACAAAAGGCAACATACAAATCTTAAAAGTCTAATCACACTAAAAGATGTGATTACAATCACATCTCTCTCCAATCGAAGCTCAAATTCCATAAGTGGCTTTAAATAGAGCCAAAGTCCTTTAGAGTGTGGTAGGCCAATAGATTGGAATAGGGGATTTCAATTTTTTTTATAATGCTACCTACTTTCTCATGCAAGTACCTAATATTTGTAGTAGACCGATGGCTCTATAAGAGGTCCTGAGGAGTGGGGAACATGTCATGGGGAGGTATGTCCATTTTAATTATCATGCATATAGCCTTCATGGGATGATCTTTATACTCCATTTTTTTACCTAAGACTTGTGTAGCTAAGAGAAGTTATTCAAATTCCTTAAGGTTGATAGTCCTCTTATTTTGAGAAAAACCAAATTTGAGTGTCTTTACTTCAATAAAGAGTTCCTCTACCTTGGTTTTTCCTTCATTCTCCCCTCCAACCCATTTCATTTCCCCCTTGATAGACAAATTATGATTCTAAATATGTTTTCCCTCTTCTTTAAATTCCTTTTTCTTCATTTCTTAAAAATATGTTAGCACTACTTTATTTCATTTTTATCTATCTTTAGACGCAAAACAACATGTTTGAGAAACTATAGATCATTTTCATCATGTTCTGTATATTTACTAAAACTAATTTTCTTTCTTTTTCCCATTTATCTTGATTTTTTTGTTATACTATTATGGACACCTGAGTTTGCACCCTTTTTCCATTGTTGTGTGAGATGTGGATTGTTACTGCTCACCCAACCATGTTCTTTTCCCTTTTATGCATACCCTTTTTCCATTGACAATTGAGATGTGGAGTGTTACTACTCACTCACCAATAATTTTTTACCATTTTTATTTTTGAATCCTCCTTTTACCATTTTGTTTGACATGTATCCTTGATCTAATTTGGTGAGTTTGCCTTTTCTTACTTGAGGTTTATTTGTTTGAGTTTTTCGATCTTTAATAGCCTTGGCTTTTCGGTTACCCAGTTTAATATTTTTTGAATTGGTCTTTTGGTCGAACATAGCACTTGTTACCTAGCTTACCAAATTCCCAAGTATGTTCCATCCATATAGCACCAATTATCTTGGCTTTTTTTGTGTTTGTTTATTTTTTCTCCTTAGTTTTGTATTTTTGGGTTTATCCAAAGCAGTCTCTGTGCCCTCCATAATCAAAACTAAAACATAACTGACAAACATCCCACGATAAAGGTAAATCAAGGTATGCATAATTTATTTTTTAGTTATTTAATTTTTAGTTAGTTTCCTTTGTTGTCATTTACTTTTAGTTATTTTATGCTTTTTAAAATACTACAATTTTTTTTAGCATCAACGTTGTGTGTGTCCTTATGTTCTTTCTCGAGGCACCATCCCCTATTACACCTTAGTGACACATGATGAGCATCAAGTGGGGCATATGTATACACATAATATTTTCACACTTTTATCAATTATAGATGCTTTACATCTTGTAAGAACCCATCATGGCTCAATCTCTTTGAGTGCATGCCTTAAGGCATGCAACGAGAAAAGGGTGGGTAGACCTTTGGTGATTCACATGATTGTTGTCCCTTATTTCCATATTATTCCCTATATATTTAGCTCTTAAAACCTTTCCCTAAGCTATCTCTCCTTCCTTGCACATTCCTCTAGGATTTTCCTCTTTCTATCATTCTTTCCCTTGCTTAGTACCCTTTTTACCTATTTAGTAATCTAGGTGGACTTGGTCGACCTAGCACAGTCTAGGGTCAATTTAGCTCTTTAGGCCTAGTTTTCATCTGATCGACCTAGCACAAACATTAAGCATTAGCCTGATAATGTGCTAGGTCAATTTGATTGACCTAGAACAACTGACATGTTTGAGTTATTTTTGGGTCAAATACTCCTATATATACAAGGTCATTTTGGTCATTTCCATATGAATACAATTAGGAGTTATTATTCACTCATGCTTCTTCACAATCTAATTTTCCACCATTCTAATTGAGGAGTCTTAGCTTAGGTTTCTCATTTGGAGAATATTAGTCTTATGGATAGGTCTTGGATGCTTTGGCCTAACAAAGCAATCCATATGAACCACAACCTTTTGTAAAGCCCCATTGGCGAAGGGAGAGATTGATTCATGATGTGTTTTCATTTAGGTAAGTATATTCTAAATTTATTCTCCTTAGTAGATAGAAGTAGCATAAGTGTTGACTCGAATAATATTACTCCTCATATTCCATGTATTAGGGTGTTACTTATACTTACTTTATTTGAATTTTCCTATACATGTATTTGATTATTTTGTATCTAACCCCTTACTTTGTGCCACAATCTTTGGTGAGCACTTGATTACTTTAATTTATTATTTATTATCATAAGTGAATATAGAAACCACAGGAGTCATTTAGGGTTGTTATGTGATTATGTTAGACTATAGGCTTTGGAACCCTACCTAGCATGATGTGTTGTGACAGATGATACAAGTGATCCCCTAATTGGGTCTAGCAGATCCTCATATTGGTCATGCTCCTACTTAACAAGTTTGTGCCCCAATTGGAAGTGTAGGTGTGATATATCTTATCCGATCCATGATTGATTCATGTGCACCATGCAATTCCAATTACATACATGATGATATTGGAACTAAATGCATAACTGAGCTAATTAGTCCATTTCTTCATGATGTTTGAGATGGTCTGGCTCTTCAAAGCTTTATTTTTCCATCTTTTGATCCTTTATGGTTCAAGAACTCTACTCAACTTCTATCTAGGTAAAATATTGTAATGTTGGCCAAATTTGGCCAATAAGACCCCATTTAATATTAATAATAATTAATTGTGAAAGGAAAGACACTAGAAGGCTTAAATAACCTAGAAACCACTTTACCTTAAATTTTCCAAAAGAACCTTAAACTTTGATAAATACAGAAGGGAGACCATCCTAAATGACTATTTTAAGGCCTTATATGGCTATCAACAAAGTTAAAGATAAGGTAAATATAAAGTTTTTGATTAAACTCACCTATGGTAGCCAAACTTGACTAACATCTTTGGTGACCTCTTGGGATTGCATGCCTACTATGCACCTTAGACTAGTTGCCTAGTCCATCCATTGGGCATGGATTCATATCTCACTCAATATCTAACCTAAATTGACTTTGACACTTGGATACAAATTATTTGAAATGACTAAAATAACTGACCAACTTTAACAACATAACATAACAAGAAGAAAACACACCAAAGCAAGACACACAATAAAACAACAAGATAAAAATCTGTACTGCAAATCACTTAGAGGAAAGACAAGACAAGAAACTATTGAAAAAAAATAACATTAAGACATTTTCCTCTTGGATCAAAAGGAAAGTTTTTACAAACTCTTCCTCTATGAGATGAGAAATGATATAGAGCAGGCTGCCCTTTAGTATTCCTACTTGCCAACTCATTTGTCATGATCTCAAGCAAATCATCTACAAAAAACATGTTTCCAATGAACACATACTCATTTTATGGATGAAGACCCACTTCATGTTTCTATTTTATGTTTGAACTCACCTCAAACATGGTCCCATCTTGGCTTATAGGGGCAACATCAACTTTGACTACTAGAGGCTCCATGAAATGGTGTGTTTGATCTTGAATGATCTCTTGTGGGTTCTCATGTTATTTTTTAATAAGGAGTGTAGCCTCAAAAGCATATTCAATCTACCCAACTAGAGATATAGGTCTTTGAAGAGCCTTAAACTCATTACAAATTTCCAAATACTGATACCACATATCATCCTGAAACTCTTCATGCTGATTTGAGAAGGCATGCTACATATGATTATCCTTTTGAGGACCTGTCTCCATCACCTTTTTATTTTATATCATGTGATCATGAGTTTCATGGTGGTTGTTTGGAAGGACTAAAACCTCAGTTGCATCCTTATCATAATTCACTTGGGTTACAACCATTTTCACATGTTTGAACTATTTTTCATAGGTTACTAGTTCATGCTCATTAGAGACCATTTCAAGCCTATTCAAGACCTCATATTTCTCAATTAGGAGATATTTTATATCAATACAAGGTGAAACTTCTTCATGGAGACTCTCTAGGCAAATGTTTCCTTGAGATCCCTTTATTGCTAACTCAACCAAATTAGTCTTTGCAACAAGAAGGAATACCAACCTTTTCCATCAAAGGAGAGAGTTCAAAATAAAACTTTACCTCTTCTATGTTACTTAAGGCATCCTAAAAAGTATCAAAATGCATCTAAATTGCATATAGCTACTCCAATTCATCAAGAGTCTCTAAGAATTGTTATTTTTGATCATCCATGGTCTCAATGAGATAACTAACTAGTTGGGCAACTACTACAACTATCTCAATTGGGATTTTACATATTCAAGCATGTATTCTCCCTAAAATTCTATTGCTACATGATGAAGGTCACCTCTCCTTTCATCTTCAAAGGCTGATTTGTTCTTTTCTTCACTAAGGGGAGTGCCAATAATGAGTTCTTCCTCATGTTCACTCGAAGAGTCTTCCTTACAACCTTAATTTTGCTCACTTAAAATTGTAACTTGACCTTCATTAACCTCCAATAGAACATGTTATTCCTCAATTATCGGATTTTCAACCTCACAAAAAAGTTTTGGACTTTTGAGATCAAAGAATCTATCATTATTCTCCCTCCATTCACCAACCAATTTATCAAACCTTGATATGATTTGGTCTTTAACTTCCTCAAAAAAGACTTAATTATTTATTTTAGTGCTCTCTTCAATTGATCTCCATGATGGGAAAGTTTTAGGTTATTGAGGAGGGATGAGTGGGATTTGAATAGGTTCATGAATTGGCTTGAAGCTTGGGACCTCTCTCTTATTTTAGATGCTCTCTTGGATAGAATTCCATGATGGAAAGGTTTGGGGCTCTTGAGGAGAGGTGGATGATACTTGAATAGGAACAAGTTACTTTTTGGCCTCAAATTCTTGATTTAGGCATGTTTCATATTTCTTCCCCCATGACTCTACTAGTTACTTCCAATTTGGAACCTTAGACGTAAACGTCTCCTCTTGATGGTGTGTTGTAACTTGAGGGGTGGATGAAGGATTTGAGAATCTTAAAAACTACCTTGGAGAATCATAAAAATTCTGATTTTGGATGAGGATAATATAATGTTCAAGAGGGAGATCAGGTTGAGCTTGGAGAACAATAATTGAGGCTTTCATAGAATCAATCTTTTTTTGATGGCTTATTGTAAGTTATAGCAAGTTAGGAACACAAGAAGACTGAATTGGGATTGGATAACGTGATTGAAGTTGAAGAAATTTTTGAAAACATAATGATTGAGATGCGGGGTGAATCAATCTTCAAAAATTTTCAGCCAATTACCATTGAACATTCATGAATCATTCAATGTAACTTAGTGGTCTAATAATGCATTAAGAAAAAATCACATGAGCAGAAAATAAGATAACACATCACATATGTGGAAAAAACTCATGGGGAATAAAACCGACTAAAACAAAGCTTAGAAAAAATATCCTATAACATAATGTATCAAATTTAGTTGATCACCAACACAACATAGAGCACCAACCCAACATAGAGCACCGACCCCAAATTTATCAAGCCAACTCTTGCTAGGAGGATACAACCCCCTATGACTAAGCACCAACTAATTAAAATAAAACTTATAAAAGAACCAAAATATAAGTCATATAAAAATACATATTGACCAAGTAATAACTTATCCAAGACAAATTATACAAGCACCAATCTATAAGGAAGCTTCAAGTCCCTCTTTGACCAAACACCAACTCAACTAATCACACTTATTTCTTTTGCTCTTCCACTCAGATCTCAATATTTTTTATCTAAATGCTATCCAATATCATAAATTAGAAAAAATATTTTATGTAACTCTGATATCCTCTAAACATATGATGATCACTCCTTTAGGTCTTCTTCATTTGATTTTTCTCAAAACTGCCTCTAGGCTTCTTCGCTCAACTAACCCTCTTCAAGACTGAATATATCATATGACCTTGATATTCAAATGTATAAAACATATATGATATTAATTAAATGATTATATTATATCTCTTAATGGTTTAAAACATGTTATCTAACCTCCTTAGGCTCATTGATTTATCCATCCATTTGCTTGCTCTCTACATATCCAAATATATCCAAAATGCCTTGTATATATACTATACTCATGGTTAAACACCACTTAGTTGGTAATACATATTAAAAATCTTATGTAAAAAATAAAATAGGTCTTATAACACTTTATTAACATGTTTAAAATGAAATTTTAACCCCTTTTGGTCTGCAACACTCAATTAGGCCTTATTAATCTTATAGGCCTCATGGAGACCTAATTGGATTAGGTCTATCCTCTTAACACCAAATATTGATCTTCTTGGGACCATATGTATTTATTAAAAAAATAAAAATAGTTAAATAACTTAATGAGTTAGACTGACCTCCTTAATTATTGCTTAGACCTGTATCTTTTGTTCATACCATGAAACCTCTTTTAGGACAAACTGTCCTATTAGGCCGTGTACCTCAAAAAGTCTATCTTGTAAAAAATGAAGCTTAAACACTCTTAATATATTAAATAATGAAAATATAAGCATGTAAATAGATACTAAATTAACTCAAGATCATCCCTAAATTCTTGAAACACTTTCACTTAGGAGATAAGGCTCAAGAACATCTTTATAACTTACTCAGAAATGCCAATTTACCTTAAAAACCAGTCATGGTGACTTGAACCTCCAAAACCTGTGTAGACACTTGTCATGAATTTTAATGCATGTAAATTATCATATGATATATAATTTTTTTTTCTAGATAGAAATATCAATGGTATAGTGGTGAATATTGGTCTTGTATACCAATTTCTTGACCCTATCTCACATAGTCTTATCTAAACTAGAGAGGTCATTTTATGAGGAACTATTTCACCATTTTCACTGACCTCCAAAAATTATTGTAATAATAAACAAGACTTAAAATTCATAAATAAACTATTCATTTCCTTGGTTACATCAATCTGACATGCTCAGACCCTCAAATCTATCTTCTTATCTTTGCCTGGGGTTTTCACTATTCACACCATTAGGTCTATCTATGACTAGTTAACTTGGATGACCAATTTAACATAATTTAAAGGTGGAATCTATCCATAAACCATCATGGGCATGTAGTATGAGTATCTAGCTACTTCTACCATCTATTTGGTTTTCTTGACCAATGAAAATTTTGAGAGCTACCATAACTTCTTAACCAATAAGCCTGTATCTATGTATTTTCTCTCTCATCTGAATAACCACCACAACTTGGAGGTATCTGAGAGATTTGAATACAAGATATAAAAGCTTGTCTATGAATTTTAGTCCATTATGATCTGATTTGAATAATATGTTTCACATCGAGTCCTTATTAGGGTTTTAGGGAGGTTTAATAGAGGTTTTGGTGTTAATGATTATTCATAGAGGACTTCCCATTAAATCCAAAACCAATGCTTGGAGATCTTATCTATGACCCTTACTCATCTCTCCTTAATATTTCAAGTTCCCATGTAGAGGTCACACATGCCAATGAATGTTTTAAAGTACTTTTTAAGTCTTGAGACCTCATTCTATGGAATTGAGATGGCCTAAAATATTGTTTCATATAATTTCCTTCAAATCATGGCCTTAAAATTTTTGAACATGATTAAAACAACATATCTTATCTCTATCCATGCTCACATATGCATACTTGCATAGGCAGGGTCTAAGAGAGGTCTAGATTCAGACCTAGAATGAAGGTCCTATCCCTATAGGTTCACCTTGAAACTCTCATGAATGCTTCAATGATGTGCTCTCATGCTCAAACAGTGCCAAAATATCTTCTCATTCCCATGTTATTTCATTTTCATACACATACCTCTTCATGTCATGACTAGGATCATGACTAGGCTTCCAATTTAACTTTGATATCAATGACCTGTACTTTCAAGCAAATATAAGATATAAATTTCCTTAAAATTATCTCTCTTGCCTTCAAATTCTCTTTCATGAAAACATCCTTCAATGAAAACATTGTCACAATTCCCCTTATCATATCAACATACTTTCAACTAGGCTTACTTTGTCAATGACATCAATCTCATGCAAGATGCACCTTTGACATCAATGAAAATACTCAATAATCTCTCCATTTATCATTGATGGCAACCAATCTCAAAAACTTATCTCAATAATAAACTTCTCCCTCATTCTAAACTTTCTACCCCTTTGACATAAATGACAAAGTGATATCTGTAACTTCTTGGATCAGACCTTTTGCAACTAAAACACTCAACATATAGTATTATGAGTTTATGAGGCGCTATACAAACATGTTCCCCTATCTCTATGCATACCTTCTTAGCTCTAATCACCTACACTTGGAGCTAATGAACCACATGATTATATCTACCTAAAAACTTGACTTCCTTAGTGATTGATAGAGGTAGGAACTACACCCAATTCCTATGTTAGGTGTTCAAATGTTGATTTTAGAAGTGGCTTGGTCAAAATATCTGCAATCTAATCCTATGTAGAAACATATTCAAGTTTGATACTCTGTTAACTTACTTTATCTATTAGGAAATGATACTTTAAAATAATGTGATTGGTCCTTGAGTGCATGATAGGGTTCTTTGAGATGCTTATAACACTTGTATTATCATACATGAAATTAAAATAATGTACTTAAATTCACAAGTTGATAATGCTAATGATGGTTGCTTCTTGCTTATCCATTAAACTAGGCACTCTCCTAAGAAGAAATCTCCTCCACTAGTGTTCTTCCTATCATCTAGACTCATCCAATTTACATCTATATAGGCTATCAAGTTAAACTCCTTGCTCCTTGGATACCATAACCTAAAATCAATAGTTATGTTGAGATACCTAAGTATCATTTTGACTTCTTGCAAATTATTTTCCTCTGGGTTTACTTGAAATATAACCATAAGACCGACTACTTGCATGATGTTAGGTTTAGAGGCAATAGTGTATAAAAAGCTTCCAATCATTGACCTATATGATCTCTAATTAAATTTTATAGATTCATGCTCCTAATTAAATTATACCCTATGATCATAGGTGTGTTAACAACCTTGTAATATTCCATCTCAAATTTATTCAACATCCTCTTATGTACTTTATAGACACCCTAAAGTGGCCATTAATGCCCTCTGACCAAGCTTCAAACCAATTTATACCAAAATGCATAATTTGGGATAAAAAAACTAAAACACTCTATATGATGTGAATTTATCATATATAAGTGCTAATTTTTTCCAATATATCCATAAATGTGGAAATACATTTTATGAAATAGCTAACTTTAATCAGATCATTTCGAGTCAAAATGATGTTTTCACACCTAGGTGCTCTAGATTGCTCTTTTCTACCAAATTTATTACATGAGACATGTGCCTTTATTATTTTGTGTTGGAAACATACTAAATGGGATAAAGGTTCCAACACATTTGAAAAAACCTTCCAATTCCAATCTAATCAAATTTTGATCCAATAATATGAAATTTTGACCAATTTGATTGATTTATGCACCAATTGCCAATATTTTGCACCAAAATTGATAAATCATGTTTAAGGATAAT
The DNA here is from genome assembly GCA_037957365.1 of Torreya grandis. NCBI lineage: Eukaryota > Viridiplantae > Streptophyta > Pinopsida > Cupressales > Taxaceae > Torreya > Torreya grandis. The sequence continues at coordinate 619,189 of JARHVA010002497.1, forward strand.
TTGAATCAAGAGCTTAAGTTAATTTTATATGGAACTTGTTGAATATTTAATTAATGGAAATTGATATTGAATAACTACATCATCTAAGAAATCAATCTATGGGGTGGCATCCACAAGCCATAATTACAACAAATATCTAATTAAGCCCTCCCATGCCTCTTTAATGCCTCTCTATCCAAAATATTTATGAGGGAATTTATTGATTTTAACCTCCAAAATTTAAATTATTATTATCCACACATATTCATATTGAGATGAATGGTTTAGGTTCATTATGATCAATTGAGAAAAACTATAAATAGAAGGACTCACACTCTTAATTTTAAGCTTTCTTGGTTTAAAGTTATAATGTTTAAATGATTTTAAAAGTAATTTGATATTAGTGTTATTATTCCAAATTATTAAGAGAAGCTTCACAATCCAAAGCCACAAGCCAAATGATGCCAAGAGGAGGTGGAGGATAGCCAAACCTCCATTGCCAAAGACCTTTTGAAGCATAAGCTGCGTAAGCCACTCTATGAACCATTTGAAAGCTCTAAGGAAGGTGATGGAATGTTTATTTCATGTTTTAATTGTTATTTTCATATGAATATTAGTTAATAAGTTGTTCTAAAGATCTAGGCATAGGGTGTTAACATTAGTGTGTTTTATTTTGGATTTAGTTTCATATACTAACATGATACTAATCTCCCCTTATTAGATTCCTATGTTCACATAATGGCATGCCCAATGGGATGAAATTCATCCCATGTACCAAGAAGATCAATATTCAGGTCTTAAATTAAGATTTTGAGGCTTGAAATGTTTTTAAATTGATTTTCTAACTTTGTTTGGTTGTATTTCATCTTTATGGGTTTACATAGGGACTGTCGATAGTCAATTGAAATTGTTGATGGTCAGGTGCAACCATTGAAGGTCAGGTGAAACCACTGATAGTCTAGTGAAATGACTAACAGTCAGGTGTAACTGTTGATGGTTGAGTGGTAGAGGAAAATCCATTTAAAAAATTTCATTTTTTGATCTTTTATTTAGCTTATTGCTAATAATTTGGATGTCCAAGTCTCTGGTCTAGTTTTATTTTATGATATAAAAGCTTGTCTTTTAAATATTTTTGTGCTAACAAGTTAAAAAGCTTGCTTTATATACAAGAATGTTGATTCCTTTAGGTCTACATATAACTATTGATGGGTTGGTTTCAACCATCGATGGTTGGTAAAATATTGACCATCCATGATCAAGTAGGAATCACCGACGGTCAAATAGTGACCACTGATAATCACTGTGTTTTTAAAAAACACAAACTTGAGAGCTTACTTTTCAAGTTTGCTTGTCTCATACACAAAAGAGCTTCTAATCTAAATAATATTTTGACAAGTTTCTTGAAGGACCTACATGAAAAGTGCCAAATCATGCTTAATTAAGTCTTTTAAACCTCTTTTAGATGCTTAAAAATAATTAGGAATTTCCATTTGGCTCTTAAAGGAAAATTTAGGGTGTTTATTTGAATGTTTTGTAGTTTTTATTTATATTTTTTTGTAACTTAAGGCTAAGGGGCCAAAGAACACCACCAAATCTTTCAATTTAGTGATTTAAAATTTGACTCACTTCAATTTTTTTTTGATTTATGCAAGACGTTTCTTGTTTGCTTAGTTAGAATTATTTATGCAAAAAGGAAGTTATGTGTGTATGATCTCCCCCCATCCCCTATAGGGAAATTGTGGGATCAAAAGTGCCATCTTCATTGAAAAATTGTGCCTTAGTCCAAAGGCATAAAAAGGATGTTGTGAAGGCTCTCCCCAAGACCCACATGGCTTGGGTGATCTAGAAACAACCATAAATCTTTTTTACTTAGTTTTTATTTCACACATTATAGTTTATGATGGGTAATTAATTACCTCCCATAATTTCTATAAGGAAGCTTTGACCTGGGGCATCATCTCCTAGCATAGTATTTAACCCCTTTCCATGGGGGGGTATATAAATTAGGATCCCCTCACTAGGATGGTGGTTTGAGTGGTTAAACTATCACCATTAGTAGAGGATAAGCTTGGGATGTTTGAGAATTATGGACATCTTAGTACACTAAGTGAGCAATGGATGTAGTGGTTGTAAAAAGGGAAAGACATTTTTATAATAAGCCATGTGATGTAGACTCAAATAATGTGCTGCTTCTCTTGTGTGCTAACGTGAAAGTTGGTATACATGGGATCCATCTAGATGATCAAAAACTAATTAGTTTTAATCAACCCCACTTTGCCACACCTTGATAGTATCTAGGACATTATGCTGAGTTGAATTTGGTCAGTTATCTTTTTCTCACTTGGTGTTTTGAGACTAAAAATTATGTTTTGTTTATAACCATGTCAAAAACAAGTTTGTTTATATGCCACTCCCTTGTCAAGGAGGCATTATGATGGCTATTTTACACCACACTTATGCCTTTTAATTTTTGATAAACATATTTATATGTATATCACTTGATTGAAATGGCTACCGTTATGCTACCCAAATCATTTATCAAGTTTGTGCCCTTGAGTTTTTGAAATAAAACATTGATCACATCATTAAAGGATGCTAACGCTGCTATGCTACTCAAATTATTTCAAGACTTGTTATCCTTATACCAAAACCATTATTTAAAAACATGCCACATATGCTATTTGGACCTTGTTCATACATCATCATGATGTCCAATCTTATCTAGATTATTCAATCAAATCCTAGTCTTCAAACATTGAGTTTTTAATTAACCTTATTAAAGTTTGAATTCAAACATTGATTGATTTATTTTTAAGCCTTGCTTCATAGGGTTTGATACATAGATCTTTCTCTTTTGGGTTGCTTAACTTTGGTTAATTGATTATCCAAATTTGAAAACTATTGTTTGTTAGTTCAAAGCCTATCCATATCATTGTTTATGCCTTGATTTGGGAGAACACAATCTTTTCTCTAGGTGCATTTTGTCTTGTGCCTTATACCAATTGACCATGTTTATGTTTGATTATGTATGCCATGTCTATGTCAAAAACTATTCCAAACTTGTTAGATTAAATCACCTCATCATCATCCTTTGTTTCAAGCCTAGATTTTGACATCATTTGGCCAAAAGTCCTAGCACAGCTTGATTGAGCCTAGATTTTGAAACTGTATTTGGATAAAAGACCTAATGACTCTCTTCCCTTTCCTAGTTTAGACCTTGTTTGGAACACTTTGGCCTAGACTTTGACATGCTAATTTTTATTCATTTCTTAACCTTTTATGTGTGTATGACATTTGATGTTAGACTATTTTACACCAAATATTAGAAAAAACCATTTTGGAGATACAACTCCATGTTCATATCATTGTTAGAGATACAACTCCACCCCTTTTGACCAAGCAAGATCATGTTTGACCCTTTTGTCCTTTGGATAGTTTTTTAGAGTTTGCATAACTATAGGCATTTTTATTTTTAAGCTTTATTCATTGATGTAAATATGTCTGACTACATTTATGGTGGAGCCATGTACAATCCAAGTTATGATGCAATGGCCACATAAAATCTGACTAGAAACCCCTATGAGGATAACTTTTGTAAAAAGTTTTATTATACTCCATATGAGGATAATAAATTCACCAAATGGGATGATATGGTGTATGATGAGGGCTTGGATTATTTGGTTTATGTGAGAAACTAGGCTCCATAACACTATACCATTTCTATACCATGACTTAGACTTTTAGATTGTGTGAACAATCAAACTCCACAATGCCTTATTATTACCCTTTTAGGACTTCATCCTTTAGCTCATGTGAGAAACCAATCTCCACAACTCCCTATCATTAACCAACCATCAGTCATTATTCATCCAGTTCTAATCATTCCCCACTTTAGACAAGCCCAAATAATCTAATCAAAACTCTAACCAATCCAATCAAATCCCTAACCAATCCAATCTAAACCCCAACCAAGCCAATCCGTCCCTCAACTGAGCTAATCATTTGAAGATAAAGCTATGTTCAAAACTAATATTTTCAAACTCATTGGAAACCAAGGCCAAGAGAACCATATGATCCAAGATGTTTTTGTTAAGCCAACCATTTGTGATAAGTCAACCTATGATGAATCACCTTTCAATCCTATACATGTTGTCAAGGAGTCTCACTTTGATGAGCTAGTATTTATTGAGTCACTTTTTAATGATTATAACTAATTTTGGGAAAATTATTATCTCAACCATATGCATATTTTTCAAGAGCCTCCCTCTGATAAGCCAATCTTTGAAGAATTGTCTCTTGACCTTTCCCTTATCATTGTGGAGTCTCATTTTGACAAATCAGTCTTTGTGGAACCCACCATGCCATCATAGGTCATTACTTGTCCAATAACAAACATTCAAAAATACATCATTATAAAAAAATACCCATTAGATGAACAATTAGAGTTAGAGTCAGGTTTTATTATTAAACCAACATCAAAATTAGAATCAATTTAGTCTCAACATTAGATTCAAAATCCCTTGAGTTAGAATCAGATTTATAAATAGAATACACTTGTGGTTGTTACAACATTGATGATTCATGCCTAGTAGATCAATTTAAATACATTTATGGTCCTTCTATGGTTTTTGAGTATGATTACTTCAACATCAACACAAGTTCTTCTAGTATATTTTATGAAGATTATGCTGCATCATCCCATTCCATTACCACTAATCAACATAGCCATATTATTGACATTTCATCTCCCACAAGTGTCGATTGGGATCGATAGAATAACACCTTATTGAAATTTATCCATGGTGACATAACAATAGAAGAATAAAGAGGCCAAGACCACATTCATGCACAAAAAAAAAAATTTCATAGTGAAACCTTTTTAGAGGAGATAGAAAATAATCAAAATTAAATCTCAGCATCTTCAAGTGAAACCTTTTTGGAGATGATAAAAGATAATAAAATTCAAAATTTTATGTTCCTTAGTGAAGCCTTCTCAAAGGTATTATGGAATAGTCAAGACAACTTTATTGGTAGTCACCTGGCACCAATAGATGAGCACATAAGTTATTCAATGCTTGATGAAGACATTATAAAAGATGAAATCAAAATAGCTTCCAATATATATCCTAATCAGATGGTAGCTACTCTCAAGCCCAAACAACAAAAAAATATGGTGGTCCTATTAGAGCATATTTAGAAGTCTTTAGCTCTGCCACATCCAAAATTATGTTGAATCTAGAATCAACAACATTGTGAGTGCCTAAAAATATTGATCTTCATTTGTTTCCCAACCATTACACTTTCCATTTCCATCCAATAAATCATCACCATAATAAACCTATCATCCATTATTTATCCCTATTTACCATCTATGGCCACACATTCATTTACAGAGGATACAAAGATATCTTGTCTCAAAGTTTGAAGAAAATTGAATCGATGACCAACAAGGATCACAACAACATCATGAGCATCCAAATTATAGATAGTTATTGATAGAGAAACTATTTAGATGAGGTGTGGGATAATAATTAACATGATTGATTATTCTATTTATATCATTTATTGATTAGTTTGTGCATCTCCACATCAACAGGAACAACAAAATCATTTACCATACCTAGGCCAAACACAACTAATGACCATTATCAATAAAAAACATGTACCATACCATTCCTTTTTCCATTATCACATACCTTAAACATTTTCCTCATCACTTTGGGGAAACCCTCTTATAATCCTATTAGTATATCATCCTATCACTTATCTATCCTACCATACCCACTCTCTCAACTAAAGCATGTTTTGATCAATTCTTACCTATCTTGTTTAACCTTGGTTCCTCCATTGGTTTCATGATTTTAGCATGAAGAATCAAATTAGTTTCAGAAGTTGTTTCAATCATTCCAGATAGAGGTAGTATTTGGATTAGTATGATATAAATTTGGTAGTTGAATCCTTTGTTTCTTATTTCCCTTATCAACATGTTTGTTTATGTGAGCCTGATTATATCATCTACTCGGGCAAACCAATGTTTCATTGGTCTTGATAATAATTATAACCACTTATGGGAAAATTAATATAATTGATCTGATCCATTATGTCCTAGTTTTAACCACCTAAGGGCAAACTAGGGGCAACATTTGTTTATTGTGCCTTGACATACCAACTAGCCATTCCTATGCCTTATTGTGCCATTATACCAATTGTGCCTATTTTTTTTGAATTGGATGTTACACTAGTCATATTCCTCCACTATAAGGTGGAACTACTATGACCTAAGGCCATTTTGGGACTATGTGGGTCATGTTTGATTCACATTGAGGTCATCTCAGTCCCCATTTCATTACACTCTCACCATTTTGTGAGTAACCCAAGACACACTTTCACCATTTTGTGGACAACCTAAGCCACAATCTTGCTATTTTGTGCATAACCTAAGCCATGTTCTCACTATTTTACAAGTAACCCAATCCATGCTCTAAACATTTTGTGAGAAACCCAAGCCACACTCTCACTATTTTGTGAGCAACCTAAGCCACACTCTCACCATTTTACGAGTAACTTAAGCAATGCTCTCATTATTTTACGAGCTTAGACCTTTTTAGTATCTAATCATTATCAATTGAGTTGAGACACTAAAAAATTTCAAAAAAATTTACAAAATCATTTTAGAAAAAACCACAAACATTGACCACTTCTTTGCCTTAAGGATTTTGGGAACCCTTCCTAAGTCATAAGCCAATCACTTATCGCTTAGTTTCTCCATCCCTTTTGGCCTTTTCTCCCATGCACTTATCTTTTTTCAAGACAATTCTATTCTTATATCACATCCATCATGTTTATTTTTCATCAGTTATTATTTTCTTCTCATTCCCTGAAAGAACTACATTTGGCCTAAAGTTTTTGTTGGATATTATGTCCATAGAACTATGTAGGCAACATCCACTTGCCTAGTGCATATGGAGATAACTCGATCACCCCCTTCCTTTTATTATATTCTCCCCATCATATTTATTTGCTAGGTTGTTTCCTATTTTCTAGGGGCAATATCCATCACATGGTTTAGGTTATGTTGTTTGTGCTAACATTAGGACTAACTATTCTTTATTTCTTTCTTTGTTTATTTTCTTTACTTATTTGTTTGTTTGTTATTTATGAGCTTGTTTGTTGCTCTCAGTATTGTTACCTTGATTTAGTCTAAATCCATTCATTAGGTTATTCCTTGTGCATTTATAGTTGAATCAATCCATATTTATCTATCAACATTGTCATCATGGTTTTTATCATTGGTGCATTATTTTCACTTGAATATTGGATCTTAGAATTCAGTCCTTATACATATTTTGGCCAAGTATTCATGGTGTTCTATCATGACACCTAAATTTAAGTGTTACAAAAAAAATCTATACAACAATCATGATGACATAGATGTTCTATCAAATTCAGAACATCTATACAACAATAACAACATTGACATCTCCTTGACATCAATGTCTTGATCCAATCCTGATCATATTCTAAATAGATAATTAAACAATAAAATAATTTAACCCTTTTTTAGTTCAAATGAGCATATCCATACTAGCAGGTTATCCTAATTCATATTTATCCTCTATATCTAGCTCTCATCATCATATTTTCAAGAATCAGCTATCTATCATGTTTGCCATAATCGAGGTCCAATGAATATAACTACCTATGGGCAAATCATTGTATACCATCCCATCTATATTTCTCAATGATTAAACACCTTTGGGTAAATCATTGTGTTATCACCCAATTTAATTTCTTCTACCCTAATAGGGTCATGTTTTTATCTTGTTTATCTATTCTAACTGGGGTAGCTCTAGATTCTCAATGATTATAACTACCTTTGGGTAAATCATTGTGTTATCATACCGCATTACCACTATTGAGGTAAAATGATTTTAACCACCTTTAGGCAAACCATTATATATTATCCCACTTGCATTCTCAATGTTTTTGACTACTTTTTAAAAATCATTGTGTTTTCACCCCATCATCTTCATATGTTTGGTCACCTCATCTCACTTCTTTATTTCAAGGGATCATTTACCAACCTCCTTGTGCCAACCATTTCCTTGAGGGGGCATCATACAGTTCATCCATTATTGTTGAAGTTGTAGGAATACATGACCTTTTCATTCTTTGAGAAGAAATTATTGTGCTTATAGCTTACAATGACTTCCCAAATAGAGGCAAACTATAGAAACCTAAAAGTGGCCACCAATGACCTTCAACCAAGCTTCAGACCAATTTATACCAAAATGTATAATTTGGGATAAAAATAATAAAACATGCTAAATGATGTGAATTTATCATATACAAGTGCTAATTTTTTCCAATGTATCCCTAAATGGGCAATGAATTTTATGAGATATCTAACTTTGATTAGATCATTTCAAGTCAAAATGATGTTTTTACACCTCAGTACTCTAGATTGCTCTTTTCTACCAAATTTCTTACATGAGACATATGCCTTTGTTATTTTGTGTTGGTAACTTCTTAAATGGGATAATGGTTCCAACACATCTAACATCACCTTATAATTACAATTTAGTCAAATTTTCATCCAATAATATGACATTTTCACCAGTTTGATTAATTTGTGCACCAATTGCCAAGATTTTGCACTGAAATTGATAAATCATGTTTAAGGATAATTAATTTGAATTAAGAGTTTACATTAATTTTTTATGGAACTTGTTGAATATTTCATTAATGGAAATTGATATTGAATAACTTCATCATCTAAGACATCATTCTATAGGGTGGCATCCATAAACCATAATTGCAATAAATATCTAATTAAGCCCTCCCATGCCTCTTTAATGCCTGTCTATCCCAAATATTTATGAGGGCATATATTAATTTTAGAATCCAAAATTGAATGGATTATTAACCACACATATTCATCTTGATATGGATGGTTCATGTTCATTTTGATCAATTGAAAAAAACTATAAATAGAAGGCCTCACATTATTAATTTTAAGCTTTCTTGGTTTAGAGTTATAATGCTTAAATGATTTCAAAAAATATTTGATATTAGTGTTATTATGACAAATTGTTAAGAGAAGCTTAAAATTCCAAAGCAATAATCCAAATGATTCCAAAAGGAGGTGGAGGATAGCCAAAACTCCATTGCCAAAGACCTTTTGAAGCAAAAGCTGAGTAAGCCACTCTACAAACCATTTGAAAGCTCCAAAAAAGGTGAATGAACATTTTTTTCATGTTTTATTTGTTTTTGTTGTGCCCCCTTTTGATCATGTACATGGACTATGCCAACTAGACCAATCTCAATGCAAGGCAACTCTTGGAGTAATTGCTCCGCTTTTGTACATTATAACACTAGCTGGAGAAGTCCCCATGGATCTCATACCAACTGATAGGTGGTTAAATAGTGATGACTTACATAAAAACATCCCTACCAAGGCTTGTACATGGCACCTTGAGAAGCATGGATGTCAGAGAGTGGATCCAATGAGATAACAAACCCTCAATGGTATATTAGTGTATGATACACGCTCATCCACCCTAGACAACATAGTGGAGCTAATGGACTTGCGATAGCTCATCGCTCAACACATGCCCATCTAACTTGGCAAGGAGACTCCATTTTTCCTATAAAGGGAGACTCACAGTTGAAGATAGAGAGAGGCAATGAAGTGCAACAAAACTATAAAAAAATAGAGATTGAACCACTAATATCTCTTAGTATGTATATAGTATTTTATAGAGTTGAATGTATGGCCCAATCTTACATGTGAGCTACTGGGCATGAATAGAGTTAGGAAGAATGTATGCTCTCATTTTTTATATTAATCTTTGTTACTAAACTATAAGTTAATGAGAAGTGAAGTATTGATCCTTATTTTCATGATTTACATAATGTTATTTTTATGGGCTGGTTTCATTTGAGTAATGTTTTAGCTATTTATTTGAATGTATTATGAGATAGAGGTTCTCCCTTGGTTGCTAATGCCATCCTTGTGCCATATAGTGACTTCGAATCACTTATAAAGCCACTAATTATGGAACCAGAATGCACCAAGGCTATAAGACCTATGCCTATAGTTCTACCTTGAGGATGAGAAGTTGAATCCAAGCCTTCTCTATGATTTTCCTAAGTATCTAAACCATTTTGTACTATCCCTTTTCCTAGTTCATGCCTCTAAGATCCACACCTAGCTAGTTATGGACTTGCACCTTAGGACTTGGGCCAATAAGAAAGCTTTCACCTATTGTAATCCCTTTAAAGGACTTAGAGTTAGAAGGCCACCTAAAACCCTCTAGTCAATGACTAAGTCCCCTTGAACCCTAAGTTGTACCATGTTACAACTAACCCAATGAAGGATCAATCCTTTCATTATTACACTTTGGGTGAGCATACAAGGTATATGCCTTATGTGAAATCAATGCCAACACCACAACATGATTAAATGTTGTGTTCCAGACCTTGCTATGGTTTTTCCTAGCTCCATGAAGTCTATAACTAACTTGGTATGGTAACTAAGTGCCTAACCAAGTGTAAAGCCAACCTAACAAAATTTTCTATAATATTTTGGTTCTGTTGCCATGACATATGTTAAATTTTATCACCAAAATGGTACAATAAAGTAATGATATGACTATTAATTGAGAATATCAAGCATTAGATAGAGTAAATGGAAGATAGTTTCATGCAAAATAATCCTACATGTAAAGGGTAGGAGTTGAGGAAATAGGTGCACACCAACTTGTATGATGCTCTATATAAGGTGTTCTTTTATGAGATACCTGAGCATGTGTACCAGTGGTTGGTATCCTATACTACCTATAGAAGGTGAAGCTATATCCAACACCTGATATAGACCATAAATTTCATAGAGAATATTGAGTGCCTTGGTGAAGTTTGGACATGCACTATGGATAAGTGGTAGAGCAATGCGTTAACCAACTACATGTTGGAGTTTTTAGTGTCGACATTCTTATGCCTAGAAGATGTAGAGTATGAGTTTTTTCATGAACCAAGGGGCACATTCATAAGAGGGATTGACACTAAACTGAAGAAGTTTTTAGTGGATTACAATATAGAAACTAAAATAATGGAAGGCTAAAAGTCCTTGCATATATGAGCAAATGTAAAAGGTGAGAAAGAGAAGTGTAGGTAAGGTGAAATGGAAGAGGAATAATAACTTAACACTTGAGAGATCTAAAGGATGAACTATAGTAAGTGAAGGCACAAGATAATGGAGGATCTGGAACCTAAAAGTACTGAGAGGACTTGTAGCAAATGGGAAGGGCATGGGGAAGGATCCCTCAAACTATAATAGCATGAAGAGAGAGAAGAAGTAAGAGACTAGACTCAATATTTAGGTACAAGATGTAGTGGGTTCCTAATAGATGTGGCACTTGAAAATGTGCCAGAAGCACCTACCCCCTTTGAACCTAAAGTGTAAGCTCATGCTCTAGATTCCACATCAAAAGATATAAGAATGGTAACTGAACCTGTTATCAATGTTGACTTTGATAGGATTCAAGATTTGGATCAAGAGTTTATGACTGAGCAAGTGATTCCCCATGAAGAGCTAAGTAAGGATATGAAAAATCTAGCAAGCACTAATCTAGGAACCATGAACCTAGGTGTAAGCAATCTCATGTAAAGAATGTTAGCTACAATGACTAGGTAAAAACTTATAAGAAGTGGCATGGTACCACAAGTGAGCATTAATGCATCGACTAGTTTAATAGTGCAACCAAAAACATCAAGATCAATGCCCCTACCTCTAGTTGGATTTGTTAGAGGGACACCTCTAACATAAATATAAGGGGGACAGGCACCTTATAACCTGACACCACCCCCTCAACAAGTCTACTATGAGATGGTGATGCACTTGCCTAAGTATCATGGTGTAGAGAATGTTATGAACCATGTGCTACAATTTGAGTTATAATGGAAAGCTCAGGGCATCACTCATCTTGAGTACAAGCCAACCTAGTTTGTGACCACCTTGCTAGATCGTGCCCATACCTAGTATCAAAAGTTTGATCTAAACCAAGCTATGGTTGATTAAAATGTGTCGAAGGAAGCCTCCTTGAAAGAGTTTGATATCCCTAAATTTGAGCACCAGAGCATCATGGCACTCAAATAAATTATCTAGGGGTTATCTGAGAGCATGTGCTTATATGATGTGTGGTTTAAAAACTTCTCTCTAAGATTCTATATGATATTCACCCCTCCCAGCATGTGAAATGGTTTGTTAGGGGCCTACTAGTACCATTTACATGTGCATTATGTATGAAGACCTTCATAGACCCCTGTGAAGTGCTTGAATCTTCACTCTAGGATGAGGTAGTAGGTAGCACTAATATGGGGATCAACCCATTTATGGAGGCATATATTTCATCAATGGATTTTTAGCTATAAAAGTTAACCACTAGATTACTGTATGACACTCATAGTGGATTATGGTGCACTGACTATGAGATAGAGGGGCATAAAAAGAACTACTACCCATGAAGAAATGTTTGTACCCTTCTTCTCAACTATGAAGTTTGTTATATGTCACATGACTCTTAAAATTATCCCCTATTATAACATGCAAGCCAAGTGAGCACCACCATTTACTATAAAATGTGTGATGCTTATATGCATTCAATATTAGACTATAAATTCATCAATTAGATGTGCTAAAACATGGAAAGAGGCATGAGACATTTAGGTGGGCTAAGGTAATGAAGGCTATGGCTAGAACAATATGGGTTATGGGAACTAATGAGGTGTGCACAAGTGAGGATGAGGACATGGTAGAGGAAGAATCCCTCCACTATCATGCTACAATTGTGGGTCACTTGAACATTATTAATGTGAATGCCCTATGCACCCAATGTGTATGTATTGTTGAGGACCACATGCAGTCAATGAATGCCTAGACCTATATAAGAAGATAACCCAAAGATGGCCTAGCATAGATAGAGGTGAAATAATGGTTAGGTATGAGTCTAAAGAGGAAAAATGGGCCTCTAAGCCATAATAGGCTTGTAAGGAGCCAACCAAAGTGTAGGACATAGTAAGGAGCAGGTTCACCACTCAACCACCTATTACACCAAACCAAGATATGTGTTTGGAGTATGGAAAATCAAGCTACACTATGCGTGTAACATGGCTGGAGCTAAAAGCTATGCCATAACCTGACCCTACATGGTAGAATGATGTATTGTAATAAGCCATGAGAATGAAACAAATTTTTCAAGGAAAAATTTAGTCTTCCAAAGAATTAGAAGCATAGGCCACCACTTTTTGAAAGAAGCAAGATCACTAGGAGACTAAGGTCCATGAGTTGGTTGAGATCCTATGCCTCTTAAAAATTGAAAGGGCACTGTCCCTGATAAAATATTTGCTTCTGAGGCATGGAATGAAAAAACCAACACAAGAGGCCACATCTCAAATGATATAAGTTATAACATTATACATGGAATAGGAACATGAAGTCAAGCATACTCAAAACATTGAGTATGACCAAGAATTGTTGATAGATGCCACCATCAATAAATAGTCGATCTATGAATTATTGGTAGATATGGGTGCCAATGTCAATATTCTAACTAAAAACACATGGGAAAAGATGGGGTGGTCACCCTTGAGGTCCTCACCTCACATGTTATTCACAGATAACAAAACCCAAGTGTAACCAATTGGGATCCTGAAGGGTGCCATTATAGATATTATGGGCATTGAGTTCCATGTTGACTTTGAGGTCATTGAGTTGGTAGAATAGGATAACTATCCTACACTCTTCGAAAGCCATGGTACTATGCAAATAATGCAAAAATTCACTTTAAGAAGCATTAAATGAATTCTGAGAATCGAAAGGAGAGGGTGGTGATCCCTCTTTCAAGTGACCAAGGGCCCCCATATGTAAAAAGTGTTGACCTTGAGGATGAGATCAACCACATCTATAACATCATGACATAAGGTATTGAGAAGCTCAACCCTAATGAATAAGGTATGATAGAATGGGAAGATGGGTAATTAGCCTCTAATATAATTAATGTAGCCTACAAGTGATGGGTCAAATAGGCCTATGAGTTCACTGGCTAAAGGTTCCACCTAGTGTGCAGAACTTGACCAAAGCTAGCTAGGATAGAGATGGTTAGGATTGAGCACCCCAAAAAGAAATGGGTTCCCTACACATAAAAGGTTGAGAAAAGGGTGTTTTGGCTAAGTAAAGGGAAGCTTGAAATACTTCTAAAGTATGAAAGGAGCCAACCCATATAAAAGTATGTCCATGACATTAAATCCTACATCTCAAAGGAGATAGATCGAATGGGTGCCTTAGTGCATAGCTTGAAGAGCACTACTACTCTTTGATGGGAAATAAAAATACCTAACTATCCAACTTAGTAAGATATAAAGGCATCCATATGCATTATATTTGGAAAGAGTAATGAGGATCTAGACATACCTACTTATGTTGGTGATTCTAATCCAATCACACATGTGCATCTATGCGAAGAAACCTAGACTATCTATGGTGATAATGTGCTAAGAGGACTATGGGTATATGAATTTTATAGGAGATTAAAGGCTTGGGTTTGAGTGTGGTACATTTTAAATGAGATTCACTATGAGATAGGAAATTGGGAGTTTATCAAGGATAAGTTCATGCACACCTTTTCCTTTTCTTCATATAACTTAGAGATGTTGGAGCCACTACAAGTCATCCATAGGGTAGTATTTGAGGACACTAAAATCTTAGAAAAGCACTTGAAGGAGATGTTCAAGGAGAAAGGACTAGTGCTCCCAACATTATTTAAAGAGATGATGATCAATACTGACTCTAGTGAAGAAGAAGATGAGACCTGAAAAGAGCAAAATTGGAAGGCTCTAATAGGTAGTCAAAAGCTTGTGCACTTTATAGATAACAACACTCCAGTTAATGAAGATCTAATGCATATTTAAATTAACATTATAGAGGGGATAAGGAAATCTGAAGACTTTCATCAGGATAAAAATGAACCCTACCACATGCCACTCAAGACCACTAAAGTAGACATCAATATAGGAGGCAATCTAAAGATCACCACTATAGGTGCATAATGGTCTAAATTAGAGATGGTGTGAATTGTAGACCTCTTAAAAGAATTTTAGGACTTGTTCTTGTGTAGCTATAAGGACACGAAGGGCTTCCACCCTTTCTTTGAAAAAATGAGCATTAAGCTAGTGGACAACACAAGGCCAATCAAGAAGCACCCATATTAGATGAACCCCAATCTCTATGCTAAGGTAAAGATGGAGATTGACATAATGCTGGAAGCCAACATCATTTACCCAGTACAAGAATCTAAATGGGTGAGCCTGATGGTCATGAACATCAAGAAGGATGGGAACATATATATCCACGTTAATTATAGGATGTTGAATGTAGCTTACATCAATGACCCATTACTAACCCCATTCATTGATGAGGTCCGGAATGGTGTTGTAGATTGTGAAATTTACACTTTCATTGATGGGTTTTTGGGCTACCATCAAGTGTAAATTGAGGAAGATAAACCCAAAATGAACTTTATGATTGAATGGGGTTATTTTACTTACAATATGATGCCCTTTGGACTCAAAAATGTGCCAATTATATTCTTTAGGGTAGTGATCACTGCCTTCAAGGACTTTATCCATAAGTTCCTCCAAGTATCTCTTGATGACTGGACTATGTATGGTCTTGTAAAAGACCACTATGACAATTTATGCCTCATGTTTGAGAGGTTAGATCTAGATCTCTTTGAATCTAAATAAGTTCATCTTTACAACTCCATTTGGGATATTTCTTAGGCACATCATCTGTAAGGATGGTTTGCTTGTTGATCTAGAAAATATAGCCATAATAATCCATCTCTAGACTCCATCAACACATAAAGACATTCATGCCTTTTTAGGCCATTGTGACTACTATAGGAAGTTATTTTGGAGCTATGTAAAGATTAAGATGACTTTATAAGATCTCTTGCATAAGGATGGCCCATTCTATTGGGGCGAGGTGTAAGAGGAGGCCTTTGAAACATTGAAGCTAAAGTTGGTTAGTATGTCAATTCTATAATTTTTTGACTAGATGACTCCTTTCCACGTTCATGTTGATGCTTCAAGCTCTGCCATTGGCACCATATTGGCTCAACCAAGCAAGGGCAAGATAGTCCACCCCATCTCCTTTGTAAGTAGAAAATTGATGCAAGTAGAGAAAAATTACACCACCATCGAGCGTGAAGCACTAAAAATGGTCCATGCTTTCTAAAAATTTAGGCAATACATATTATAAACTCCATTCATCTTTTTCATAGATCATGAGGTGCTCAAGTACCTCATGAACAAGCTTATTTTACATAGATGCATATGCAGATAGATTTTTCACTTCCACAAGTTTTAGTTCTCCATTGTAGTTAAACCTATGGAGAAAAAATTTGGGGTAGATCATTTATCTCACATCAATTTTGGTGATGTGGTGGAATCAATTAAAGATGACATGCTAGACACATAGATATATACAGTCCAACACATCTTGGAAGATATAACATAGATTTCCATTTTTCTAATGTCTAGGTTTATACCCCAGGCCTTGTCCACTAAGGAGAATAAATAACTCATGGTCTACATTGCATATTTATATCTCATTAAGGGGGAACTGTACAAACTAAGTAGGGATGAAGTTCTAAATTAGTGTGTTTTAGAACATGAATGGGATTCCATCTTATAAGAAGTGCATAAGGGGATTATTAGAGGCCATTACACTAGAGATGCAATGACATGCAAGGTATTGCTATCAAACTTATGGCAGCCAATATTATTTCAAGATGCCAAGGAGTACACTAAGGCATGTGATGTATGATAATGCACTAGAAATCCCAACCATCAAGATCAGATTCCTCTCATTCCCATTCTTACATAAACACCATTCAAAAAATGAGCCATTGAATTTATTGGGCCAATCACTCCAAAAACACAATGCATAAGTGCATGATACATTTTATCATCCAATAACTATTTCACCAAGTGGGCTAAAGCATGCCAACCAAAGACTGCATAGCCATGATAACTATGCACTCTATATGGGAAAACATCATAAGCTAGTATGGGTGCCCATTAAGTTTGAATAGTGATAGGGGCACTCATTTTATTAATGAGATGGTGCATATTATTTTGAATAAATATATGGTGGCACACCATAAGACCACCCCATATCATCCCCAAGCCAACAATATAGCTGAAACCTTCAACAAAATTTTGGGAACATGCGTGACAAAGATATGTGATGTTGGTTGTAAGGATTGGGATGATCAAGTTTTAGTGGTACTTTGGGCATATCACATGACCTACAAGTGATTAAATAAGGCTACACCATTTTAACTAGTGTTTGGAATTAAAGTAGTTCTTCCCATGGAATTCATGGTTCCTTCCTTACACATTGCATGAATTAGTTAGTTAGATGACCAATAATCTTTAAGTGCAAGGTTGAAAGACTTGGAGTGCTTAGATAAAAAACATGCCCAAGAAAAGTGGATTTAGTAGATTGAGAAGGTATGCTAGAAGCATTGACATAACAAGAATATCAAGCATAAAAAGCTAACTGAAGGAACATTAGTACTGATCTATTATTCTAAGTACTTTAAGCAACTAGGAAAGTTACAAATATGGTGGATGGGTCACTACATCATCCACAAAATCTTGGAAATTGGTAAAAATAAGATATGCACATTATTCAATGAAATGATCCTTGGGAATTTCAATGGTAATCGATTAAAACAATACAAGAATTAGGTTGGTATTTATACCATGAAAACACAGACTTCTTGGTCACTAGTTAGTTTGAAATTGAGCTGATCCAAATAAAGTTTGGTGCAAGCTAAACCATTCTTGTTATTTTTATCCACAAAATCTTGGAAATTGGTACATATAAGATATGCACATTGTCCAATGAAATTCTCCTTGGGAATTTCAATGGTAATCGATTAAAACCATACAAGAATTAGGTTGGTATTTATACCATGAAAACATAGACTTCTTGGTCACTAGTTAGTTTGAAATTGAGCTGATCCAAATAAAGTTTGGTGCAAGATAAACCATTCTTGTTATTTTTAATTTATCCCTTGTATAGTGTATAGAGGTAGTGAGTGATGTGCGAAGGCCAAAATAAATTTTTATATCAACACTTTATGCATAATTATAATCAAGTGACTTGAGCACTTGCACTAATAAGTGCATGAGGACAAACATCTAAGTATTGGGCATGTGAATCTTACCAAGTGTAAGCAGAAGTAGCTAGAGAGACATATGAACAAGACGGAAAGTACACACCCCTTAAGGGCCCAAGAATGACCCACCTTGGTGATAACTTTATGCTTGAGTTACAAGAAGGTGCATTGATTGATTTGGTGCTAGATACCCTCAAAGGAAATAAGTGAAAATGCCCAACATAGTTGAGTGTAAGGTATATAGTGAAGATGCACACTCAAAGTGTGTAATAGGATTATATGAGAAATAAAGCACTAAAAGGCTAGTGTAAAGGATTTGTATGGGGTAGGATAGGATAAGGCAATATGACATGTAAAAAATTGACCAAGGAAGAAAAACATGCTTGAAATAAGAGTGAAACTAAACGACAATGGAATCAAGGAGGCTAAATAATGTACATGTGAGGTGTTACACCAAAGTTACCACAAGAAAGGCAAAGGTTGTGCCAAGAATAAGGATATCATCTAAGATAGCTGGCATTCACCTAGGAAGAAGTGGGAAGTGACTATTTGAACCACACATCACTTCATTAAAAAATCTATTAGGATCATTTAATCAGGTAGCAGTGGAAACACAAATATATGCATTTAATGCATATAAGATAGGAGATTTTTGAAGTTTTCATGGATTTTCACATTTTCCAAGAAAATAAAGGTACCTATGACATTAAGCCTACATTAATTATGATGGTTGACAAGAGAAGGGTATAATTTGATTAATGGTGAACTTGCTTAGGTTACAAAGTTTATGCTAAACCTATACTTAGAGAAAACAAAGCAAGAGAGTAGAGAGCTAAAGCGAGAAAGAACCCTATCATAGTGAGTAATTGAGCAACCTAGACACCTTAGAGTGAATAAAATCACAAAGAGAGGGAGTAAATTCATAATGAAGCTAGTGTGAGGGGTTGGAATTAAATAATTGGCATAGAGAGCTAAGTGAAACATGAAGCTGCTACTAGGCTACCATTAATGGATAACAAATCTTAGATCCAAAAATACAATCAAAGATTCCGTAACTACAGAAGCTCTAACCACCATTAGAGGTTTCAATAAGCCACACCTCCATAATTTTAACATAAGATACTTCAAGATGGTCAAGAATTAAAAGGCATCAAGCTCAATAGAGATGTAGATGGAACCCAAGAAGTTTAGGATTGTAGAGGAAGTGATGATCACCAAAACTAAGGCACAATCAGTTGAGGTAGTGAGTGTCATAAATATTGATATCGATATGCTAACCAAGCTATCCTATAAATATATTTAGTATCCCCTAGAGGTTCAAGTAGGGGAAAGTTGGTGCTCTTTTACATATAATTACCAACTAAAAGAGTATAACCATAATATGTCGAGTCATTTCCAGGACTTGGCATAGGACTGGAGGTGGATACAGGGTGTAAGACCCTAGAAGGTGATGCCCTTATTCATGTCTTGATTCAAGATAAGTTGAAGGATTTTAGTGCAAATTAGATATATGAGTTCTATACTTCAAAAAACTAGAGGAGCTCATCCAATTTCTACTCTCACATATCCATGAGCATTGCTTCTAATTTATGGGATGATGCATGAAGATATCACCATAAATAATCAAGAAGATAGCCAAGCTACCAAATGCTAGATAGGACATCCACTAGATGATGGATGATGTCGAGGAAGTGGATCACATCAAAAATCTCCTCATCTACTACAAAGGGGGTTTCATGTTCCCCATTAACAAGTGTGAGGACCCTGACATGAGGGTGGTGGTGTGCATCATAAGCTCTAAGTTGTGTCTAGGTGTCTAGTGGACAAATGTCTCAAAGGTGTACCTTTACATTGCCTATCACATGGTATAGGGTGTCTAATTCAATATCATTTGGTTCATTGATATGGAGTTGATCAAAAATATTCTAGAATGCCACATTTCCAAGGGGACCTTCAAGTGGGGCTCCATCCTCATCTTGATCATGATTGAGGAGATCGAAATCTTGAATGGGAGTGAAGACAATTTATGGGTGTTTCAAAAACACCATGAATCCCCCACACAAAAATATAAGGATTACACCTACCCCACCGTGTTTATCCATAAGTAAAAGATGCATGTGATGCATTGGTGTGTAGTACATAGAAGATTTTAAACTAGAGTGGTGCATTACCTAGGGGATCTCTCAAAGTTTATTTGGGATGACAATTTTTGTTATAATGCATCAATACTACATAACATGCTTAGCACTTAAATATAGAAATAGGTCAGGATGGATAAAGCTCCCCTTCACCTTATTGGTAGAATAATTTAGGGATGGGCTACATAGGATCTTGAATGCACAAAAAATGGATTTTCTAATTAAGGAATTGGACATAGAAAGAAGGAAGTTGAGGCACATTTTTCCCCACATTGATGGAAGAGTGACTAAAGATGAAGAAGATTCCTTGGATTTATTGAACATCAATCCTATTCAAGAGGTCATAATTCTAGGCTTCATCTATAAGATTTACTATGGTATGAAGCCTCGAAAGAAGGATTCAAGTGATGGGTCAAGCACTAATAAGGAAGAAGACCCCCCAATCTAAATTAGGGAGGAAGGAACCCCAACACCCACTGAGAAGAAAAAGTGTCCCCAGAAGAAGAGAGGGGAAACTCTAGAGGAAATAGAGGAGTGATTGAAGCTCAAAATTACCTTAGAAAAAGAGTCATCCTCCTTGGACTCCACCAAGAAGCACATAAAGTCTATGCCAATGACCTACCTTGACATAAAGAAGAAGAAGGGGAAGGCCCAGATTCTATTTCCCAAGATAGTCCTCTTCAACATTGAGGAGGGAGAGGAGGAAGAGGAGTTAGAGAAAGAATAAGGTGTGATATGCACCTACATTATACCCAAGGACATTGAGTCCTTATCAAGTGAAGGGATCCCCTCCCCACCACCTAAGACTGAGCCAAAGAAGCACAAAAGGAGGTTGAGGGAACTTAGATTTAGTGAGGCCAAAATTCAAAGGGCATAAGAGCTGCAAGAACAAAAAGAAAAAATGACTATGGTAGGAATACCTAAAGAAGTCATTGAAATGGTGGAGGCCAAAAACCAAGGTCAAGAAGAGGAGTGAAAGGTGTAGATGGAGGAAGGAGGCATGAAAAAATAAAAGGGCAATGAGCCTAAAGAGGTGATCCAATCAAGTGAACCAATGGAAGAGGAACTATAGTACCAGTAGATGGGCATGGGCCTTGACCAAGTACATATTGATGTCAAACTAAAATTACATTAGAGTCATGAGGAGCTGAAATCCAAGGGCATGTCCCAGGCTAAAATAAATTGGCTAAAATCTAAGGAAATAAGAGAGTAATAAAATAAATGCATAATGTAAGCCATACAAAGGAAGGCCAAAAAAGAAAGGGCCAAGAAAGAAAAATCAGACATAAAGGCCCAAGAAGAGAAGTCTAAGAAAAAGGGAAGAGAGGAAGAGGTGGCCCAAGTAGAATGGGCTAGGATGTTGAAAGAGAGGGAAGAGAAGGTGGTCACCACATGTGTGGGGTTGAATAAATAGAGAACACCAGAGAAGGCATCAAGTTCCCCCATCGGTAAAATAAAGGAAGATGCACAATAGTGTACCTTAGCTCTGAGGGGGTACCTAAGGAGAAGGAAGGTGATACTAGTGCCTTGAAGCAAATAAAGAAGGAGATCAAAGCCTCATTAGGACTAGGAGAAGAAAAAGATGGCACAACACAAGTTTGCACCACAGAGCCACTATCAAAAATAATAGATGAAGGGGATAAGTCCAACAAATAGCTGTAGGAAGAAGGAAAACAAGAAGAAGCAGAAAAAGTCATAGAAGAAGTCACTATCTCAAGCACCAGTACAAGTGAGGAGGAAGAGCTGGGAGAGGATGAGGAGTTTGCATTAGGAAACAAAAAAAAGGATACAATATGAGCTTAATGAGAATGAAAGCCTCTACTTGATGGAGTGCATGCCTACAAAAACTACCACAACCCTGATACACCACTAGGTATTTTAGGTGTTGGATTGATATATGGATAAACCCAAATTTGAGGTTTTGACAAATGAAATTTAGAGTGCCAAGAAGCTGAAGGAAGGGAATTATTACCAACCCTCAATGTGTGTGACATGAACTCCATGTGCTCAACTAATGCCTTGATCAAGATGGCTTCTGATGTAGTGTGCAAGAAAATCATCAATGATGTTTGTGCATATAGCTAGAAGAAAATAATGAAGAATTCTGAGAAGGAGATCAAGGTAACCAAGCTCAATCTACAATAGCTTTTAGAGCACATATGAGAGGTAGAGTCATCCCTCCTAGATGAGGTGGATACCTTAGAGAAGAGTGAATTTGAGCAATTCTACATGCTTGTGGAGCAAATATTCCATAGGATGAGGTTGGTGATCTAGGACCAAGAAGATCCCTATGAGACCCTAAGGAAGGAGTTGAACAAAAAGATGGATGTGGTCAAAGACCTCTTTACCAGACTCAAAGAGGGCACCAAGGAAGCAGACATAATATTTTCTAACTTCACCTACTAGGTAGTAATCATCAATATGAACCTTAAGAAGCCAAAGGAGGAGAAGGATGCTTTATTGCAACACTAAATTATAATCAAGACTGATTCTGTGTAGGTGATAGACAAGGTCAACTCCCTTAGTGCTTAGTTGAAAACTCAAGAATAAGACTTAGAGGTGGTCTTCTATGCTTTATAAATAAAGGCTAGTGAGTAGGGGGAGATCTTGGATGGTGGGGTGAAGTGTGCAAAAGAAAGACTTGAAGCCTTTATAAAGGAGATAGAAAGCATGAATGTGCTTGCTCTCAAGGCCACATTTACAAAAGTAGATGATGACATTAAAGAGATTAGGGGTGTCATCCAAGGTTTTGAAAAATTTAAGACTAAAGATAGGGTGCACTTGTTTTTTGTGCACCTAAGGCACTTAAAGACTAGTCTGAGGCTAACTAGAAATTTTATATGGGGTAATGTTGGGCCCCATTTTGAGCAAGTAAATGGACTATGCCAACTAGACCAATCTTGATGCAAAGCAACTCTTGGAGTAATTAATCCCCTTTTGTACATTTTGGTACCATTTATAAAAGTCCTTGTGGATCCTGTGCCAACTTGTTGGTGGTTGCATAGTGTTGAGTTACATAAAGACATCTATACCAAAGCTTGTACGTGGTGTCTTGAGAAGCACACATGTTAGAGAGTGGAGTAGGTGAGATAGAAACTCCTTAGCAATAGATAACCATATGGTGTGCACTCATCCACCTTGGATAAAATAGTGGAGCTAGCATACTTGTGATAGCTCATCACTTAGTACGCACCCATCTAACTTGGAAAAAAGACTCCCTTTTGCCTATAAAGGGAGACTCACAATTAAAGATAGAGAGAAGTGATGAAGTGTAGTGAAGCTCTGGAAAAATAGAGATAGAACCATTAGTATCTCTTAGTATGCATATAGTAGTTTAGAGAGTTGAATATATGACCCAAGATCACATGTGAGCCACTGGGCATGAATAGATTTAGGAAGAGCATATGCTCTGGTTCTTTATATTAAACTTTGTTACTAAACTTCAAGTTAATGTGAAATGAAGTATTGATCCTTTTTGTCATAATTTACATAATGTTATTCTTATGGGTTGGTTTCATTTGAGTAATATTATAGATATTTATTTAAATGTATTATGAGATGGAGGTTCTCCCTTGGTCACTAACGGCATCCTTGTGCCATATAGAGACCTCAACTCACCTATAAAACCACTAAGTATGGAGCTAAAATGCACTAAGGCTCCAAGACCTATGCCTAGGGTGCTACCTTTTAGATGAGAAGTTGAATCTAAGCCTTCCATATGATTTTCCTAAGTACTCAAACCACCTTATGCTATCCCTTTCCCAGCTCATGCCATTAAGAGCCCCACCTAGCCAGTTATGGACTTGCACCTTAGGACTTGGGCCAATAAGAAGGCTTGTTCTTATTAAACTCCATTTGAATGACTTAGCATCGAAAGTCCACTTGAACCCCTCTAGTCAATGACTAAGTCCCTTTGAACTCCAAGTTATGCCATGTTGTAACTAGCCTAATGCGAGATTGATCCCTTCACTGTTGCACTTCAGGTGAGTGTATAAGGTTTGTACCTTGTGTGAAACTGATGCCAACACCCCAACATGATTAAATGTTGTGCACCAAACCTTGCTATGGTCACACCTAGATCCATCAAGTCCATAAATGACTTGGTATGGTAACTAAGTGCTTGACCAAGAATAAAGCCAACCTAGGAATGTTTATTTCATGTTTTAGTTATTTTTTTTATATGCATGTTTGTTACTAAGATCCCCCAAAAATTTAGGCATAAGGTGTAACATTAGTGTGTTTTATTTTATATTTCATTTCATATACTAACACAATATTAACCTCCCCTTATCAAATTCTTATGTTCACATAATATCTCCCATATGCGAGCTTAGACCATGTAATATCTCATGATTCCTAATCGGGTTGAGATACTCCAAAATTCCAAAAACATTCATAAAATTTCAAAATCCAAAACACTTGTCATGTCTAAACCTAGTCAGTTATCCTTGATCCGCCCTACTAGGGAAAATCCATTGTAGGATGCTTTATATTAATTTTGTTTTCAAGCTTTTTCTTTGTGTTTTATATTTATTTGTTTGTTTGTTCACTTTCCTATTTGTTTACTTTCAACACCGTTGCCTCGATTCAGTCTATGTGCATTCATTGGGTGATTCCTTGCACATTTATACTTGAATCCATCCCTATTCATATGTTAACATTGTCATCATGGTTTTTATCATTGGTGCATTATTTTCCCTTGAGTATTATATTCTAGGATTTAGTATTTATACATATTTTGGCCAAGTCCTCATGGTGTTCTATCATGATGTTTATCATCACATGCTATAATAAAAATCAGCTTCAAGTAAGTCTATAAGCAATGGAGCCATATAAGTTTCTCCTTGGCACCTTAGAAAATCCTTCCACCCATCTTGATCAAATCAACCCATTGACCATTATAATTATATCAATTCTAATAAGGATGTGCATATTTGCATTATCATGTACAACTGAATCATTTTTATTGATCAATCTTCTTCTATTCATCTCTTACATTACTTTGCATCTTCATATACTTGGTTGTTTGTGGCTTCTTTATTCATTAGACCATTGCATCTACATTTGAACTCATAGTTAATCTCTACAACAAGTTATATTCTTGAGTTATGTTTGCTAATCAACCGTAATTAGGGCACAATCATTTTTATTAAACAATCCAGGTCATCTTAATGCTTATAACTAACTTTGGGAAAACCATTATTTTTGAATTTTTACTCCTGATTATAACTGCCTTTGGGCAAATTAGTATCCTTTTAAATCAATGCATGCAAGTATTTTATCATTTGGATTAATCTCAACCATGGTTTAATTCCACCTTTCTTCTTGCTTATTTTTGAGGGATCTTCCATCCATATATGTGATGGCCACTCCCTCAAGGGGGCATCATCATAGGTTTTCCAAGCATCATTTGGAGATTTTTATTCAATCATCATCTTCCTTTTGGCATACATGCATTTTATCATTATTTGAGAAGACATTGCTATTCATATAGTTTGCAACATCTTCTCAAATAGGGGTAAACTGTAGACACCTAAAAGTGGCCACCAATGACCTCCAATTAAGCTTTAGACTAATTTCTATCAAATATCACAATTTGGCCTAAAAACACTAAAACACGCTAAATAATTTGAATATGTCATATACAAGTGCCAATTTTGGCCAATGTATCCCTAAATGGGGCAATGCATTTTATGAGATAACTAACTTTGATTAGATCATTTCAAGTAAAAATGATATTTTCATACCTGGGTGCTTTGGATTGCTCTTTTTTACTAAATTTCTTGTACGAGATACGTGCCCTTGTTATTTTGTGTTGAAAACATCTTAAATATAATGGATCCAATGCATCTAATATTGCCTTCTAATTTTAATCCAATCAAATATCAAGCAAATCATATGATATTTTGACCAATTTGATTAATTTTAACACCAATTTCCAAAATTAGCACCAAAATTGATAAATCATGTTTAAGATTAATTAATTTGAATCAAGAGCTTAAGTTAATTTTCCATGGAAATTGTTGAATATTTCATTAATGGAAATTGGTTTATAATATCTACATCATCCGGTGAGGTCATTTATTGGGTGGCATCCACAAGCCATAAATGCCACAAATATTTGATTAAGCCCATCCATGCCTCTTTAATGCCTCTCTATCCCAAATATTTATGAGTGCATTTATTGATTTTAACCTCAAAAATTGAATGGATTATGAGCCACACATCTTCATCTTGAGATGGATGGTTCAATTTAATTATGATCAAATGGTGAAATCTATAAATAAAAGGCCTTACATTCTTAATTTTAAGTTATCTTGGTGTAAAGTTATCATGCTCAAATGATTTAAAAATCTCTCTCAAGCCAAAGTTATCATGCATAAATAATTTCAAATATTTCTTAGTTTAGATTTATAATTCTTAAATGATTTTTTCCATTTGATATTAGTGTTATTAGGCCAAATTGTTAAGAAAATCTTCACAAGCCAAAACCATAAGCCAAATGATGCCAAGAGGAGGTGGAGGATAGCCAATACTCCATTGTCAAAGACCTTTTAAAGCATAAGCCTAGCAAGCCACTCTATGAACCACTTGGAAGCTCCAAGGAAGGTGAAGGAATGTTTCTTTCATGTTTTAGTTGTTTTCATATGCATGTTTGTTACTAAGCTCCCCCAAAGATCTAGGCATAAGGTGTTAGCATTGGTGTGTTTTATTTTGGATTTAGTTTCATAAACTAACATGATACTAATCTCCCGTTATCATATTATTATGTTAAAATACTTAAATTATGAAATTAATATACCTCTTTTTGATTGATTTATTTGTAATGCAAGAAAGAATGATAGTTCTCCTAGCATGGACATCTCAAACTCCTTCATAACATCTGAAAAGACCTTAGTCATACTATCATTGTTTCCACTAAATATGATGCCATCCTCATAGACAACCACTATAAATTGATGATCATTTTTTGTCTTTATGTACATATTACTATCTTCAACTCCTCTTTTGAATCTTTGATCCAATAGGTACTTGTCGAATTTGGTGTATCAAGCTCTAGGATCTTGGTTTAGACCATAAAGAGCCTTTTTCAATCTACATACATAGTCCTTATTACCTAATAATGAGAAACCCTCAATATGCTCTATGTAAACCTCCTCTTCCAAGTTCCCACTTAGAAAATTTGATTTGACATCCATCTAATACATCCTGAACCTTTTGAATCCTGCATATGCTAGAAATAATTTGATAGCCTCCATTCTTGCTACTGGAGCAAATGTTTCCTCAAAATATACTCCTTTTACTTGAGAATACCACTTTCATACCATTATATCCTTGTTCCTAATGAATTCTCCATCCTCATTCAAATTTTTCCTAAACATCCATTTTATGCCAATGACATTCTTGTCTTTAAGCCTAAGAACTAGTTCCCAATTCTCATTCTTCTCTATTTGGTCTAACTCCTAATTCATAAAACCTATCCAAAACTTGTTTTTTCTTGATTTTAAAAGGTTTTTAAGTTCAATCTTGGGTGATAGAGAAAAAATATCTCGATTTAGGTTGCTTACCAATCTCCTCCTTATTTGCATACCTGTATCTTTATTGCCAATGATTTATGATTCAGGATGATCTCTTTGAATCTATCTTGATGGGAATTTTGAGTCTTGTCTTTCCTCAACTTCTTCCTCATCAACCTCTTTTATTTCCTCTTCATTATTGAATTCCATATTTTTAAATGTATCTGTTGACCTTGAGTGTGATTTCCTTGTTTCATCAATCTTCACATTGGTGCTTTCCAATATCTTCTAAACCTCTTGTTATAACATCTATAGTTTGAGCTAACTAATTAGTATCCAAAAAATATACCTTCATCAGACTTGGAATCAAACTTACCTAAGTCTTCCTCATCTCTTTTGATGAAACATTTACTCCAAAACACTCTAAAGTGTTCCACATTAACATGTCTACCTTTCCAAAATTCATGAGAGGTCTTGTTGACATTAGTCCTTATCTATCCTCTATTAAAAATGTATGCTATAGTTCTCATTACCTCTCTCTAGTATCCATCAGATAATATAGATTCATTTAACATAGTTCTTGCCATCTCTTGGAATATCCTATTCTTTATTTCCACTACCCTATTCTACTGAGGTATCCTAGTTGCTGATAATTGTCTTCTTATCCCATAGACCTCATAGAAGTAATCAAAATCATTTGACCAAAAATCTCATCCTCTGTCAGATCTTAGGCACTTGATCTTATGTTTCTTCTCATTCTCAATAAGATTATTGAATGCCTTGAACATGTCAATAAATTCTAACTTTTCTTTCAAGAATGCTACCCAAGTCATTCTTATGTAGTCATCTATAAGTAACATGAAGTAGCGATCTATTTGAATACTTTAAATTATTGTAAGCCCACAAAGATCAGTTTGTATTAACACTAAAAGTCTTGTATTAGAGTAGTCTTTAGACTTTAACCTTCTTTTAGTCTACTTACCATGTTGACATGCCTTGTAAAGTATGTTTGTTAGTTTGGTAATCTTAGGCATGTTATTCACAAACTTATTAGTGCTTATCTTGACATGAATATCAAATTTTAGGTGGATTAACATTATATGCCATAGACAACTTTCATCCATCTTGCTCATAAAGCATTTTTACTTTTTGATTTCATTTAAGACATATAAATTATTCTCAGTCCTCTTAGCATTGGTAATTAGCTTTCCTGATTTGGATCTCCTTATATGACACCCTCTATCATGAAAAGTTAGTGTGTGACCTGTTGACGTAGTCGATTACACCTAAGGTAGGATGCTTAGCTCCTGCCCTTCCACATGCAACAATGGAAACTCCCCTCTCGCCTATGGGACCGATGAAGCTGGAGGGGAGAGTCTCTAGATAAGGGCTAGCTGCCTCTGATGTATCTCTTAGGCCCTAGTTTCTCCTACTACTAACAAATAAAATGAAAAAAAATGGGGGGGATGAAAAGAGAGAGAGAGATGCTAAAAATAGAACCTAATCCTAAAAATGAAAAGGTGATACACCAGAAAAGTTGACCCACCCAGCCCAAACATACACTTTTCACCAAGTAGAAATGCCCATACACTTCATCTAACATGGGAAACTCTTATATTTTAGTGAGTTAGGGGTCTGTAGAGATACAGGGAGGAAGGAACTAGCAAAGGTGTTCTGAGACACACTTTGACAGCCTATTCACATGCGCCTATATTCTTGCTATAGACACTTTTGGTAGACCTACAGAAAAGAGAATTTTTAATGCACTAGACATGATGTAATCAATCTGTGAGAAGCATGAAAGACAATGAATTAACACAAACATATACTTTAAAGTGCAAGTCCAGATAGAGGTAAAAATGCTAAGTCTTGATTCAAGGTAAAAACTGGCAGAGCTCTGCCTTACAAGATCGAGAGATTTTTGGGCAGAGTTTTGCCTTAAGGCTAAGAGAATGGATCCTTTCTCAAATGAGAAGCTTTAAAATATATAGAGAGAGGAAGAGAACTTGGAAATTTTTGGGAAAGACTTTGGTGCTCCTTTTGCAAGCTGGCCCATGTGCGCTCTGAGCCTTAGGAAGAGGGAGCCAATTGATTGTCGGTTCCTACTTTGACTTTGGCATCCCAACCTTAATGAGGAAGTGCAAGTCATGCCTTTTCTCTATGAATAAACTACTCTCTTCAAGGCATTTACATGGCTTCTCTACTTATGAATGCAAACTAGAAAAAAAAAGTTGTGCCACTTACTATTTGCACCGTTTGGTGACCATCTAGCAATGACTCACCTCCTCTTTGTCACTTGGACTGCTTTATCTCTTTCTACACCTTGTCTTCTTCCTACTTTGTCTCTTTCTATTCCTTCAGACCTCAGGGATGGTCTTCTGGCAGGTCACTATGTTCTTTGGGCTCTTTTCATGGTTGGCACTTAGACAATTTAAAAGCAAATGACTATTTCACTGTTTTAAAATTGACATCCACGAACCTGTCATTGCTTTAAAAAATAATGACTAATTTGTCTTCTTAAAGTTGATGGCTTTCGGGACATCACCATCCTTGGTAAATTCCTTCGGGCCTTTTTTGTGGGCTTTTTCTACAGGTTTTTTGCCTCAGACAATTTTCTTGTGGACAAAAAGTCTATGAGAACTGTCTCGGTTGCTTGCTATTCCTTCAGGTTCTTTGGCTACAGCTTCCCCAAAATTCTTTCAAACTTTTTGTCTGAAGGAAATCCTTTGAAAAAAAGTTTTAAAGAATTCATGACTTTGCCTTAACAAAATTTGAAAAGATCTTAGCCGCTTCTTTGTGGCCTCTTTGAAGTGCTCTTTGCCCTTCGCAAGGGCTCTTGAACCCAAAACTACCCTCTGCACGGGTAGTTGTCCACTTTTTGGGATGCTCCTTTGAACCGCCTGATTGAACTAAGCTGTTGAACCGATCGATTAAACCAAAAATGGTTCAATAGTTTAATGGTTCAACACTGCATGCCACTCCTTTGTTGAACTAAGCCTTTGAACTTGCCGCTTGAACTAAGTGTTTGAACTGTTCCTTTGAACCAACCACTTGAACCAACTGCTTTAACCCAAAATGGTTCAACAGTTCAACACTACGTGCCATTCATTTGTACTGTGCCTCTTTAAAACAAGCCTTTGAACTTTTCCTGATTGAACTAAGGATTTAAACCAAGCGATGAAACAAAGCAAAGGAATCAAGCCGACGAACTGACTGATTGAACCAAGGCTTTGAACTTGAGCTTTGAACCAAAGTGTTGAATTTTGCCATTGAACTAAAACCATTGAACTCGGGTGTTGAACCAAAATGATGAACCAAGGCTGATGAACTTGAGCTTTGAACCAAAGCACTAAACTGGTTCAATGGTTCAAAAATTCTAACCTTCCTTATGAATTTATAAACAAGAGTCTGAAGAAGCTTTATTGTTGAGTCTGTAGAAATGGACCTGTAGACTTCATAGAAAATCTGTAGAGTCCATAAAAATTGCAAGACTCATGCAAAATCAAAAGTACTAGCTCAGAATAGCATAAAAAAGAAGGGGGATAGATTTTTTAGCATATTGGGCAAAAAATTATCAACAAATTGGTGATTCCTAGGGGAAGCATGCCTGCTATGCTTAGAGACCAGTTGCCTTGTAGTCCATTGGGCATGGATTCAGAATGCAGCTTTGAAGAAAGGTTAGCCATAGTCCTAAAGATCCAAGAATCAAACATGAAGCTTTTGACCCCAAACATAAGGGAAAGCACACACAAGACTAAAAACACTACTTGTACAACTGCACTTAGGGAAAGCAGGAAAAGAAACTGAAAGTAAACTACTATATACAACTAACCAAAAAAAATTGCCTCCTTCCTAGATCAAAGGGAAAACTTCTTAAGTCCCCTTCTTGGAAAGAATACTTATGGTGCCAGACAAGTGGCCAAATGAAAAGGAGATTTGGTGACCTGATCCTCTTGCCTGCCACCTGGATTGGCTGGTATCTTAGTGGATCAAATTCAAACATGCTTCCAACATATATGTACTCGATTTGTTCCTAGAAGCTTGTTGAATGCTGGTCCTTCATGCTGGTGCATTTCACCAAGAAATCAATAGCTGTTGGCTCATTACCATAAGCCATTTGATATGTATGATCCCTTTGCAATGCATCATAGTCTGACTCATCTCTTTTTGCCTCGCTAAAAAATGTGTCAAACTCATCCTCTACTCCCTCTTGTCCTTCTTCAGCTAAAATCAAATGATTCTCCTCCTTCCATCTGGCTAACACTTCATCGATTTCAAGTGTGGCCTGATATCTCTCTTGGGGGTGTGTAGATGGGGTGTGTTTAGACATAGAATGTGTTGTTGGGTCTGAACCGTGCATCACACATTGGCTGAGGAATCTCTTTTTGGATTCCAACTTTGCAATTTTCCTAGCTATATTTTCCTAGAAGAGCCTTTCTTGGAGATCATAGGAATCATGGGTAGGAGCAGCTTTATCTTCTTCAAGGTCTTGCGTAAAACCTTGCTTCTCCTCTTTCCTACCCCATGATTCCATTATTTTCTTCTAGTTTAGGATCTCAGAGTTGGAATTTTACTCCTGTGAACAGGCAACAACTTTGTTTTCTCCAAGGTCCTAGGGCTCCTCCACAAGGTCTGAAAGTTCTCTCTTTCATGAATTAGTCTCATCTTAGCCTCTAAATCTTCAAGTTTCTAGACTAGATTATCTTAAAAGAGTCTTTCTTGGAGGTCACCAACATCATCATGTTGAGTAGGAGCAGTTTTGAGAGAGATGTGCTAGTTCATAATGCTCCCCCCAAAGGAAGATTCATGATATAAGGAATTTAGAAGGTTCATATCCATGGGAGGCTATTCCAATTCCATTTGATGCTTGAAGGCTAGGCGAATGGGGTTAAGAGCATGGTTGATTGATGCATCAGATGAGCTGGAGTGAGCAAGTGCTATCTAATAGAAAGGATTCAGTGCACAAGAGGGGGATTTCTTTAGGATAGGAGGGGGCGCGCAAGCCTGACTACCTTACATGAATGGATTCCTCCATTTTGCTACCTCTTCCTCCATGGATTATAAGGCTTGAGCTTGCCTGAACAAACATGCCTCTTTGTACATCAGCTCCTACTGATATCCATACTACTCATCCAGTCTGTCGATCTCCATTACCTACTTTTCAAACTCCAGTGACACTTCCCTTATTGTTGAAGGGTAACTAGGAGGGCTGCTTGAGGTGATTGCATGAATGTTTTGAGCTTGATCATGGTAATATAAAGGAATACAAGGCCCATGATCCTATGCAAAGGAATTATACATACAAAAAGTGATTTTTGATGGCACCAGGTTGCTTAACTAGCTAATTCAAGTCAGAGTCACCATTGGTGTTGATGTAAAAGCCTCTAAAGGCTAGTTGGTTGAAGAACACACCAAAAATTCTTCAACTCTATGGACACAACTTGTCCTAGTTGGTCCCACTAGGCATGCCAAAAACTATTGACGTAGTGGATTGCACCTGGGGTAGGATGCTTAGGTCCTGCCCTTCCACATGTAACAATGGAAACTCCCCTCTCACTTGTGGGACCGGTGAAGCTGGAGGGGAGAGTCTCTAGATAAGGGCTAGCTCCCTCTGATGTATCTTTTAGGCCCTAATTTCTCCTATTTCTAACAAATAAAATGAAAAAATGGGGGGGGGGATGAAAAGAGAGAGAGAGATGCTAAAAATAGAACCTAAGCCTAAAAATGAAAAGGTGATACACCAAAAAAGTTGACCCACCCAGCCTAAACATACACTTTTCACCAAGAAGAAATGCCCATACACTTTATCTGATGTGGGAAACTCTTCTCTTTTAGTGAGTCAGGGGTCTGTAGAGATACATGGAGGAAGGAACTAGCAAAGGTGTTCTGAGACACACTTTGACAACCTATTCACATGTGCCTATATTCTTGCTGTAGACACTTCTGGCAAACCTGCAAAAAAGAGACTTCTCAATGCACTAGACATGCTGTAATTGATTAGTGAGAATCATGAAAGACAATGACTTAACACAAAATAAGAACACAGACATATACTTTAAAGTGCAAGTCTAGATAGAGGTAAAAATGCTAAGTCTTGATTCAAGGTAAAAACTGACAGAGATCTACCTTACAAGCCTGAGAGATTTTTGGGTAGAGTTTTTCATTAAGGTTAAGAGAATGGATCCTTTCTCAAATGAGAAGCTTTACAATATATAGAGAGAGGAAGAGAACTTGGCAATTTCTGGGAAAGACTTTGGCCCTCCTTTTGCAAGCTGGCCCATGTGCACTTTAAGCCTTGGGAAGAGGGAGCTGTTTGATTTTCAGTTCCTACTTTGACTTTGGCATCCCAACCTTAATGAGGAAGCATAAGTCGCACCTTTTCTCTGTGAACAAACTAATCTCTTCAAGGCATTTACACAACTTGTCTACTTATGAATGCAAACTAGAGAAAATAAGCTATGTCGATTACTATTTATGCCATTTGGTGACCATCTGGCAATGACTCACCTCCTCTTTGCCACTTGGACTGCTTTGTCTCTTTGTTCACCTTGTATTCTTCCTACTTTGTCTCTTTCTGCTCCTTCAGTGCTTGGGGATGGTCTTTTGGTAGGTCGCTATGTTCCTTGGGCTATTTTCATGGTTGTCAGTCAGACAATTTAAAAGCAAATGGCTATTTCACTGTCTTAAAATTGACGTCCACTCACCTATCATCACTTTAAAAAATAATGACTAATCTATCTTCTTGAAGTTGATAGTTTCTAGGATGTCACCATCCTTGGCAAATTCCTTCAGGCCTTTTTTGTGGGATTTTTCTACAAGTTTTTTCCCTCAGATAATTTTCCCATGGACAAAAAGTCTGCGAGAACTGTCTCGGTTGCTTGCTATTCCTTTAGGTTCTTTGGCTGCAGCTTCCCTGAAATTCTTTCAGACTTTTTGTCTGAAGGAAATCCTTCAGACAAAAGTTCAAAATAATTCATGACTTTTCCTTAAAAAAATTTGAAAAGATCTTAGCCACTTCTTTGTGGCCTCTTTGAAGTGCTCCCTACCCTCCACAAGGGCTCTTAAACCCAAAACTGCCCTCTGCAAGGGCACTTTTCCTTCACTTTTTGGGACGTTCCTTTGAATTGCCCAATTGAACTAAGCTGTTGAACCGACTGATTGAACCAAAAATGGTTCAATAGCTCAACGGTTCAACACTTCATGCCACTCTTTTGTTGAACCAAACCCTTGAACCTGCCTCTTAAACCAAGTGTTTGAACTATTCCTTTGAACCAATCGCTTGAACCAACCGCTTGAACCTAAAATGGTTCAATGGTTTAACACTATGCGCCATTTATTTGAACTGTGCCACTTTAAAACAAGCCTCTAAACTTTTCCCAATTAAACCAAGGCTTTGAACCAAGGGATGAAACAAAGCAAATGAACCAAGTTGATGAACTGACTGATTGAACCAAGGCTTTGAACTTGAGCTTTGAGCCAAAGCGTTGAACTCTGTCATTGAACTGAAATTGTTAAACTTGGGTGTTGAACCAAAATGATGAACCAAGTGATGAACCAAGGCCAATGAACTTGAGCTTTGAGCCAAAGCATTGAACTGATTCAATGGTTCAAAAATGCTAACCTTCCTTGTGAATTTATAAACAAGAGTCTGAAGAAGCTTTACTATTGAGTCTGTAGAAATGGACTTGTAGACTCCATAGAAAATTTGTAGAGTCCATAGAAATTGCAAGACTCGTGCAAAATCAAAAGTACTGGCTCAGAACAACATAAAAAAGAAGGGGGACCAATTTTTTGTCCTGTTGGGAAAAAATGGTCAACATGTCCTTGGTTGTATGTTTGACTTACACAAATTAGGTTATGTTTCAAACCTTCCACGTACAACACATTCTTTATCTTAGTCTTTCCATTATCCAAACTCAAGATACCCTTGCCAACTATATTTGCAATTGTGTTATCTTTAAATCTCACTGTTCTTGCAGTATTTTTCTTCAATGATATGAAATTAATATTATCTACTATCATGTAGATTAAGTAACCACTATATATATACCATTTCATGATTTCATCTTGAATGTGAAAGGCAGTCTGAGATTTCATAGATTCTTCTCCTTTAGTCTTTTACTCCTCCTTAACAAATAATCCATCTTGACTCTTGGGCTCATTATGATCAGTCCTAACTTTTTTGGGATTCCATATCAATGTTTGACCCTTCCCATGCACTCTAGGAACTCCACATACCTTATTAAATCTTGAGATCCTTCTAACTCTATTAGGATAGAATCTTACAATGTGTCCCATACTATGATAACTATAGCGAACAACATTACTATACTTACCTCTTGACTGATCACTCCTTCTTCCATGGTCCCATTACAAATTATCCCTTGAGATCATTATCATTGCATTGGGATGCTTGATTGGTCTTTTCATGTTAACTTTCATGTTGGTGCCCTTGAGTTGTTTTGACTTCTCACACTCTTTCTTAAACTTGATCATCTTGTCTATGAACTGTTTATGCTCAACGTTAAAGGAATATAACTTTGTCTTCAATTGATCATACTCAAATTATTTTGATCTAAACTTTATATTAACACATTCTAATTGATTCTTGAGATCCTTGATGGTCTTCTCATTATTTTTGGTTTCTTTGACCATGTCACTCTTCAAGGTATATATTTGTTCCTTAAGATCCTTGACCATAGCTCTCTGATCTTACTTCCTCCTTTTTTGATGATTCAAATCATCTTGGACACTTAAGAGCTTAGTTTCAAGGTATACTTTAACTTCTTCTCCACTATCATAATATACTTATTCATCATACATGTTGTCTTCTTTCACTTGATCACTAGACATCTTGTGATTCTTAAGATCACCTTCAAGTTATTAGGCCTAATTCAAAGGACCAAGATCTGATACCAATTATTGGAAGCACAATGATTGAAGGGGGTGAATAAATATTAAAAAAAATTCAACCAATTACCTTTGAACATTCATGAATAATTCAAAGTAACTTAGTGATCTAATAATGCATTAAGAACCAATCACATGAGCATGAAACAAGATAACACATCACATATGTGGGAAATCCTCATGGGGAATAAAACCCACTAAAAAAAATATTGGACAAACTATCCTATAATATAATGTATCAATTTTTTTTGAGAACCAACCCAATATGGAGCACTATCCCAACATGGATCGCCAAACCCAAATTTATCAATCACTCATTTGACTTTAACAAGAACCCACTTGCTAAGAGGCTACAACCTCTTATGACTAAGAACCATCTCACTAAAAGGACACTTATACAAGAACCAACATAAAAGGAAGCTCCAAATCCATCTTTACCAACCACAAACTCAGCCAAGACTAATTTTTCTAGCACTAATCTACAAGGGACTCCCTCTTTGACCAAGCACCAACTTAACCAATCACATTTTTTCTTCTACTCTTACACTAAACTCTCAATATAATTGATCTAAAATTTATCCAATATAATATATCAAGAAAAAATATCTTATTCAAATCTTATATCCTCTCAACATATGATGATCACTCCTTTAGCTCTACTTCATTTGATCTCTCTCAAAACTATCTCTAGGTTTCTTCACTCAATTATCCCTCTTCAAGACTAAATAGGTCATATGACCTTGATCTTAAACTAAATAACTCATATATGATATTAATTAAATGATTATATAATATATATTTAGGGTTTAAAACATGTTACCCAACCTCCTTAGGCTCATTTATTTATCAATCCATTCGCTTGCTCTATACATATCCTGAATATGTCTAAAATGCCTTGTATATATACTATACTCATGGTTACACACCAATTAGTCAGAGATTGAACTTCAACCTATTATATTAGCCATATAATAGGTATTATAAAACTTTATGAACATATTTAAAATTAAATTTGGACCCCTTTTGGTCCACACCACTCAATTAGGCCTTATTTCTCTTTTAGGCCTCATGGAGACCTAATTACATTAGCTCTATCCTCTTACCACCAAATATTGATATTATTGGGCATAAATGTCTTTATATAATAATTTAAAACATTTAAATAAGTTATTAAATGACTTATTTTGACCTCTTCCATTCTTGGTTAGACTTGTATCTTTCATTCATACCATGAAACCTCTTTTATGACAAACTATCCTATTAAGCATGTATACCTCAAAAAGTCTATATTAAAAAAAATTAAGATTAAACACTCTTAATATATTAAATAATGAAAATATAAGAATTTATATAGATACTAAATTACATAAGTATCATCCCAAAATTATTTAAACACTTTTACTTAGGAGATAAAGATCAAGAACATCTTTGCAACTTACTCAGAACTGCTAATTTACCTCAAAGACTAGTCATGGTGACTTGGACCTCAAACACATGTGTATAAAATTTTAATGACTCATTATGTATTTAAATGATCCTATAATATCTACATACTATCCTAATATTGAAATATTTTATGTGCTAATGTCAAATATTGGTCTTGCAGATCAATTTCTTGACCCTATCTCACATAGTCTTATCTAAATCATACAGGTCATTTTGTGAGAAAATTTTCACCATATCAATGACATAAAAATATTATTTAATTCATAAAAATGAATTAAAATTAATAAATAAACTTTTCATTTAATTTTTTGCATCAATTTGACATTTTTAAACCCTTAAATCCATCTTCTCATCTCTGCCTAGGTTTTTCACTATTAACACCATTAGGTCTATTTACGATTAGCTAATTTGGACGACCAATTTATCATAATTTAAAAGTGGAAAATATCCATAAGACATAATTTTAAATAATTATTAGTCTATATCTAATCATACCATCAATTTGGTTTTCTTGAACAATGCAACTTTTGAGAGCTATAACAACTTTTTGACAAATAAGCCTGTATCTATGCATTTTCTCTCTCATTTGACTAACCACCACCACCTAAAGGTAACTGGGAGAGTTTAAAACATGATAAAATATATTTTAGAGGAATTTGAGTCCATTATAAGCTGATTTGAATAAGATATTTCACATTGGGTCCTTATTAGGGTTTTAGGGAGGTTTCATACATGTTTTGGTGTTAATAATTGTTCATAAAACACTGCCCCTTAAATATAAAACCAATGCATAGAGATATTATATAAGACCCTTACCAATCTATTATTAATATATCAGGTTCCCATGTAGAGGTTACACATGCCAACAAACATTAGAAATTGCTTCTCGGGTATTGAGACCTCATTTTATGAACTCGAGAAGGCCTAAAACAATGTTTCATGTCATTTCCTTCAAACCATGGCCTCAAAATTTGTGAACATGCTTAAAAAACATACATTAGATATTTACATTCTCACATATGCATAATTTCCTTGAAATCTGATCTTCATGCCTCATTAGGCCAGGTAGGGTCTATGAGAGGTTTAGATACAGACCTAGACTAAAGGTCCTATCCATGTAGGCTCATATTTAAACTCTCATGAATGATTAAATGCTTTGATATCATGATAAAATATTTCAAAAAAATCTTATCATTCCTATTTTCATTCATTTTCATGCACATACCTCTTCTTGTCATGACTAGGCTTCCTATGCAACTTTGATATTAATGACTTATACTTTGATGCCAACATAAGAAATTAGTTGCCTTCAAATTCTATTTCATGAAAGCATCCTTAAATGAAATAAATCTCACAATGACCCTTGTCATATAAGCATACTAGCAACTAGTCTTACTCTCTCAATGACATTAACCTCATACAAGATGCAACTTTGACATTAATGATAATACTCACTAGAGATTTCAATTCTTGCTCTTCCCATATTACTAATCTATCATCCATACATTGATTCAAATATCTTAGTTTCAGTTTGTCATTAGTTAGGAAATGATATTTTCCTTCTTAAAGGATGCCTACTCACTCCTTAAAAGCTATAATGAGTGCTTTACCTTTGGAATGAGGTTACTAG
The DNA here is from genome assembly GCA_037957365.1 of Torreya grandis. Taxonomy (NCBI): domain Eukaryota; kingdom Viridiplantae; phylum Streptophyta; class Pinopsida; order Cupressales; family Taxaceae; genus Torreya; species Torreya grandis. Next base: position 659,057 of record JARHVA010002497.1, read on the forward strand.
TGATAACTCGACCAAATTCTACACCTCTATTTACCTTTCTCATTACCATTTAATTATTCAACACATTCATGAGTATTTGAGAGTTTTTCTCTTTATTAGTTTGGATTTGCCTAGATATACACTCATCCTTATACCTTAACTCCTACTGATGACAAGATTAATAGGGATGATATGAAGGCTGACAAGCTTGGTAAGGTTGATGAGGAAAGGAGTGAGCATAGAGCTCTTGATAGCAAGGTTGATGAGGAAAGGAGTGAGCATAGAGCTCTTGATAGCAAGGTTGATCACATTGATAGCTAGGGTCATATGAAGGGTAATTAAGGTCATTTTAAGGCTGGTATGGATCAAAATATGATTCATATGATTTATTAAGATATTTATAAAGATCAATATACTACTGATAGGGCTCACCAACTTGAGTAAAATAGAAGTCTACTCAAAATTCAGCCATAGAAGCTCATGAGAAAGATAAAATAAAAGGATTACTTGCTTAAAAGAATACCTAGGCTGATAAAACTACTAATTATGTTAAGAGTCACCATTGGTGCTTGTGTTCATGCCTCTAAAGGTTGATGTATTGAAGAACACACTGATTAATCTTCAATGGATGATCTCTCTTGTCCCACTGGGTATGATAGAACTATTATCATCAAAAGTTGTACCCTTGAGGAGGTTGTTCAAGAATTCTCACTTAAGAGATATCATGGAGATACCTATAGACCATGGGTGGCCTAATCAGTGAGGTGAATTTATAGATAAGGTTAGCTCCCTTGATGGTATCACCCTAAAGCTACTACTATACCTATTGATTGAAAAGGAAAATGATAAGAGAACTAAAAGTAAACTAAACTAGGTAGGTGATGCACCAAATTAACACCCTCCACTTAATTATCATGCACTAAGAACATGAATCAGGGATGAACCTAATCATACTATTTAATAAAGACCTTTAATCATGAGTATTTCAACATGGACGCCATAGAAAATGTGTTGAATAGAAGGGATAATCAAGAGGGCTAAGAAAGACATTAATGACTAAAATCCACATATAAACTATGAAAATATATCTAAACTCACCATATGACCTACATGAAGACAATCCATTTGAAAAGAGGTAGGAGAGGACAAATGAGAGATAATTAAGGCATTACTACTAACATTCATAAAAAATTACACAAAGTACACTAATTACAAGCATATGATAAGATACGAATAAAATTTATTCAACATTCAAAGGCATTATACAAGCATTTAATTGAGAAAGTTTCACCATACTCAGTGAAAGGATCCATTAAAAATAATTCAAGGTAGCATATATAGGAGAATGTGAGAAAGAGAGACATAAGGGATCAATGACAAGTGTCATTTCCTAATAAAACAAGTTACAATAAATAAAACTATTAAAAATTAGTTATGAGAAATCCTTCAACATGTGTCAACTTGATGTTGTCTTCTCCCTCATCAAGTGTGTCATGGAATGACCTTTCACCTTCTAGGATGACTCATCAACCTTATATGAAACTACCCATTGTCATCTTAGGAGGAGTTAAAAGCCCATATTTGACATTTGGAACACTTTATCAAGTTTCTTGGAGTCTTCTCATGTATCTTTGGATCTTCTATGCTCCTTTCACCTATGGAGAAAATGATAATTGAGTTTTAAACTTATACATGTTGCCAAGAACTTATAATTCAATCCTATTAGTGTAAGATTGATCACATTTATTCTTTCAGGCCTAGTTAACCACTTGAAAACTATGTCATCCTTATAAAGGCCTCTTAAGTGACTTGTGAATGGCCATAATACCTCTTTATTGTCTTAAGAATCCTCTACCATTGGTTGGGAAGAATTATAGACTTTAAAACCTTATAAATTAGCTTCAAAAGAAAATCTTCCAAGCCATATATTTGTACATTTATCTCACACATGCCAATTAATGGTTCATTCTAGTGATCTTAGGTGTGTATAGGTCCCAAGTGTTTATAGGGTCATTTCAAGTCACTATAATGATTTATATCTCTATCAAGCTCTTAGAAGGGTTTAGAGAGGGTTTAAATAATCCTATCATCTTAAAAATGATTCATAAACATTAGGTCCCTAATACCTAAACCAATACCAAAAGTTTTTAGTAAAAAATTTTCCCCTCATATGGATAATATATTCAAATCCCATGCAAATCCTCCTAAAAGTTTTATGCAAAAGCTTAAGCCTTCTCGAGCCCTTCACAAAGTGAACAAAGGATTTTTAGTGCTTAGTCCTCTTAAAGGTTGTTCATAGTGCATAATGTCTTAATAAAAAAAAAATGTCATGTATTAGTATTATTATACCCCCTAAAATCTTCTAATATCCATTTTCCACCATACATATCCTCCATGAAGTTTTGAGTTACTGAAGACTGCCTCTCGGGTTGACTGACCTGAGTCTGAAGATCGAGAGGTTCTGGACTTAAAATTATAGTATAATGATTGGTTTAAGTTTCATATGATCTAATTATGTTTTTGACACAATTCAAAAGGTCTTCATGTGGTCATATATCTATATAAACCTTCCATTTATTCAATAATTCTATAGGAGTCCATGTTAGGTTTTGTAGGCAATTAGGCCAGTCTGACCCTAGTCGACCTCATTAAGCACTTTCTCCTTTTCTCAGTGATATAAAAATTCATAAATATATATTAAAATTTTAAATTTATCTCTTAATACTCCTTAATCTTAAAATTACCTCAAATCTTGCAAGTTTTTTCACTATTTATAGTCAAGCTTGTAGGAGTTGATTAGGGTCACTTGAGTGCTAAGCTTACTAAATTGAGATTTATTTAACTATTATAGCCTTCCTAAGGATGATATTAATATTTAATACCTTATTAAATCTCTATTTTAACTTTTAAAATCTTTGGGTCCTTCACTCAACACCATAGAATTGATCTTTTTCTCATCATGCATATGACAGGCCTGTAGGAATTTATTAAGCTTAACACTCTGTTAGATCTTGAGAGGACATATTATTTATGGTTAATTTTAATTTAAAAGAGTAAAAATATCCTATAAATATTCATAAAATAATAATAACACCCTATATTACCCTTAAATACTCAACTTCAATACACAGACTGTATATTCTCTTCATAATTGAACATAGACCTGTATGTTTCAATTTGGCTTGTAGGTGTTATTTCTTACCCTAAAACTTGTTTAAGATTAAGAGTTGGTATTCAAATAATTAATAATATATAATATACCTTAAACACATATACACATATCTTTCCCATGGTTTCCATAACTTCTTTGGTCCTCAAATCTCATCTTGTAATACACAGTCTATTGCATCTTTTTGAAAAAGGAGACCTACATGTCTGCATTTTCATCACTTTGAGACCATTTAAAATTAACTATCTGGTAATTTATCCCTGAAAACATCTCTTAATCACATCATAATATTCCTAATGTTATCATGAATTTCATAACTCTTCTGTAGTGCAAGGTTTGTCTTCTTTGGTTCATTCTTGTATAGGCAGCTTTATACATAGTCTTCAATCCTGAGATCATTGTGGGTTTACTTGGAGGATTAAATGTTTATTAACTATATTATTTGAGACTCATGAAATCATAGTATAATATTTAAACCTTATTAAACCAATTTTGTCATTTGTTTCTTGAGGCTCATAACCATGACCATGTTGACCTTCATACTTGCAGGTTATACACAGTCTTTTGATAGACATGAGAACATGTTATCTTTGCCATTTTTTGACTATAAAAATGATTTTATAAGGTATAAATGAGTTAAAATAATAAAAAAAAATATAAAAAACCTACTTCTCACTCCTTTCATGCATTGGTGGCCTTCATATTACTAGGATTCTACCTACAATATTGATTGATGATGAATAGTTGTGGAAGGTCGTATGTCCCCATCATGTTATGAAGTTTTGGGTCCATATATGTATTGAGTTTCTATTTAATTAAATTTTATATAATCAAATAATTTTTTATTAATTGTGAGAGATTCACCCACATGTTCTCAACTTCTTGAAAACCCTAAAACATCAAGAACCCCATGTCTTTAACCTTTAACCTACTCCAAACTAAAAATTTATTGCCTCTCTGAGATCACACGTGCCAAATGAGGATTTTAATTTAATATAAGAGTATTTTAAAGGAATTATATATCCTCTCAAATTTCCTTCATGCTTGTAATGAGCTTAAAAATGCCATTCAAAGGAGAAAATTGAGCTAGTAGGGGTTTTGTAGAGTTTTAGACCACCGTGCCTTATTAGTATTTGTTCATAAAGCCTAGCCCATGAAAGTCATGAATATGAACATAATTTTTAAGGTTATAAGGGTATTAATGTTTTTCTATGATATTTTAACCTAAAATTCTCTTTATTGTCCATACCAAACATCTAAAAATAGTCATTGTGAGCTTGATAAGAGCTCGATGGAAGAATGGAAGTGATTTTTTATTTCTTTGGACCTATGAAATATTATTAAACATGGTTTTAACCTAAGGGAGATAAAAAGATAGATTTTTAAGAATTTACACCTAAATATTAGCCCTCCAAATCCATTTAAGTGACTGAACTACCATCTCAAGAGTGATTATGCTCCTTTGGGCATTGAACCTGCAATAACTAACCATTTTTATAATTTAAAATTATCATATTATGAAATGTGTATTCCACCTTGATGTTATAATCCTTATCAAAATTCATTTACAAGTGCTTTGCCACATTATTTTCATGTTTTGGGGCTTTAAAATGGTATTTGACTAGTTTACACATGTTAGTGATGCATAAAGAAGGTTCAAAATGACGCATTAGCATTGGATATAACATGAAAATTATAAGACATCAAAGGACCCTCTGAACATGTTAAAACCTCACAATAGACCCCCTTTCATATTGAAAATAATGAATTTTGCAATGAAATACACTAGAAGGATTAAACAACCTAGAAACCACTTTACCTTAACTTTTCCAAAAGAACCTTAAACTTTGCTAAACACAAAAGGGAGACCATCCTAAATGACTATTTGATGGCCTTAAATGTATATCAATAAATTTAAAGATGAGGTAAATATATTTTTTGATTAAACTCACCTATGGTAGCTAACCTTGGCTAACATTTCCCACACAAGGAGGAAACTCTTCCTCTAACCTTTCTTTCTAAGGGGGTTTTACCCTATTTTGCATACCAAGGGATACACTATTATGATGCTATGATTTTAATTTTTAGAAGGTCTCTTTTTAGAGGAACTATGCTATTCCTTCATTTTTGGTTGGTAATATAAGGGTGGATGGACTATTTTCAAACTATGGGTTTTGTTCACTTTGGAAGATAAATAAAGTGAGTTTTTTTTTCAAACACTCAATATTTGATCTTGATGTTGAAGACAAATGATATTATGTCATATTTGGTCTTCTTTAAAGTTATTATAAAGTAATGATGATTTAAGCCTAAAGGTTACTTTCATAATGTTGTAAATATAGATCATCATTATAAGTGACCTTTCTCTCACCTCCTCAAAGTTGTTATACTACCTTTTTTGAGTCTAAACTTCCTTCTATGATGACTTACACCATTATTTTACCCTTTGTATTAATTTCCTACCACCATTTCAATGGAATTTTAGATTTTGATGACATATCTTTATTAATTTCACTCTTTTCTTCATTCTAAGATGGTTTGTTTTCTATTTGCTAAAGATCACAGAGGACAACTATTTATTATTTTTCAATTTATAGAGATGGGAGGGAATATTAAGCTTAGTGAGGTTGAGTCTCTCATTAAGAGTTAAGAAGGAACAAGGTATGCTATAACATCATCAAACATACTAGATGTAAAACTTTTATTGATTGCCTTTTAGGGCTTGATTATGCTTTGGTGCTAGAATTTAAAAAAATGTTCAACAATAGAGTAGTAGAGGTTAGGGGTCTTAGATTAAATGTTATTTAAGAAATCCAGTCGAGGGTTGTGGAATTACCCTTATAAGGTGAAAGGAGGTTTGTTTTTAAGGCAAAATGATGGTAGTACATATATTATTTTATAATACAAAGAGAAACTATGTAGGATTTAGGTATGGGTTTCTTTAAAAACTCCTATAGACACTCATATTTGGTCATGAATACTTGATAATGTCTATTTTGTTCCATTTCTACTTTAATTAACTAGAGCACTTAATTTGGACCTATTTCACTACCTCACTCTATCCTAAGCACCTGTATAGACCTATCCATTTAAGAATTGCTATCTTACACCTATATAAATGTTCTAAATTTATAAAACCCCTCTTAACATATGTATAAACATCCTAGATTTCATTTGTCACACATTTACCTTAAGGACATGATTGACTAGTATGGGTAGATAGTGGGAGTTATTTTTAACCCCTATGGGTTGATACTAACCTTCACCTTAGCCATGAATAATTTTAAAATTTAGACCCTTCCTTATAGGTTAGTCCATATTTTTTGGATAGGTAGCATGCGGCTTTTCTATTTTGTATTGCTATAAAGGCACATATAAGTCACTTATTCCATCACTTGAAGATTTCAATAGTGAGGCATACTTATACTATTTCAAATTGAGTAAAGCTTCCCTATTATTTCCAAATCTGATTGTATTCATTTGAAAGAATCCTTAGCCAATTTAAGAGCCTATTTTATCCAATCTAAGAAAATCATTATCAAATATTCAAGCCATCTCTATATGCATTAATGTAGCAAAAGTAACACAATTAATTAGAATATACTAAGTGGGATAACTAAGTGGGATTGATTTCCATCTTCATAATATTGGATACATAAGCAATGATCAATCATCATAGTGTTTATTAAGGTCAGTTCATTCCATTACACTCCCCCTCTCTTTTTTTAGGTCTTTCAACTATTTCAAGGTATATTAGGATTTTGATTTTAAATAAGTTATTTTTAGGTTAATTTCATGCATATGAAGCTTAATTTTCCTCATAAAGACATGTTTGAAGCAACCATAAATGATCATGCCCTTATTTACCCATTTTCTCAAAAAGGACATAATCAAGTAGTAAAGGACAATAGTTCTAGTCAATCTTGTCCCATTTCCAAAAATTGTAACGCTCATCAGTTATAGTCATAGTTCTTGTGGCATTTGTAGAATTAGTCTAAATTTATCAATTCCAGCCACTATTTAGTTTCACATAGTCATATCACAAAAAATAAACAACCAAGTCTTTTATATTATTCATATTTAGTCTTCTTTCATTCAATCATGCTTTTTTGGTTTTAGTACTTTGCTTTCATTTAGCTTGTTATAAGTTGTTTTAAAACATTTACTTTCTTTCAAATAAATTTACCTTAATTAGGGTTAATGCACATATTAATTTCAAACTATGATAAAACATATTGGTGAACCCAATTTTTATTAAAGCATTCCTTCAATTTTTCTCCCTAGGGTTTAGATAAATTCATGAGCATCTGACACTAAGATTTTTTTTAGACCTTGGATTTAATATTTGGCACTGAAATAACTTGATTTCAACCTCAAATTTAATTACTGGCATTGAAACCATTTTATTTTGATCTTGGATCTGATATCTGATATGGAAAGCACTTTCTTTTAACCTTGGATTTTAGGAAAATTTACTAATATCCATACATAAAAATTTTCCTTTCATTTTATGATATAAATTTTAGTTTTCTATTTTTGCCACTTTGCAAAGAATCTATGACTATATTAGATGAATATTTATTATTAAAATATTCTCTAGTTTTAATTGCATATTGTATCCCCTTAATAATTAACATTATTAAAGCACATGTAATCAAGCAAAAATAATCAAATATTAAGACTTCAACACCATTAATTATTTTTAAAAAAAGTCAAGTATGACATTGGAACAAGAGTGATAATACATTCAAGACGTTATAAAAATTACTTTTCACCCTATTGATGGGATTATTATGATCAAATAAAATAAAAAATCTTGTGAATTTTATTATTCTAAGAACAATAAATTTGAATCTTTTGATGTGAAATAATTTGGTGAATATCTTGATAAACATCAAGATGAAATTGAGTCTTTAATATTTGAATATTGACAAGAAAAAAAAACCATGATCATACTAGCACATCTAAAGAACATTATGATTCTATTAAGAAACTTATTGTAAACCCTACCACATGTGTTTCTACTTTTACTATTGATACTATTGTTATATTTACACCTTTTGATTTGAGGGAAACACAAGGCTTTATAAAGATATCTATGCCCATGCCTACAAAAATGAATCAGGAATGACTTTTTATAGTTAAAAATACTTCATCACCTACCTTGCCTACTAAAAAATACATTGTGAAAAATATTTAAATTTTGCATGATAAGATTTTATAAATAGAGAAAGGTATACCAAATTCTAGCTAATCAATGGACTCACATGCCTTGATTCATAATATGTTATCACCTAAGATTGCATCATATCCTTGACCTTCAAAATTTGTAATTACTAAAATTTCATTATATGAAGGTAAATGATATCCAAAACAACATATTATATATTCTCATGTGATAAGTTTGGATTTTGATTTCAATGATAAGTTTATAACTAAATTACTTCCAAGAAGCCTACAATATTACATCTTGTGTTGGTTTTATGATTTACATACTCAATCAATCAAATAGTTCAATACACTAACATATCAATTTCTTGAGCATTTTTCTATCAAAATTGATGAAGAAATTTCTTTTGTGTAAATTTATAAGCTTAATCAAGGAACTAATGAGCATATTAGTGATTATGTACTTCGTTATAAGACCATGATTTCCAAAATGACTAGAACCATGGTAGATAATGAATTGAAATATATTTTAAAACAAAATTTACTTGCACCTTTACACGAGTTAATTATTTTCAATAAATTTAAATCATTTTTTCATTCAATAAGATAAATATAAGTCAAGCTTATTACTTTGAACAAGCTCAAATATGCACCTGCATATACTTCAACTTTTACAATAATTTTTTAAAGCAAACCATCTTATAAAGCTACACTAATAGATACTAAAGCTGATGTAAATATTAAATTTAATGATATTTAAAACTTTATATTAAGATTATTTTATCATATCAATCAAGGAGGAAATTATCTAGATTACCACAACCACATCATAAATTGTTACAATAGCTACTTGAGTGCATTTTAATTACTTTACCTTCAACACTAGAGGTTGATATGAGTAGACCTCAAGGTATATATTTAGATAACAATGCATATTGTGATTACCATAGATAAAATGGTAATTTTAATAACAAATATTTTAATCTCAAGCACCTTATTCAGGATCTTATCGAAAATAATGTCATTGAGCTAGGTACTCCTACATAAAAAACTAAGCCTCAACAAAATGAAAGTGCTAAGTTGAATATTTTGAGTGAACCATTTCCAAATAATGATATAAACAAGGATAATTCAACATTGAATTATACTTATAATTTATATAAGCCCTTGATTAATATGATAACCTATTTGATGGAATGATTGGTATAATTATTTAAAATGCTCAACCACGTCATATGATAACTTTTGATAATAATGAGATAGCGAATGATGATTTTTATTTTATGTGTTATGTATAGGAGCATATATTGATTAAAAATTCATTCATAGCGTACTAGTTGATAATGGATCAAGTGGGAATGAATAAAAAATTAAATTACTTCGTTCATTGGGTTAAATATAACATGACACACAAGAAACATATAAAAATATCAAGATATTTAATAGGAAACAACAAACCACTTTGGGACACATTATGTTACCTCTTCAGGTAGACCCTACTATATTATCTACTCCTTTTCTAGTTCTACCACAAAATGGGGTCTTTGACATTATATTAGGATTTTTTTGGTTAAAAAATATCCATAATGTACCTTTTATCGTACATAAATGCCTAAAGTACACTCATTAGAATTAAGTAATCACAATTTTAGGAATTAAACATAAGTACCTTTTACAATATATGATACCTTATCTTCCCCATCCACAACTACAATTAATTGATACATATATGTAAGAATAAAGCTCACTTATATTAATTGCACCTACATAAAAGATTTCTATTCAATTAGTTTATAAATAAGTGCAAAAGTTACAAAATAAACTAGTGTAAAAATAAGTGTATCAGAAAAGGTGTCAAGTTCACAAAAATCACCATCACAAGTAACATATTCTAAATTGGGGATACATATAAATCAACATATTTAAAACAAAAGACAAAATTTGGCACAATATTCTAATAGTCCTCCTCAAATATAAAACCATTATACATCTCCTATAGCTACTCCTCCCATACATGTTTACACATATTGGAACTTGTAATGCTTAAGTGGTGCTAAATGTACCCTTAGCATATTTACACTAGTTAAATAATAAAATATATTTTATTTATTTAAAATGAGTTATACTCATGTAAATAATAAATATATTTGACTATTGTGTAGGGAGAGGTTGGACCCATTGGTTACAATGATCCACACACCTCATTACAAAAATAAATTTTACCTATGTAAAATCATATCATAGAATATGTGTGGAAACCATATTTTGTACCTGAGATTCTAGCTTAACCACTAAAAAGGTTATATGAAGAAATTTTAGAGAAGTGAGAAGAGAGGGAATTTGTATCAGGTTATTATTTTTCTTATATGAATACTCAACTATGGGTTTTAACCTTCTTATTAGGTTTAACACATTATATTTGGTGTTTAATTTATTTGTTTGCCTTTGCTATTAATCTCCTATCTCGATCCATTGCATTATACAATTCTATATGTTTTATCATGGTATTAGAGCTTTGTGATATGGTGATTGAGTGGCAAGGTTGATTGGATTTTGTGTTTGGATATTGGAGATATCCTTGTAAGTTATTTAAACTCAAAATTAAGCCTTTACAACCTATTGTATAGCCATGGAAGACATTTAAATCATTTTTTCACTCAAAATTTTTGTTTTACGCACCTTTCTTACCTGTGGAGTAGTCTAGTTTAATTCAAAGGTAAATTTACTCATACCAACACCTATTTCAAGTAACAAGGAGCCAAATTATCATCTTGGGCATGATGGTATGGCCCTCCATAGCATGTTGAAGGCTATAAAAATTAGAAAAATCCATTTAATGCCTATGATGCTTGGATGTCATATTTTGAGTGATCAATATTTAGTTTTTAACCTGTCAAGACTTTTATAGTCTATAAGTCATCAAGGTAAAATTTATGATTTTTTATATTCAACCTTAGGCATCCTTACACATCTTTGTATGGCCTAAGCACATATAAATCTTTGTAAAAATTATTTTTAGTGCTTTCGTAGGTTGTTTACTCTTCTAAAGTGGAAATCTTCATTGTTTGGGATACCTAAGACCTCTCACAAAGCCCTTGAAGCATCCATTCAAGTTTTGAATTTATTCTACCTAAGTGCCATTATACAACTGGAACAACTCAAAAAATATGAAAATTCTAATTTTTTGGCATAAAAATTTGAATTTAAGGGTTGGATTTGCTTCCTTGGACCTGTGGAAGGGTGTTTGGAAAGTTTCAAAGCTTGAGAAGGCTTCTTCCAATTTTCAACAGCTCTTTAACTTCCTCCCCTCACCATACCTATATAGGAAGCATTAAAATGGTATGTATGTAGTTTTTTAAAAAATTAATTGATTTATTAAAACAAAAAAAATCCATGTATATAAAATGTAGACTGACATTGAAAATTGTTTTTTTAGCAAAAAATAAAAATAAAGTTAAAATTCATTTTACATGCATGAAATATGTTTTAAAAATACCAAAATGGATTAAATATAATTTACATTAAATATTTTTCATGTAAAGACTTGTAAAGTTTCAAATGGAAGTTAGTCAGTGTAATTTTATAAGACACATGTAAAAATAAGGTCTAGAGTTTAAAACACACCAAACCTTCTTTTTGGTCAAACCTTGTGTGGTTAAATCTATTTTTTAAAAAATTTAATTAGTTTAAAAGTATTTTTTGTTATTTGTGCATTAGCCCACATTTAAACACTATTTTGCTTTTGACACCCTTGTCTAGTCATTTCTTTGATTGAAAGTGGTCATGTGCCCAGTCGATCTTTAGGTTTTTGCATATTCTGGACATATTGGAATGGTCCATATATTTATTTAAAGCTTCCTTATATATATTTTTGTAATAAATTTGGAAAATAATGTTTACATAGTTGTTTTTTGTGACATTTACTTTAGTTTTAATCTTTTACAATTTTTTCTAATTATTTCACATTTAATTGAAAAATTATAGTTTTTTATACATTAGAAATTTGTTTTATTACAAAATTAAGTATAATTTTTTTTTATAAATATTTCATCATGTCATTTTACTATAAAACTCAATATAGTAATATCAACTTTAAAGGGAAGTTATGGCTTACTTTAATTTTGTGCTAGAAAAATCACAAATGTTAAATGGATCAAAATATAAAATTTGAAAAATCTACATTGAATTCGAGTTTATAGCTTATAAATTGTGGAATATTGTGATTAGGACTAAAAATGCCTTTATGGAAAATGTCATGGCTAAGCTTACTAATACATTTCAATAGCAATTGTAAAAAGCTATGCCAATTATTTTGGGGAGTGTAAATGATGATTTCATACTCCATATATATGATCAAGAGTTACCCAAAAATGCTTTAAAACTCTTTGAATCTATGTATGAGGGAACTCATCTCTAAAAAATAATTAAATCTATTCTTAAACTTCTTACTACTCCTATGAAAGGTGATGAAAAATTAGTTAATTTTCTTAAAAAATAAAAAATATTAATTCTTAGTTAGATGGTTATGACTATTATCTTATGCAAGATAATATTTTATATATCATTATTTAGTTCAATATCATGAAAAGTTGGGTAATTTCATTTATATTCTTAATTCTAAATACCAAATAAAGCAAGATATACTTGACCTCACTACTCTTTTGGATCTTCTTATTCAATAAAAAAGTGGTCAAATTTTGAATTTATAGAGAATGACACTTAGAAACTTCTCATTCTTAATATTGTTCTTGAAAATACTAGGAACCAAAAATCTAACTCTCAATCTACCAATAGCAAAAATGGAAATAATAAATCTGGTAATAAGAATCATAAAGTTAAATTTAATGGAAATTATAATTTATGTGGTAAATTTGGACATAGAAAGGAAGATTGTTATAAAAAGAAGAACAAATATAATAACAAAACATTTAAAATTAACAAAGGGAAGAAAGGTTCTAATCAGAATTAGTAGAAAGCTTAAAATCATAATCAAAATAATAATTAGGATCAAAATACTAACATTATTGCTTTGTATGCTACCTTGTTTACTTCTAATGAAAATGAATGGATTTTAGATAATGACCTATCACATCATAATGACTTGTTTATCAAGTGTTTTATCTAACACTAGAGATATATCTGAAAGTATTTATTCAGGTGATAACTCATATTTAGAAACTATTAAGCAAGAAAAATCTAAATTTACAAATGTAGTCATAAAAGATGTTTTCTATGTTCTTAAACTTAAGAAAAATTTGTTATCCTAGTCTCAAATTAAGAATTATAATTTCATAGTAATTTTGCTCAAGGATAACACTAGTTATATAGGGCAACACATAATAATGATTCAAATTTAAAATATGACCATTACTTGGCATGGGAAGGAACCATTATATTTAGATAGAACCATCTATATGGTGTGTTATGCGTATGGTATTTTAGAATAGTAAATAAGAATACTAATATGATGATCTAGAGATGTCTAAGATAAATAGTTGGTTTGACATAGACTATGTATTTACAATAGGTGATTGTTAGTAACTTGAAAAAGTTAAGGTATCTATTAAGCATGTGGATGTGAGATAATGATGAATAACATTCAAATATTTTTGCACAAGTCATGTACGATAAATATAATACAAAATTATCATTATCAAGTATAGTTTTTTCTAATATAATTTATTTTAAATACTTTATTATTTCTTAAGAGATCTATTATAATAAATTAAGTTTATATTTTCTTATTGCTCGACAACTCAAATTGTTTTACTAGAATTTGAATTAGTTGGTTTATTAACCCTAATTTAGATAAATTGAATAAAATAAAATTATAATGCTATAAATGAAATTTTGATAGCAAGAATGAAAGTAAAATAATAAATTAGACAAAGTAAAACTGAATGAAGATTAAATATGAAAAAATTGAAAAACTTAGATGTTTCTATCTCAAATTTGACTATGTGAAACTGATAGACAACTGAAACTAATAAACATGAACCAACCATGCAATTACCTATAGGTTGAGACTAAAAATGATGGACACAATCATCCAACTTTGGAAAACATCAACTATCACTATAGTCCTAAGTTGGTTGATACTATTTTCTACTAAAATTTAGTAAACCTAGGTAATGATCATTCATGATAGCTTAAATTATGTCTGTGAGTAGAGACTTGACCTTATGATGTGTGTGGAAGGATTGAAAATGGATTCTTCAAAGTTTAAATCCTAATAGGGTTTTTCAATGATTGAAACCTACAACTATAAAAAATGGGGAGTGTATTAGGTTGAGCTGTCCCCAATCACCATTTGATGATTGAACACTACCTACATATCTAATACTTTGAAGATGGAAATAAAGCCCACGTAGTTCTCCCACTTAGAATACTTTTTTTTAATTATGATCCTTTTAATATATGAATGCATATAAAGATGGTTTAATTACTTGATAATGCTTTATTTTGGATTGAATAAGATAGGCTTCATAATTGTCTAAGAATTAATTCACATTATTAGAATCATAATTTGGAATAATAGGGAAGCTTTTCTTAATGTGTAATACTATAAGTATGCCTATGTTTTGAAATTTATAAGTGATAGAATAAATGAATTGAGTGTACCTTTATAACAATCCAAAAGGGAAACTTTCACATTAAATATCTTAAAAACACAAACCACATTGTAAGGGATAGTTCAAATTTAAAAAAATGAATATTAAAATGCTAAGGATAGAAATGTCTCATCAGGGACAAAAACATTTGACATTTTTGTCACTTATCAAGTGTTTTTGTCCTTAAGGGAAATGTGTAGTTTTTAGGTCTAAGGATGTTCACATAAATTATTAGAGGTGTTTTTAGCTATTAAAACATTTATTTAGGAATCATATAGCAATTTAGAAAATAAATAAATCCATATAGGTGTTTAGCGTAGAGTGAGGTGGAAAACTAGGTTTGAATTAAGTGCTCAAGTTAATTAAAATGAAATAGGGCCAAAGCTGACATCATCATAATTTTGTGACCAAATTTGAGTGATCAAATTTCCCTCCCCCTAACTTTAGTCTAGAAATAAAATTACTAGTGTAAAAGAGAAATATTACTTGAGTATGTATAACACACTTTTCCTTTGGAAGAAGCTCCAAATCATGCAAGGTGTTTTATAGAAAATCTTGAAATGATGTAAGAGCGGTTAATTATCATATGTGAAACTACAGATTTGAAATGTATTTTAGATTTATAAATATTAAAAATAACAAGGAAGGAGTTCACTTATATGTGTGAAACTAATGTTTATCTTATAAATTTGATTGGGATGATGCTTCCTTGAAGCATTGGAGAATTGGTGCTTCCTATGAAGTACTTGAATAAGTTGGTCCCTTAGTTGAAAGAATTTTAAACTTGAGGTCGATCAAGCCAATAATTAAATTGAGCTTGTTTATAAAATAAAATCCATTTAGGGATGTAGAAATATGAATTTGAATTTTTGGTATTTATAACCCAAGACTTGAAATAGGTTCAATTCTATAATGGATTTATAGTCATATGTTAGAGGGCACTCAACCTATAAGTTATGCATTATGCACTTTAACTAAGTCAACCATTATAGGTGGCTTGTAGATTTAGTTGTCACTTTATTCCTTAGTTTTTGAATGCATGATCAAAAGAGAATGGAGTACATTCATGCTCCTACCATGTTTGTAGATAACAAATAGTATTGAAAGTATGGCATGAATTTGTATCATGCTATCTTTTTTTTTTGTAGAATAACATAATATGAATCTATATCATTCCCCCATTAATAAATGTAGAACTTGTAATTGTATGTAGATGTAAATTTTGTTTAAAACTTGTGCATGAATTTATATTATGCACCTGAGATGGTATGAATATGTACTTTTTTCCTATAAAATGAGTGTGTATACATGGCATATACCCCCACAATTTATAATAATACTTATATTTTTATTATTTTGAACCTTTGAAACTATATTTTGTACTAAAAATTGATGTTTACTTTAAAAAAACTTATCTCATGTATAAAAATCCCATAGAAATGCCCCCCTTTTGATATGAGGGAATTTTATCCTAAAATTCACACATCTTAAAATAAAATTTAATGGTATCATGTGTAGTAAGTGTAATCATTGAATAATGTAGTATATGTGAAAATTATTTCAACATAGATATGTATTATTTGAATCATGTATATAACATATGATGCCAAGCCTATAAAAATGTGTCAATGAAGCTTATAGTAGTATGTTTTAAAATTAGAATAATATGAATTAGTTAGTGAATGATTTGGATTATGAAAATCATCAAAATTGTAGATGATATTTTGTTATTATGTAGTACCTTAGTCTTTTACACTTGGCAAACTCAGACCCTAATTGTTTCTCTAAGTCCTACACATGCCTTGCTTCCACAAGACTCACATCTACTCTATATTGTGCCCATTAGCTTACTTATTAGTCCAATTAGCCTTATATTGATGATAAATACATCTTATCTTTCCCATAATGATTAAAATGTACTTATCTTACACTTATGCAAGTTTTGAGCATGTGTGTGCTCTCCTTCTCCCTAGACACTAACATCTAGGATAGATAGTAACATCGACATTACTGTCCTGACCCAGAAAAAGTAATCTAATTTTCAAATGAAATGTATTATAATGGTTAGCTTAAGTGTTTTAATGTGGGACATCTCTTGATAGTATTGGTATAAATATAATATCAACCCTCATTCACTCCTCACCTAACAATTAAACAAAAAAGAACATTCAAGAAGCACTCAAGTTACCAAATTATTTTTTGTTCTACCCTAATATGATATCAGTAAATATAAAAACCTAGTTATAGGTCTTGTTGGGTGAATATTTTGTCGTCAACTAACTGATGACAAAATGGGGATATCAGCCACAACATAAGGGAGATTTACACCACGAGGAGTGTGGCTTTACCAGATCTAGACGAGGTAAATCTCTCCTCTCATCAAGGGGAGGTTCCCTATCAATATTTACGTGCCAGATATATAATTAAATAGAAAATAACACATGGGGGTGGTATAACAACATCTACTTCTCTTTTTTTAGAAGTAATGTATAAAGAACAAAAGGGAGAAAATCCTTGGTCTAAAGCTAACAACACTCCTCTTTTTTTAGGAATGGTATCAAACGAAGTGCAAGAGATTACCCAAAGTAACAAAAACCACAAGAACGCTCACGTAAGCGCAAAGTCTTCCATAGCTTCTCCATAGATCCAGAACAAGTACAACCGTAGAGTAAAGTGAAGCACAAAGTCTTCACCTAAAACTACAAAAGATAAAAGAATCTGAAAGGTAAAAGTAGCACAAAGTCTATTTTCTACCCTCAAGAAGTGCCCTCAGATAATAATAACACACCTACTTGCTTATTAAATCAGATAAACAAGATGTTACCAGGAAAAAGACATAAGAACTATTTCCCAAACAACATAGACATTCTCAACACAAAGTCTGAAATAACCTGTTTCTCATTCATTCAACAGAATATGATTTACAAATTTGAGCACAAAGTCTCAAAAGTTGCTTCAATTTCAGCATAGTGTTTGCTATTAAATTTTCCAAGATAATTTACAAATGAGGTCTCCACTATATATAGGGAGAAAACCCTCAAAAATAGAAAATAATAAAATATAAAATATCTTGGTCAAAGATGACTCATCTTTGAATTTTAGATATTTTTCCAAAAAATTTACAAGTAATTACATATTACAAAATTGCATGCATTCTGCACAAAATAGAAATGCATAAGGATAGAAGAAGAGAGAAGGGGGAGAGAGAGTGTCAATTCTTGCTGTCGAACTTCTTCAGATGAGCATCGCACATTGTGATCGATGCCTGAATTCCTATGCTGTCTGGTGAAACTACATTTTTGAAGATGACTCTCGCTCTGATTAGTGCGTCTTTCAATGCTGTGATGGCTTTAGAGTGGCCAGTTAACCTAGATTTCAAATTCTCCAAAGTTAACTGAGCATCTAGAATGCTGTCCACCAAAGTCATTGAGAAAGATGCTTCTTCAAAATCTTTCCAGATCATCCCTTTGAAATTCTAGATCATTTCTTCCGGATTTTGAAGATCAGTGACTACTTAATCTCAACATAGGAGTCCTTACTAGAGATGGCACCAACGGACATCAGAGTGCCCTTCTTGGGATCTTTCATTTCTTTCCATTTGCCGAGATCTTTCTCCAAACTATCAATCTTTATTATTAGTCTTCTCCTTGGTCTTGGACTGCTTCAAGAAAACTTCAGTGACCTGGAAGAACTTCTGCTGAAAAGATGCTGACGAAGAGGGACCCTTCACAAAAACTGCAGCAGGAACCATGATTGTGCAATTAGAGGAAGAAAGTAGTGATCTGGGAGAACTACACGTTCGCTGGTCACAATCAGGGAAATGCATTTGAAAGGGATGAGACGTGAGTAGGTCGAAAAGAGGAAGAAAAATGGGAGCAAGCATGGAAAATGAAAAGAATGAAGATTTCTCTAGAGCTGGAGAAATGTGAGTTCCAGATGTAAGGGCGGCAAAAATTGTCGCCCCTGCATGGGCGGGAGAACGGAGATAGTGAACACTGATGACGTCAGCAAAATTGCTGACCATGACAGACGAAAGCTACCGACGTCGACAGAAATCGGTCGACAACGGTAGCAGTGGCAGTCAGCGGCAAACTTACCGCCCACTGCAAGGGTGGCGAAAAGGGGACGTAGAACATGGGTAAGGGCGGCAAAATTTGCTGCCTTTGTAGGCAAAAGTGCAGGGGTGGCAAATTTTTCCACCCTTGCACAAAAAACAAAGAAAAACACAGAGGTGGAAAAATTTGCCGCCCTTGCACAGGGGAAATGGAAGAAAAGACCAACTCCAAAAGGAGTCTAGGGGAGGGAAAAATTGGCCAGAACGAGATGGTAACCACTTCTCATTCTGAGGCCAAGATGAGAGCGAATTCAAAAACCATTTCAAAGAATGAACTGAGGGAGATGAAAAGATGAAACGGACAAGCTTGAGGAGAGTTCTAAAAATAAGCACAACTGATTTTGAAAACAACAGCTGGCTCCTATTGGGGAACTGACTTCTATTGCAAAAAGTAATTGAAGGGAGTAGAATCCAAAATATTCAGTGCCTTAGAAGCGTGCCATTGGGCCACGGAGTCAAGATACTCAAAAAGAAAGGCTCCAAAAATGAAAAAAAATGAATAAAATAAAGCTAAAGACTATAAAAATATACAGGTGAATTTATTTGGTACTTCAAGAATCGAAACACCTCAGATGCTGCCCTTTTAGAGGTAGTGGCGATGATGCTCTGTCTTGATAAACTAGTAAGAGGCCATTTTCCCCCCAGAATTGATGATGTGTAAATGGAAACTTCCACCAGAAAACCAACTTCCTGTGCCATCCCTTTAGTTTTCTCCTCTTGCCCCACAACAAGATTTGTCTTTTGACCCGAAAACCATGAATCTTTATTTTCTGGGTGAAGAGTTCTTTTCCTTGATCATGATGTGTAGCAGCATGGTCAAATACCATAATTGGTTGCTCTTCTGGTTCTATCCAGCACTTGATTCTATTGTCCTCATTTGACACCCACCACCGATTGGCACTATCAGGTCCACTTGTCATTATTTCAGTTGAACCAATTTTCTGGTTGGCATTCTCAAGGGCTTTAACAGGTTCTTCATAAACGTCTTCTGTGGTCAGAAGATAAATACCCCTGCCAGAGGACTCAAACAAAATCTGAGCCGCAGGAGATGACGTTTGGGTGACCACGTACTTTGCCTCTCTCTCAGGGAGCAACTTTTACATCATGCCTTTCACAGGAATCTTTGCCTGAGATAAGTCCATGATCAATTCTCCTCTGACATCCTTGCAACAGTTTTGCCCAAGCAGAATACCATAAGAGGCTGGGACGTCAGCTACCAGCACTGTCATCTTAATTCTCTTGTCAGGAAACGCTGCAAATGCAAATTGGGCATCTTTGATTTGCTCCAATAGTGGTACTTGTTTGTTCTCCATGGAGAAACATATCCCAAAAGTTTTAGTCAATGTGAGACCAAGAGATTCTGCCACTCTAGCAGGCATAACATTGTCAGATGCACCAGAATTGATGATGCAATTGCTCATCTTGCGACCGTTTATTAATAGAGAAACATAAAAAGGTTCTATTTTCCTGGGAGCAACTAGAGGAGTCACGACAAGATTATTTTGGGTGGGTACATTCTTTGGGAGATCATGAGTTACCCTCAAAGTTTCTTGTCCTACAGGGATGACTATACCTTTCACACATTTTGCCAATCTGTCCAACTATTCAGGATGGGCTTGTAGAAATTCAAGTTCAGACATTTGAATTTTAGTCTTTTTGACATGCTCAATTATATCAAATGTCAAGTATTGGACTAGGGACAGAGGACGGGAGTTTACTCTTTTGGTTTTTGGGATGGGGAAGGCTGGTTTGCAAAGTTAAAGTAGAGGATGTAGGGATGCTTGGGGTACGTACCTTTTCAATAGTCACCAGGTCCTTTGGTTGGAAGGGCAGAGCGGTTCCTTGCTTGGCAATCAAAACTGTTGGCCGAGGTTGCTCCTCTATCTTCTCTTTATCAGCTTGTCGGGCTGACTATTTCTGGGACTGGGTGAATACATCAAATGATCCTTCAGTTGCATTCCCCTCACTTCTGGGTTCCTCTTGATAATTCAGGTAGCCAATGACGGAGTCACTAGCTAATTCTTCTTCTTGCTCTCCAAAGAGATTAACATCATATTGTCGGTCTAACTCAGGTTGGAAAGGGGGAGCGCATTCTGTTTCCAGATATCCAATCACTGCGTTGGTTGGAGGGGCTTCAAGGGTGAGGTTCCTCTGTGGGGGAGGAAGACAATTTGGCTGCCCTTGATTCCTAGCAGCATTGCCTTGGTACGCTTGATTCTGAAATGTCTTCCTTGGCATATCCTGATTAGGAGAAGTAGACATAACTTGGGCCATCTGTCTTCTGCGAGCTAGCATTTCATTTGCTAACTTTTGTACCATAGGATCTGTAATAGCTATAGAAGGGCTTTCAGCAGATGAAGGGAATTTATTTTTACTTGGGTCTTTTCTAATCTTACCTACCAGGATAAGATCATCTTCAATCTCAGTAGCCAAATTTTGAGCCAATGCTAGATCCATAGGGCCAGCTCGCCTTAACAGGAAACTTACTTCAGGAAGCTGCGAGTTGATGAAAAAGCACTTGAGATTTTTTGGCGTGGGCTGAGCCACGGTTGGAATTCAATTCCTCAATTTGTTAAATTTGGCTATGAAATCCCTCATGGGTTCCTGGGATTCTTTTTTCATCTGTGTTAACTGAGCTAACAAAGCATGTGCATCTTCAGCGGGTTTAAATCTAGCTTCAAATATGGACTTTAGTGTATTCCAGTCAGTCACTGACCTGACCTGCAAGTGATAGAACCAATCCGCGGCAGCTCCTTGCAAAGTCTCCATAAAAAGTTTCACCGCTACATCTTCAAATTCAACACCAATTACGCCACATGCTATGGAGAAGGCGGCAACATGTTCGTCAGGATGAACCTTCCCATCACCAAAAAACTTAGGAAAATTTTTCCTAGAACTACGAGGTAGTTCATGCAGAGGTGGGGTTAAATTAAGAGGGCCGAAGGAATTACCCCATGGGCCTTGAGCCATTATAATAAGAGGATGAAGAGGTGGGATAAAAAACCTTGGTGGAGTGTTTATAGGTAGGCGGTGATTAACATCGGGAAAAGGAGTTCTACCTTGTGTTGGTGACCTGACAAGGTTAAAAGGAAAACTCCTAGACCATCGAAGAGAAGCTGATGGAGGAAATAGATCGAAATTACTCTGTTGCACCAACTCAAACACAGGGTCAACAACGCCTTTAGATCTTTGACTTCTGGTATAGCGTGGAGTTTCCAGGTTTTTAAAACAAAAATGAGACTGAAACTATTTCAAATTGAAGCTTGAGGCTTACAAATGCACGTTCTCCCTAGCAGCTCTAGTTTCACAGACTAGATAAAGTAACGTAGGTAGGTGGTAAGGATAGAATGATAATGGGTAAGATATAGAATGGAGTCGCTAGACTATGTAATGGATAAGGGTAGGGACTAAAACTTGAGGTTTCAGACTGCACATTCGAATCCCCAGCAGAGTCGCCAAAAACTGTTGGGTGAATATTTTGTTGTCAACTAACTGATGACAAAATGGGGATATCAGCCACAGCATAAGGGAGATTTACACCACGAGGAGTGTGGCTTTACCAGATCTAGATGAGGTAAATCTCTCCTCTCATCAAGGGGAGGTTCCCTATCAATATTTACATGCCAGATATATAATTAAGTAGAAAATAACATATGGGGGTGGTATAACAGCATCTACTTCTCTTTTTTCAAAAGTAATGTATAAAGAACAAAAGGGAGAAAATCCTTGGTCTAAAGCTAACAACACTCCTCTTCTTTCAGGAATGGTATCAAACGAAGAGCAAGAGATTACCCAAAATAACAAAAACCACAAGAACGCTCACATAAGCGCAAAGTCTTCCGTAGCTTCTCCACAAATCTAGAACAAGTACAACCATAGAGTAAAGTGGAGCACAAAGTCTTCACCTAAAACTACAAAAGATAAAAGAATCTCAAAGGTAAAAGTAGCACAAAGTCTATTTTCTACCCTCAAGAAGTGCCCTTAGATAATAATAATACACCTACTTGCTTATTAAATCAGATAAACAAGATGTTTACTAGGAAAAAGACATAAGAACTATTTCCCAAACAACACAGACAATCTCAACACAAAGTCTGAAATAACCTGTTTCTCATTCATTCAATAGAATATGATTTACAAATTTGAGCACAAAGTCTCAAAAGTTTCTTCAATTTCAGCAGAGTGTTTGCTATTAAATTTTCCAAGATAATTTACAAATGAGGTCTCCACTATATATAGGGAGAAAACCCTCAAAAATAGAAAATAATAAAATATAAAATATCTTGGTCAAAGATGACTCATCTTTGACTTTTAGATATTTTTCTGAAAAATTTACAAGTAATTACATATTACAAAATTGCATGCATTCTGCACAAAATAGAAATGCATAAGGATAGAAGAAGAGAGAAGGGGGAGAGAGAGTGTCAATTCTTGCTACCGGACTTCTTCAAATGAGCATCGCACATGGTGATCGATTCCTAAATTCCTATGCTGTCTAGTGCAACTACGTTTTTGAAGACGACTCTCACTCTGATCAGTGCATCTTTCAATGCTGTGATGGCTTTAGAGTGGCCAGTTAACCTGGATTTCAAATTCTCCAAAGTTAATTGAGCATCCAGAATGCTGTCCACCGAAGTCATTGAGAAAGATGCTTCTTCAAAATCTTTTTGGATCATCCCTTTGAAATTCTAGATCATTTCTTCTAGATTTTGAAGATCAGTGACTCCTTGATCTCAACATAAGAGTCCTTATTGGATATGGCACCAACGGACATCAGAGTGCCCTTCTTGGGATCTTTCATTTCTTTCCATTTGCCGAGATCTTTCTCCAAACTATCAATCTTTATTATTAGTCTTCTCCTTGGTCTTGGACTGCTTCAAGAAAACTTCAGTGACCTGGAAGAACTTCTGCTGAAAAGATGCTGACGAAGAGGGACCCTTCACAAAAACTGCAGCAGGAACCATGATTGTGCAATTAGAGGAAGAAAGTAGTGATCTGGGAGAACTACACGTTCGCTGGTCACAATCAGGGAAATGCATTTGAAAGGGATGAGACGTGAGTAGGTCGAAAAGAGGAAGAAAAATGGGAGCAAGCATGGAAAATGAAAAGAATGAAGATTTCTCTAGAGCTGGAGAAATGTGAGTTCCAGATGTAAGGGCGGCAAAAATTGTCGCCCCTGCATGGGCGGGAGAATGGAGACGGTGAACACTGCCGATGTCGGCAAAATTGCCAACCACGACAGATGAAAGCCGCCGACGTTGGCAAACCTGCTGACCATGGCAGAAATCGGTCAACGATGGTAGCAGCGGCAGTCGGCGGCAAACTTACCACCCACTGCAAGGGCAGTGAAAAGGGGACGCAGAACATGGGTAAGGGCGGAAAAATTTGCCGCCTTTGAAGGCAAAAGTGCAGGGGCGGCAAATTTTGCCACCCTTGCACAAAAAACAAAGAAAAATGCAGAGGTGGCAAAATTTGCTGCCCTTGCACAGGGGAAATGGAAGAAAAGACCAACTCCGGAAGGAGTCCAAGGGAGGGAAAAATTGGCCGAAACGAGATGGTAACCACTTCTCGTTCTGAGGCCAAGATGAGAGCAAATTCGAAAACCATTTCGAAGAATGAACTGAGGGAGACAAAAAGATGAAACGGACAAGCTCGAGGAGAGTTCTAAAAATAAGCACAACTGATTTTGGAAACAACAGGTCTGAGGTACTAAAAGAATAGTCATAAGATCTTATTTTCCAAGTTACAAGCTAGGTCATTATTGTACTTACTTTACACACATTACATGATTCACATATAAACTAACATGTAGGGGAGAACTACATGAGTCTTAAGACCTCTCTTAGAGTATTAGATATATATGAAATGACCTTTGATAGTGAGGTCTTAGTGAGTCAACTTGACACCATGTTCCCACTAACCCATTTTCCCCCAAGGTCACATTGAAGATGGAAAGCTAGGGTTTTTCCATTTCACCAAGAATGACAATCCATGACCTAGATCTAAATGCACCAAAGTGAAGGCAAATCCAAACCCAAAATAATACATTTTTTTGCATTCTATTTTAGTTGATATTCCATACAAGACACTAACATCTAACCTAGACACTAGAATCGACACAATTGTCCCAAGCTTATGCAATTATTTAGAGAGCCAGAGACACCAAATCTAGAATTTGATGATTGTTCTATCTTGCCTACTTTTTGCTTATACTAGATCTAGATTTACGTTAACATTAGAACAAAATAAGTACTCTCTTTTACACCATTTCTATATATATATATATCATATTTATAATTTTCATTAATATCCTATCTTATTTAAATCAACTGGCATAAAGGAGGCCATGCCCTTGAAAGCATCCAATCAACTATATGAAATGAAATTATAATAGAATAGGTTGGCAATCAGGTTGACACATGTGCAAACATTTCTAATCAATAGATGGGTTCTAAAAATTATGAATCACCATTATGAAAAAGTGAGGTGGATTTATTGCTTAAGGAGGGAGGCAACAAGATTTCTAAGTATATTTAAATCCATTCAAACCAATATTTTCTAGAACATCCTAAATGCTTCTCTCAAGTCTACTGAAACAAAGAAAATGGGGGGTGATAGGGAGAATTTACTATTTTAAAGTGCATTATTTAAATAAATTTTGGAAGATGTTACAGTGGGGGTGGACTCACAAAATTGATACTGAGAATTACTAAGTATGATGCTAATGTTGTAAGGGATTTTGTTGATGGTTGGAATAAGCATGTGGTGGAGATGAGAGGAATTAAAATCAAAGTCACATAGGAGTTTATAGGTGAAACCAAGAGCATGATGTGTGCTAAGGTGAAGGCGTATAAGGATTAGTCTAAAAAGTAAGAACTCTTCCAATGGTTCTTCCACATAAATAAGTTTGTCAAAATGGATAAGAAAGGGTTTCCCCATGTTGATCTCCCATGGAAATGGCCTAAGGTGTGCCTTCAAGTGATAAAATAACTATCACTTGAAGGTAAGCATACTTTAATTTTCTCCCACCACTTTTTATTATTAAACCATTTTCAAGGATACAATATTAGTCTCACATTCTATCTCTTAAAGTCTCTCAAGAGCACCACTCTTACCCACTAGGTTAATGAATCTAACCCTATACTACATCAAGGTCTCATATTACTATTGGTAAAGCATGGAAAAACCTTGAGGTGTAGGGAAGTTCCTTTGGGGGGGTCCTCTGTGAAGAAATACTTCTTAGAGGAAGACCTTACCTCAGGATCATACCACCCTTTTGCCAATATTCCTTAAGTAAGCTTGTCCAAACCCTCTACTGATGACCTCCCACTGAAGATGTTTGTCCCTAAGCCCAAAATGATTATTTTGGATGAGGACACCTCCAAGGAGGTCACCAAGAAAGGTAAACTCCTATATGAACAAATGGAAAACAAAAAAGAGAAGTTGGATATATTCAATAATAAGATGCATGAGGCCAGGATGAACTTGGTATAACTCATTAAAGAATGGAATTCATTAAATAGGTAAGCAAACATGATTGTCCAATCTTTTATCCATTTGAAAAGGTGAATATAACTCTTTAAATAGCATGAATTCCATCAAGAAAACCTATATGTAGGAGTAGGGATATATAAGGTTATAAGTGATCTTCCCCCAAGATGACACTGAAAGACCTAGTAATAAGATGAGGGCTAAAATTTCCAAGAACAAGTGAGGTGCACTTGAGAAGATAACTAATGAAGAGAAGGAACCACCAGAGGGTCCCCCCTTCTGATATGTTTATTTTTACTATTGGTTTTTTGCCTCCCAAGGGTTTAATTAGATAGTTTTTTGTTTCTTTTTATTATTCTAGCTTTTGGGGCCTGCTAATATTTTTATAACTCTTTTTATGGTTCCTTGTCCTTGTAAAACTAGGTTGTTTACCCAATCAAATAAAAAATATCCAATCTTAGTTTGATAAATTCAACTTTGGTACATATGAGTTTAGCACATTAATTATCCTATTATAGATCTCATATTCACCCTTGTGCCCTATCATTTCTATATCCTTAACCATATCTACCCAAGTAAGGATTTCACATCTAAATTAGGGTTAAACCTTTATTGAACCTAAAGTTTAAACATCAAAACTTAGGCCATTTAAGGTTTTCTATTTTTTTAATTACTATACTATGTTTCAAATTTTAGACTTTTCATTTGTGAAGCAATGGAAAATGTTAGTGCAAAAACCCAATTCCAAATGGAAGATCAAGAAGCATTGATTAATCATCTCAATAATAACAAGGGATTAATAGATGTATTTTTGTATGTTATAATAGATGAAATAAAAAACAAGATAAAACTAGGGCCGCCTCACCTAGTAATGGTAAATCCTTAGTACCTTGGGCATTCTACAAAACAAATGTTTTATCATGAAGCATAAGATCCAGGACCTCATCGATGACCAAAAAATTACATTTGATGATCCTCCAAAAGAATAAGGTTCACAAATTGGTGATCACCATAAATAAAAAATATTTAAAAATATTTTTTAAGACCATTCCAAGAAGGAACCAAAAGTTTAAATGACATATAATGCACATCCTCTTCCATCATATTATGGACACCCACTAGATGGAGTCATTGGTACTTACATCAGACATATACCTCCTATGGTTTAGAGACCTTATATTTACTTTAATGATAATGAAATTAAGGATGATGAATCTGATCTTCATTCTCTATTAATTCAAGCATACCTTGATAAACACCCATACCTAGTTTTATGATTGATAATTGTACAAGTAAAAATATTTGCACCATGACAATACTTGCACATTTGGGGTATACTAATCATGATTTAAACCTTCTACTAGATGAATTAGAGCATTCGATGGGACCTCCCATAAGGTTTTTGGTGAGATTAATCTAATTTTACAAGTTAGTCCCACACATGTGGTTACTACTTTCTCAGTTATACCTTATACAGGTGTCTTTGACATGTTCTTGGGATGACCCTAAATACACATTCTTAGATTATTACCTTATATAGTGCATGGGTGTGTTAAATACATTCATGCCAATTGAGTAATTATAGTTTTTGATATTCCATATGAGCATCCTATTGAATAAGATAAATTTATACCAAGGTAACTAATTATCAAGCCTATTAAGGGTAATCCACCGTAAAAGGGTAAGCAATAGGCAATAGCCTTTACTAGGTGTCTAGTACTTGAAAGACCCTTACATTAGAGTAGACTTTCGGTTCCATGAAATAGTCATATTTTATGCACCATATTTAGATATCTAGAGCACCTAAACATTTTCCTACTATTTTTATTTCAAAGAAACCATAGAGTACATAGAGATGGGTTCCAAGAACCCTTATTCCTTCTATTGATATTTCATGACCTTAGAATCTTATTATACATACAATAATCATCACATATATAATAAAAATAAATATTTCACCCATACATTCTCATTGGAATTACAAATAGTTTCTTGCAATAGGTTCTTAGTGGGGAGATACCTATGATCATCCTTTGGATGAGATCATAGGATGATCTTGTTTCTTCAAAAATACCAAAAAAATAAAAAAACATGAAAAAAATCCAATTATTTTTTGACACCTACATTTTATATTGTCTCCTTGGCATCTATGTGTTAGTTTCATGTTGAAAGATATAATATCATTTAATCCTTCATACACATACATAGACATACACAGATACATGATTCTATGCACATGTGGGTATTGAGATTTTCCTCTACTCACATCGTCAGGATGTTGATGGCATCCATCTTCTATGATCTTGATATGCATAGATTATATGATTTGATGATCACTCTACATTATTATGTTTGATCTTAGATACACATAGGTTATATGATTTGATGATCACTCTACATTATCATTTTTGAGCTTACATATGTACTTATACATGCCTTATCCATGCTTATATCTTACACATAGTACTTGATATTTTTTGATAACATATTTGATCCAGGGGCCACTAGGACATGTTTATTCTAGTTACTTATGATTTACTTTAAACACTTCCTTAAGTGTTTTCCTTTGCGAGTGTCTTGCTTGTTTGATCGTTTGAATATGCTCCATTGTATGCAACCCATGTGCATATGTTTGCCTTCTTGAACATTTAGATAAGTCATTAATTATTAAATGGACATTTGAATATGTCATTCCTTGATTTTTTTATATTTGACTAAGTCATGTCAACTTTAATTTGAGTTATTTAAACATGCCTCTTATTTGTGGTCTCCTTGGACCATTACTTTTGAATTGTTTTTGAGTGCTCTTGTGTGTCTATTTGTTTGATTATTGAGGTTGTACTATTACTATATAGACATTACCATGATCTTTATCATGAATATTAGGCCTAATTGTGATCACATTGGTTCTATGCACTTCAAATGATACATTTACTTAGACATATTCTTTCTATATGTTACATGTTACATTCACATATTTTATGTGTCTTACCCTTTTGAGGTGAGGTAACTTCTAGGTACTATTTTTATCTCACCTCAAAGGGGGGTAATATTAATGGGTGCATGGTTGGGAAGTATGTTCTCCCTAATTTATACAATTTTTAGATTCACTGGGGGCATGTCATATGGACATGGCTTCCATACATTCATAATTTATAGATTACAGTGGGGGCATGCTTCAGAAGCATGTTCTCCACATTTATTTAGTATTCGGTACTTATACAAGTTTGTAGATTTAGTGGGGGCATGTCATATAGATATGGATTCCACATATTCATATTTTTCAAATTTAGTAGGGACATGCTTTGGAAGCATGTTCTCTACATTCATTCAATATGGTACCTATATCGATTCATAGATTCTGTGGGGGCATGCTTTGGAAGCATGTTATTCACACCTACTCAATATTAAACATCTCTAGTTTACATTTGGGGTATGTTTTGGAAACATTTCCTCCATATTGATACTTATATTAGTTTCATATTTCTTCATACATAATTAGGGCATGCTTTAAAAGCATGTCCTCTATACTTATACAATTATCTAAATTGGCCAAAGCAAATAGTTAAATGATTCAGATTCATAGTTATGGTATAATTCTATACTTGGTACCATTTTTATACATATTTTTATCATGATATATATAAGGTGAATATGCTATACAATGTACCTAATATTTCAAAATCCAAATTAATCTCAGATTAAAAAACTATTACATTTAATGATACCCCACAAACTTTTATGGACTTTAACAAATCAATCTACTACAGTAGTTGGTTCACTTTTTGGTATGGTTTAAGTGATTAAATCATTCATTCTTTCCAAATTTTTAGTTTAAAATTGATAATCCAAACTCACTAGGTTATAAGTATCATTGGGTTGCACAATTGAGTTAATCTCAACTATTAGGTGGCAACTCACTTTTGATCCAAATTTGGGGGCATGTGCCTTCCAACATCTCTCTCTCTCTCTCTCTCTCTCTCTCTCTCTCTCTCTCACACACACACACACACACACACACACACACACACACACACACACACACACACACACACACACACACACACCCCTTAGATATATGCACTTTAAATATTTATCTATATTTATCCTAATATTATTTTTAGAGACTTAAAATTATACATCTTTTACAAAAACAACTTGTCAATAGGCAAGGTGGTTACATTTAAACATAAGTGTACTCCTAAACCTTTATTTTTCAATTTAAATCTATTTTAAATACTTTTATCCCATATTATATGAAATTATTTTAATATAACATGCTCTTGGTTGCAAGTTAGTTACTAATAAAACACTTAAATTCAACTCTAGCAAAGTACTCAAATTAAATTCAAACAAGGATAAGGTGTGCATACACACCCAGTTGTTTATTACTTTATTTTAAACATGAATTTAACTACTCAATTAAAGGGGGTAAATGTATATGATATTTTATGATTATATAACACATCACCCTTGTACACTTGGAAAACTCAGACCCTGACTATTCCTCTTAGTCCTACACATGCCTTACTTTTATAATCCTCACAACTACTATTTCTCATGCCCCTTGGCATACCTTTTAGTTCAACCAAAATTATATTAATGACACATACATCCCATATTTATTAGAATTCTTAAAATGTACTTATCTTATACCTCTGCAAGTTCTAAGCTTGTGTCTACTCTCCTCTTTAGACACTAATGTTTGGGATAGATAGTAGTGTTGACATTACTATCTTAACCTGACACAAGTGTTCAGTGTCTTAAAGCCATCCAATTTTCAAATGAAAAATATTCAAATGTTTGACTTAAGTGATTTAATGTGGGTTATCTCCTGATAATATTGGTATAAATACAATATCAAACCTTATTCATTCCTCACCTAGTAATCAAACCAAAAGGAGCATTCAATAAGCACTCAATTTACCAAAAAATTTCTTAATCTACCCTATTATGATGTCATTCAAAGGAACAATCTATCTATAGGTCTGAAGTAATAAAGGAGTAATCATAAGGTCCTATTTTCCAAGTTACAAGTTAGGTCACTATTGTACTTGATTTACACACATTACATGATTCACACACAAGCCAACACATAGGGGATAACTACATGAGTATGAGCCCCTCTTATGGATTATTGGATATATAGGTAGTACACTTTGATAATGGAGTCATTATGGGTTATCTCAACACCATGTGCCCACTAAACCATTTCCCCCCAAGATCACATTAAATATGGAAAGCTAGGGTTTTACCATTTCATCAAGAGTGATAATACATGGCCTAGATCTGAATGCACTAAAGTGAAATAAAAACTAAACTCAAAAGAATCCTAGTGGTCCATCCTATTTTACCTAATATTCCATATAGGATAATAGTATCAAATGAGATACTAACATCGATGCAACCATCCCAGGTTGACATAATTATCCAGAGAGCTAGAGACACTAGATCTATAATCTGATGACTATTCTTGAACTATCTTCTTACCTAATTTTTTCCTATACCAGATCTAGATCTACATTATTATTATAATGAACTAAATACTCTATTTTATATCATTTATATATCTATCATAGCTATACTTTCCATTAATATCATATCTCAATTTAATAAATTTAACATATGGTATATTTGTGTTTAGCACATTAATTGACCTACTATATATTTAATATTGACCTTTGTGCCGTCTAATTTATATATAATTGACCCTATCTACCAAATTAAGGATTCCACATATAAATTAGGGTTAATTTTTTTTTAACAAGCTCAACAAGAACACAAACTTAACAAGCGTAAAGTCATACAGTAATTCCAGGGGATGCATATAAGGGACATGTTCAAATGTCACATAAGTAAATTTTATACACACAAGGCCAAGGGACAAATGAAAAATGACATGAATAAATTTTAAAATAAGGGACACGTTCAAATATTATTCAAAAAAATGGCCAAGGGCCGTAAACATTGTAAATGTTCAAATGTCACACATACCAAGACAATACCTCATGCAAATGTTCAAGAAAATTACACACATGAAATAAGGGACATATACAATAGAAAATCAAGATTTAATTTAATACATACATGTAATAACATCAATGGAGAATATAAATAGAAATGTAATCTACATCATGTATATGTAATGTGATCATATCCTAGCAAATGACATATCCATGTATACAATATAAGATACAAATGTTAACAAGACATTCTTAAAAGTGTGTATAGCTCAGTAGTATAAGAATCATAACATGATAACACATATAAATATTGTAACCCATGGAAAATATTCTCCCAATTTATAAAGGATATTGGGTAGGGGTAAGTCCAACATCTTAGTCCATGTAATATTTGTATGTTCATAATCATGAATACTAATGAAATGCATGGGTTATAGAAAAAGAGTAAATTATCTAATAATCATGACACAAATAACATATACCAATGTGGTCAACTAGATACCTAATCATTCTTATGTCTTAATTTTAAATTTTAGAATAGTTTAAGGGTTTTTATATTTTTTATCAAATATGTGACTTTTTTGTATTTTTTGAATTCCACAACTCAGAACAACATAAGCTAATGATAACCAAGAGTTTAAAATCAGAATAAAAGAGAGAGATATGAACAATCTACAACATGTTTCAAAGTGAATTATGTACTATAAATGATGGCATGTCCATGTATGAGAAAAATTCCTCCATTATATATGTGGCTTGTGGTTGTAAGGCATGCAAGAGACAAGTGAGTATGAAAAGGACTAATTGTACATCCTCATCTCATCAAATGTGAAGTTTTTGAAGTATGTATCATAAATGAGAAATATATTATAGGAAAATAAATATTTTGCATAAATATGTACTATTTTTCATATTGGAACTTGGGTGAAATATCATAAAATTATAAATATTTAGGCTCTGTATGCTCAAATTTCAATTTTTTGCACATGACATGATCAAACAACTGAGGATAATAATGGTAGTCATCCCTATCGCTTAATATTTGATATTATCCTTGTAGAAAATGTAACTTTATCAATGTAAATTATGAAAACAAAGAGATAAATGGTAAAAATGGAAAAAAGACCACTATTTTATACTTTTTAGATCTAAAAAAAGAGCCAAGAAGCCAAAATTTAGTAAGAGCCAAGGGATTATAATAATTTATCAAAATAATCACAAGTTTAAGGAATATAATAATATCATGACGAGGAAAATAATAATCTATTTGTAATCAGATATTTTATTTTTCAATATTTGAATGTTTTGAATTATATTCAATGATCATCTAATAAGTCATCCTCATTGGGATTGAAATTCTTATATTTATGCACGTATATAACACATTCATCTTCTCCTTTAATATCCTAGTCATTGATACCATCATGTGGTATGCGAATTATTCTTCCTTCATGTGAAATGGTAATGCACTATTGATTGGTATCTATCATAACTTGCATTTAATGTAACCATGATCATCCCAATGTAAATGTTATTCAATGTGTATGAGGCATAATCCATACCTTTACACTGACCAATTTTGGCCCATAAGTAATTGGGTATATGATCTATCCAAGGGTTTCTTCCCAATATGCATTATGGTGTAAGTCATTGATAGTATATTGTATTTTTGGTAATCCTCTAACACTACAAATAGTTTCATTTTTAGTAGTATCAATGTGATTATTCTTGAAATTATATCCTTTCATATCTAATGTGATGGTTAAATATTTTTATTGAGTATGTTTTATGTGTGTCATAACTGTACGTAATGTTTTTCAAAATCCTAGAGTAAGAGATATTTGTTGATTATATATTAATATGATAATGTTTTCATGCTTATACTTTTGAATTTTATCAATTAATGTCTTACAATTCTCTATATCATGTCATATGATTATATGATAAACACAAAATTATTTACCTTATGTATGTAAAATATGTGCTGCTAATCAATGTCTAGTAGTAGGTAATGTAATAAGGTTATTATCTAATAGCATTTTTAAAGTTATTATGGGTGTATTTTGACATGGCATTATTTTTAATAACTATACAATATTTGTATTTGATATTTATAAATTATTCACTTTATTTATCACAAATTCCATATGAGAGATACTAGTGCAATTTTTTTTCACATTATCATCTTTAGGCATACCTAAAATATGCTCATCCTTTGAATCTGATCATTTTTTAGTAATTAATTATGAATCATCATAACAAACCTAGAGAATAATGGGTGTGAAAATTATGAGATAAATATTCATCATAAAGACTAAAGTTTAATTTATGTATTTGATCATCTATCATATTTACCATGTTAGCTTCATCACCATCACTATCATAATAATCTGAAAAATTACCATTTTGTGCCTCAAAATTGACCAATAAAGGTAATTTAGGAATACAATTTTATTGTTCGATATTATCTTGTTGTGTTTTTTGTATATTTTATCACTTCATTTTTAATCATTGTTCATTTTTTAATTTTTCCATCTCAAGTTGTTCCATTTATAACTTTTGACTTTCTGATTGTTTCTTTTGAAAATGTTCATTATTTTATTGTGTTTATTCCTCTAGTGATTTTTGAAGTTGTAGTTAAAATTTTTATTGTGTTATTTTCAATTTCTCAATTTATTACTTTGATTGATGTAATTCTTATAGGTCCATTCATAATTTTTATTGTTTTATTTGATTGAATCTCCAATTTCATATGTGTATTTTTTATCCCAAGGGATGAATTGAGAGAGAGGGATGATGGTTGGATCATCCAAAAATGATTGGGATGTTTATATTTTATAATATAAAAAAGAGTTATTATCCACACAGGGTATCCTTCATACATGAATTTAAGACAACTATGAAATGTAAATGGTACTACTACCATCATGTGAATCCATGGTCACCCCAATAATAAATT
This sequence comes from Torreya grandis, assembly GCA_037957365.1. NCBI lineage: Eukaryota > Viridiplantae > Streptophyta > Pinopsida > Cupressales > Taxaceae > Torreya > Torreya grandis. Next base: position 694,512 of record JARHVA010002497.1, read on the forward strand.
ATAATTTATGTGAGTAGGCATATCATGAAATAAAGTAGACATTGTTTTAGGTTCCAATGTTACATTTAGACATATCATTCCAAGTACTTGTCTTGAATAATCATCGAATCCTTTGATAGTTTGATCTAGTGGTTGGATGTCTTCAATGTTAACACTTAGTTTTTGTAATAAATGACTAATAAAAATATTTACTTTAGACCGAACATCAATCAATACTCTCTTAATTTTTTTTTTTGAATTCTAACTTAGATAAAAAGTTGGATATTTTCTGTGATTACATCTTGTGTTGGAAATTATCCATCATCAAAAGTAATAATCTTTTCAATGTTTTTAAAGGTTCTCATAATAGAATAAAAAGAGGTACGCTATATATTAATAGGAATAGTATTATTATACAATGCAACATATAAAATATGCTTATAAGCTAATGAACATTTCAATAACTTCAAAATTGAAATTTTGCATGGGTTTTTTTAAGTTGATCCATGATATCATATCCTTTGGATTCATTTTATTGCCTTGTGGGAGATGGATGAAGTTGATGAGGAACATGTTGAATTTATACATGATGTGGTGGCCTACGTTGTTGTTTATCAACATCTTATACCATAAAATCTAATATAGTTCATGTGCAAATAATGGAAGTCAGATGGTAACTATTAATAATTTGAGGTATAGGAGGAGGAGTAATGAATGGATTCATACATGTCCTTTATTGTCTAATAGTAGATAGTAACATTTATAATTGAATATTGAAGTAATAATAATTGAATAACACTTGAGGTTGCTTATGAGTAAGGCCTATAACATTATGAATGTATAAATGTTCTTGTTCATATGTCATACTTAGATTTACAAAATTTGCCATTAGGAGTGTGTGTTATGTGTTTCATTTCATTACATGAATGTTAATGTTTTTCATTATAAAGGGAAGGCAACATGTAATATAAATAATATAATCTTGAAATATAGCCATAGATTTGTTGCAACGAAGAATAATAGAAAATTGAAATTGAAAATCCTAAAAAAGGAAAAAAAAATATGTATATATATTAGCAAGTTATTATGAAATACAAGGTCAAAATAAAGTGATTTTAGTGTCAGATATCAGATACAAGGTTAAAAAAAGTGATTTCAGTGCTAGTGATTAGATATGAGGTCAATTTTATTTCTTTTAGTGTCATATTTAGATCCAAGATGAAAATAAAATTATTTTAGTTTTGAATGGTTAGGAATTTATATAAATCTTAGGACAATGTTTTTAAAGCAATGCTCAAATAAAAACTGGGTTCACCAACATTTTTTTACCAAAATTTAATATAAATGGTTTATTAACCTTAATTTAGATAAATTAAATGGAATAAAATCAAAATATTGTAAATTAAATTTTGATAGACATAATGAAAATAAAATGTTAAATTCAATAAAGTGCAACTGAATGAAAGAATACTAATTATGAACAAAACATAAAACTTAATTGTTTCTATTTAAGATATGACTGTGTGAAGCCGATAAACAATTGAAATTGAAAAATGGGAACCAATCCTACAATTTCATAAAGATTGAGACTAAAAATGATGAAGGATATAATCATCCAACTTATGATAGGATTGACTACCACTATAGTCCTCAGTTGTTTGATATTTTCCTCTATATAAAATTAAGAAACTCAGGTCATGATCATTTGTGACAACTTAAATTAGGTCTATGTGTATGTATTTGACCTGCACATGTGTGTAAGACTTACACATAGATTCTTCAAATTTTAAAAATTAATAAGGTTTTTCAATGACTAAAAACCTAAAAATAAAAAAAAGGGGGTGTGTAGTAGACTGAGTTGACCCAATCACACTCATGATGATTGAATATTGCTTATGTATCCAATACTCCAAATAGGGAAATGAAGCCCACATATTTATACCACTTAGAGTGATTTGTGTAATTATTCTCCTCTGACTATATGAATGCATCTAGAGATGGATTGAATAATCAATAATGCTTTGATTTGGATTGAATAAATCAAGGTTTGGATTTGGATAAGGAATTATTAAAATTATTATAAGTTTAATTAGGAAGAATAAGGAACCATTTCTTAGTTTCTAACTAGTAGAATAGGTGACTTAAGTATGCATTTATAACAATCCAAAAGGTAAAATATCACGCTAAAATTCCTAAAAAAATAGACCAAATTTTAATGGAGGGTTCAAATTTAAAAAATTACCATTAAAAGGCTAAGGACAAAAACTTCCCATAGGGGACAAGAATGTTTTCCACTATTTTTCCCCAATGGATTTTTTTTCCTTAATGGAAACATGTAACTTTTGAGTGTAGGAATGCCCATACAGATGCTTATAGTGGATTTTAGATTTTGTATAATTTTTATAGGTGTCAAATATAAATTTAGAAGTTAAATAGGTCCATATATTTGCTTAGGATATATTAAGGTGGAAAAATGGGTCTAAATTAAGTGTTCAAGTTAATTAAAGTGAGAAAGGGCCAAAGTTGACTTTATCAAGTATTCATGACCAAATTTGGGTGACTACACTATTTAGTGTTCCAATACAATGAAGTAATTTAGTGAAATCATAGTACCTTTGTACTCCTGTTATCTCACCTAGTTATCTATAAACATTTTCAATATATAATTCACATTCAAGTGTAATATACATGGAAAGTGAGAGTATTGATGTTGAAATAATATCATCAAGAAAAATACAAAGTGATGATAAAATTTCACATCTTGATACACCTCCATATTAATGAAATGTATACTAACATTAGTTGTATTTTGGTTTCATACTCAATATAACCATAACATGATTAAATTATGAAATGTTGAAGCATTTTTCACTCTTTCCCATATATTCAAACTATGAGACAAGAAAATATCAATGCTATTTACAAAAATTATTAAATAAATCTTAGTACCTAATGTCATTTTGATTTGGCTATTTTGATACTTCTCATCTCTTTAAAATTAATGATGTTATTCCATTATTTGGTAGACTATTACATATATAGGGATAATATCTCCTATAAATTAGGATATTGTTCCAACTACCAATCCTATAATAATCTCACTAAACCTAAATATGTGAGTTAGTTATATAACTCACTATTCACATACAAACCAATGTTAATATCCCAAACTCCTAAAATATAATGTTTTTACATAACAACATTTACCAACTTATTTTCCATGTGGTAAATACTAATTACCATGGGAACTCTAAATTCTCAACCTTCCCTCCCTTAGAGTTTATATGGGGAGAGAAAGGACAACTACACATTACTATATTACCCTCCCATAATGTTGACATCAGGTTCACCTGAAAATACATTCGATACAAAGTTTACAAGAATTACTTAGGAGAGAAAATGATTAGAGAATGCCTTTTGAACATAGGCTTATTTGAAACTCATAACAATGATACTAAAACATGACTTGACACTCTTGATTTTTGATAAAAGATGTATGTGGAGACTTAAAAAATAATGACTCTGAATAAATAGTCAAAAAATATTGAATTGAATAAAAGATTCTATAACAAAACCCACTAAAGATTAATGACTAATACTAGGTTACATTTTAATCAACCAATATGACTCACTAAAATACTAAGTCCAACCTAAAAGCTTTAAGATAAAATAAAAGTGACGAAATCTATAAATAAATAAAATTTAAAGTGACCATGACTCTGTAAACTTATAAATCTATTAAAAATAAACTTAAACTAGAATAAAAATAAATTAAAAACTATCTTAAAACCTAGTACAATGAAGTGTAGTCTAAAAAACTAAACAAAAACCATTCAAAATAAATACAACTATGGAATTAAATCTAAAAAAATAAACTTCGTAAATATTATTCAAAACTAACAAATCCTAATAACTAAAAATGTAAATTAATTCAGATACTTAGACATAAATATCTGTACATCAACATAAATTGATAAAATAAAACCTAATACATTAAAATAATACAAACCTAAAATAAAAAATAAGAACTTTAAAATATCTTCCATTAGAGATATTAACATTTCCATTGAGGAAGGTGTCATGTGAGAATGGAATGGTGGATTGTGCATGATCTATAGAGAGTCTATTGCTGAGGGCAAATGGATAGTGGAGGTAGTGGGAGATGTTGATGGAAGAGAGCTTACCATTGAGTAGAGCTACACATAGTTGATGTATCGATTATTAAATTGGAAGTTATCCATTACCATTGATGCTTGAAGGTCTATGGAAATGTTGATGACAAGTTAGGAAATGCCAAGTTAAATGCAACAAAGTTGAATGTAGATTGAAGATGAGTTGATCAAAAAACCATGTGGAGGTTGCAATAGAGAGGATGCTAGGAGCCATGTGATAAAAGACCTTGAGAACATGGAGAAATAGTCATATATAGGTGATATGAGTCAGGATGTGTTTTGGTTGGCAAAGGCAATGATCTGGTTGAGGAGTGCATGGATGAAATGAAGAGATGCAAGTATGTAGAGTGTGAAGGTCACAAATGCAAAAAGAGTCTTTGGAAAATGAGATAGGTGTAGTTGTATGCTTCATAGCCTTGGAATCTTAAGTGCTCCAACAAGATTCCCAAGTTGAAAAATCTAATAATAATGTCCTTACCATATTCCAACTCTATCCATAGTCCATGCCCCATTTTGAGTCTTACCAAACACATCTAATTAGGTGATGATCACAAATCCTTATGTTATTTTTATTGTACTGAGATTATAAGTGAAGTTGATAGTAAGTGTTTGATAAATATACAATATCCAAGCTATTATTCCTTAATTTACACATTTTCCTTTAATGTGATCTCCTAAAATAAAGATGAATACCAAGCCATGGGATCTGTATGCTCCTGAGATGGAATAAAACCACTTGATGGTTGTATAATTATTTGACCAAATCTAAAAAACAAACTAGATAATTCATCCAATATACATATTTAAAAAAAATATTAAACCTAAGATATATATAAAAAAATCTTTCAAAATGCTAATGGACTTGTAGTGGTCTGCACTACATTACCACTACCACAAAGAAAGGTCTTTCCAATGGTAAGGTCATTGGACATGGTCTTCACTCTAAAGCCCTTGTGAATTAAAAGACTGAATTGTAGAGAGGTCCCATAAGGAGAACCTGCTCTGATACCAGATAATGATGTTATTCCATTATTTGGTAGAGGCAAAGGGTATAAAATGTGTAGAGCATAATATTTTATCTATTGATCAAATACAAATATCTTATTTTGTAAAAGACTATTACATATATAAGGATAATATCTTCTATAAATTAGGATATTATTTGAGCTACTAATCCCATAATAATCTCACTATACCTAAATACATAAGTTAGTTATATAACTCACTATTCATGTACAAACCAATATTAATATCCCAAACTCCTAAATAATAATGTTGTTACATAACAACATTTACAACTTATTTTTTTCATGGTAAATACTAATTACCATGGGAACTCTAAATTCACAACAAAAACACCTTAGAACATGCCTATAATCAACATGTTGTGTTGAAGCCCAATTATCTCAATGTATCCTCCATGTCTTTAATTTTTAGCATATGATCATCAAATTTAAATTAGGTATTAAAAATTATAATATGACAAATCAATTGATTCTTCCCTAACTAGTAAATCCAATTGGACACTAAAAATTAATGTTCCATTACACAAAAACTTACAAACTTTCATAGGCTACTTGAATCTAGGGATATATTTTATTCTCTTTCCCAATTTACCAATCTCTCATACCACATTTTCATATTTTTTTGTATATAGGATCATATGACTCTTGTATTTGTGTCCAAGGCATTAAATTTTTGAAGACTCTTTCACCTACAATGGTGTTTTGAAATTCCTACCATTCACAATCCCTATTTCCTCAATTAATTTCAGAATTAGGATCATTCCCCATGTTCCTCCCCGTAAATTTAATTCATTCAATAACATAATCATCTATTATATGCAACTTATTTTCTTGTACTGCTTTATTTTTTAGGACTAGTTGACACATTTATCTCCCTAAGCATACATCCTAAGGATTACATTGGGACTAGGGTGGTTTGAATTTTAGAACTATAAAAGATTTTTTAACTTATTTCTTCTTATTACCACCTTCCTTCTACCATGACATCTAATTTTATTGTCCACAAAGGTTCCCTCTCTCTCTCATACCTATTTACACCCCTTTTTTCTCACATTTATCTAACATAATCAACCAAGTTGATGATATCTTGTAATACCCTCAATCTGTCCAATGTCATCGATTGGGATGGTCACATACTATTTATGGTGGAATATTTTACACTCAATTGATAAATTTGATTATGTCATTTAGGATAGAGTTTTGAATTTTAGGGTTTGGACCCTTATTTATAGGATTCCCCTTTTTCATTTCTCAAAATATCTATACATAATCTACTCACACACATAATTATCCATTTAGGAATAAGAATAATAATTATAGACAAAGAGATTACACTTAAGAAAGACAAGATAACACAAGGACATAAAGATATCAAGGAGAGAAGTTGATATAACAAGCTACACCTAGTCTTTAGAGTCCCTATCTTGGGTTTACTAAATTATTATTCTTTCCATATCAATTTCACTTATAACCATCTCTCACAGAGTGATACAATCCAGAGGGATATTAATTCCCTGAAAATTCAATCCAAGTTAAGTGTCCTAACCCTGTACTCTTTATTTTGTACTTTTGTTGGTATATTAGATTGGTTCATTCTATGTATATCCATTCTTATATTTGTACATGTTTATTAGTAAATTATTATCTTTACATGCTCTTTATTTACACCTAGTGGCTATCATCTAACGATAGTTATACAATCCCTAGATTAGATACCTCATTGTTACCACCTAATGGTATTTCAATTTCTCTAATTACCCTTATATCGCTTACTTCAGATATTAATGACACCTTATATCTAATTAAGTAAAATTATTTTTATTATTTATATGGATTCCATTTTTATATCCCTTATAAACTCATTTATCATGATAATTTTTTATAACCCAAGACTTATTTATAGATTAACATCTTGTATGTGTGTTGGGTATAGTATGATCTTATACATTTAACTATTTTATATGATCATTATATTTTTAGCCATTATAGGCTTACACACAAATCCTATACAATGTATTATACATAATTATACTTCACATTTTTACTTTGAATTGATGCAGGAAGTATATCAAGTCTTTTAAATCTGAACCCTAATGTGCCACCATGGTTATATTTGAGTTTATCATACATGTAGTTACCCTATGGATTTGTATATGATCACCTTAAGTAAGGTGTATTCAGCCTATGTTAAATTCAAAATTTTGGTGATCTTATCACCACTATCATGTTGTGCATAGACATACATAATTTTTATCCTTAATTTTATAATCTATTAATCCTATTAATACATGTAGAAAATATCTTATTCCTTTGACCTATAAAATATATGTGGCATTCATGCATGCATGAAAGGATAAACTTCATAAATTATTGTAGATAACAAAATTATGACAACTTGTATAATATTAAGGACTTTGTATTTACTATGTACTCAAAAATAGTAGTTTATACCACTTTTTCCTTTTTAGTAGATTTTAATTCCTTATTATAGACATCTCATAATCCTCTTTTTGGTGATTGAAATTATTAATCACCTAGGTTATTGATAAATTTACCAAGTTCTATCTAATTTGAATTATTGACATTTATCCCATCATTAGAATATTTCATGGGATCCTTAATCTCTTATCTTCCTTATTCTTAAACACCTTTTATACCCTAATTATAGACACATGTCTCATCACTATTGAGCTTATGTAGGTTAGATACCTTTGTCTCCAATATGTAATGAATTACATATGGTCCCATTCACTTGATGTGGATTTTTTCAGGTGCTTAGAATATCAAAAGTTATAAAGTAACACCTTTGTACCTATGTACAACTTATTTTTATCTTCCTAACCTACCAATTATCACTCATTGAATTGATATGGCATAACTTTGACTGTTAGTTTCTTCATTTTTAACACTCCAATTCTCAACAACTATTTCACATGTAATTAAAATTGTTGTCCACTATATCTTTATGAATTATTACACACAATATAAATGTGTGTTAGACATATCATTCTTAATTAAATGATTATCTTATCTTGTTTGTATATGTGATAAGTGGTTAGGTATACAATTCAATCTTCCTAGTTTTTCCATAATACAAAATTAAAATACATGAAATAACCAATTCACTAAATAATTATTGCATGCAACATTGGCTTGTTAACTAAGTATTTTAATTCCCCATGGTTAGTGAAAAATATAATTGGGTAATGAGAAGGTATGGATTGAAATTTAGTAACACATATACCATACCAAATGCTTTTTTTGTAGTATAATTGATCTCAACCTTTGAAAACTTCCTATAAAAATATATTGTATGGTTTACCTTCCCCTCCCCTTATTTCAAAACTAAAGTCTCAACATTTATACATGAATAATCCACATGTACATGAAATGGAGTCTATTAGTATGAAATTATGATATTACACACTGGTAAGCTTCTCTTCAAAGATATAAAACAAAATTTGATGTTTCTTAGTCCATATGAAAGAACTGTCTTTCCTTAATAACTCCTCCAACAACCTAATAGTCTACGCATAGTTCCTTATGAACTTGTACTAGTATCTAATGCTTATTAATAATGCACACATATTTATTTGTGCATTTTATTATTCTATCTATAAGGTCATAATGAGCTTGGTTGGATTAACCAACATACCTTACTTGAAAATAATGTGCCCCAAAAGTATACAAAATAGTTCTAAAAGCATGCACCTTTTCAAATTTAAAGAGATATGAAGTTGTCTACATCATTCAAACACCAAGTGTATATTTAAATACATATCCTTAATAAGCCTATAAACCATCCAATCATCCATATGCACTTGGATAAACTTGTGAATAAAATCTAAAATTCCTCTATAAAAATGCATGAGAATATAACTAGTGTATTATTATCCAAAATTAAATTATATTATATGAAAATGATTCTTATTCAGTGCAAAACATGGTTTTTTCATTATCCTCATCCACAATTTGCACTTTATGATAACCTAACAATCCTACAACTCCATCCAAAATATTTTTAGTAAATGGTCTTTGAATGGATCAATCATGCATTCCTTATTTAAAATGTGGTAATCTATGCACGCCATTATTATAACACATTTACTTATTATTATCACCATTGGACTAACCCAATTTGGCTCTTCCACTAATAAAACTAGTCTTTTAGTGATACTTTTATCAATTTCCACTTTAAACCTTACACACAAGTTGAGGTTCATGTGGTAAAATCTCTTTTTCATTGGTCATGTGCCTTTTCAAGGCTTGATTTAAATTTTATAAATTAAATTGTGCACTCCTTTCATCTCATTATAATTCTTTGAGAATAGATATTTTAACTCTTAAATAATATCTAGTGTATGGATAAACTTCGAATCAATCCAATACTCACAAATACTAGCTATTTTTTGTTCCTCTTCAATATCAATATTCACTTCCTTTGCACATGGAGGTTGGATGTAGAGCTTATTCTCATTACTCTATGCATTCTCCACTTATCTTTCTCTTTCTATAGTCTATAAAGTGAAGTGGTATTATTCCTCTCATGGTTTTTTCTCCTCTTCGACCATGCAAAGTTATTTTACCCTAAACTTTTCATATTGCACAATCCCCCTTTTTGATTCACTTATTAATCCTAACTAAGTATCTAAATACTCTTAAAAAAATGACAACTTCAATATTATTTTTATTTGAATATGTTATAAACCTTGGATTCCATAAACACATTATTCTTGAATATATCTTCTTACATTACTTATAAAATATCATTTAGATTAGATTCTTTGGAGAAAAATGTGAAGGTTTATGTAAATACTTCCTTCATGATTTCCCATTTTGTGGTCTCTTTTTTGGTGTCACTAATGATGTACCATGTGCAATACCATGTCTTAAGAGTATTATAAGGTGCATGTACCCACACCAAAGAGGTATAATATACTTTATTAATATCCAAAAATGTTCATATGCTTGAAAATGTTCTATTGAATTTTTATCTCTTTTATAAGAGGATAATAATTTATTATTGTTACTTTCCTTGAAGCTTGTATGGATGGTCTCCTTGAATTTAGACAATTTAAAAAAGTTAGGATTGTGCATTTCCCACCATCCCAAAATTATACTACATAACATATGGATAAGGTATAGTGCGTGTTTATGATCCTTAGGTAAACACACATATACATACTAAACATATGTCATTTCACAAGTAGATGCATCATTATTAGGAATATTTTTACAAGTGTGACATGTAAAACCATTTTCTTGGTCATACCTCTCTCAAAACTTGCTTATGTTTCTTTTACACCACATCTAATCAATACATTACATACTAATTTTTTCCATAAATTCTTCACCTTTGTGAACTTTCTCCATGTCATTTCATAGGATTCTTGAACCCATCTCTCACATTCATGGATAGTAGTGTCTGACACTGACATTTCACTCTTTCATATCAATGATAATCATTCAAAGGATTTAAGTACTCCTTCCATACATAGTGATATTATTAATGTTGGTGATTTCATCATTTACATCAATATATTATACATATATAGGTCCTTTCTCATTATCTAAGGGAATTATCACTCTTTTTTCCCCATTCTCAATGATAATATATAATTGTTAAAAGTGTGTATTGGATTTATTCTCATAACACTATCGTATCCATGAAAAATTGGATAGTTTTTAGCCTCTGCTAAATCTATTACCAATTTTGTGGTGAACTTTTTTCCCATGATATCCAATTCTGCTCTACACAAGGCTCCAATAGGCCTTAAGTAATTATTATTTTTTTTAAACAACACATTTTATCAACCCTACAACTTATGACTTCCCATATATATCTATGCATCCTCATTTATAATGTTTACCTCTACACTAATATCCACAAGGATGTTGGCCACATATCATCCATTGATCTTAGCATCAATGGTCAAATCCTAATTATACACAACAATCTTGGCAACTCATATCTCAATTTTATTCTCTCTCACTTGATCAAACACCTCTTCCATACTATGCTTGAGGATTTTTTTCAATAGAGTTTTCACACCTTTAATTTTTAATAAATATAAAAAATCTTAGTGAGATCCTATAGTTCCTTAGAGTTAGGATGCCTTTTTTACTTTAGTTAATCTTAGCCTTAATATCTCTTTTATTTTTAGCTTCTCCTTGGATATTAGAGATCATTTCCTTTCCTTCTACCAATATAAAATTTTGCATGGGCATGTCAATATAAGTCATCACTATTACCTTTGGGATTTGTTTCACTCTATCTATTTTTGGATTGATCATGGTCTTGGGTTGGATATATTTTCCACTTCACATTATATCTTTTAATTGGTCAAATAGGGTTATTATATCCCTCACCCATTTCATTGATTATAAAATTATTTAAAAAAGGTCTAGTTTACAAAACTATCAAGAAAAAACTTACCAAAGGTATCTCAAGGACAACAACCATACAAAGACTAAAACTTGTTAAAATCTTACACTAAAATTGAGAATTTTTTTTGAAAGTAAAAGATAATTAGTTACTTAAAGAAGAGTATTTGAAAATATACCAAAAGTTTCCCTTAGAAAATACTTTATACTACAGCTAAATCACAACCACTTAAGTAACAACACAACTATAAAATATTCCAAAAAAAATAGGTCTATCATGGCAAAGACCAAAAATCCCCCCCAAGAAAGGTGAGAACAAATCCATCCATAAACATCTTCTATAAAAGTAAGAAGATGGAACCAGTCTGATTCCTCTAAAGCACACAAATTTAAAAGCTTAAGGTTTAATAAAATTCATATGAATAATAATAATAATATTTTCCTAAAAAAACTCTATGAAACCCACTAGATAAACCTTAGGAGGATCTTCTTGAGATTAAAAATCATGAGTCGAGTCTACTTCTTTCCATTTTTAAACCTCTAAATCATCATTGAAAAATTTAAATTCCCTCCAATATGCTATTGGACTCCAAATTAAATATGGTTTAAATATAAGAATAATATATGCATACCCTAATTCAAAAAAAATTGAAAATATAACATCATTCTAGAAAATACATGCAACAAAGTATGAGAAGAATGTGACTCCTTCATTTTCAGCATAATAAAAAATTCATCCCATCTTGATCCAAAGCTATTGTAAACTTAAATAAAAAATTCCAATCTAAAACTTAAAATTTATTCTAAAACCTCCATTATATAAGTAAAATCAAAGGATATAAAGTAAGGATTTTATGCATTCTTATGTGAATACATGATAATTTTTTATGGATGAGGATGTTCTCCTCAAAATAGATGTGGCCAGGCCTTTTCCATCTTGTAATAATCTTGTATGTATTTTTCACATAAATTATCCTTACATACATAAGATAAACATTCAAATATATTAATATCCCCCACCACTAGAGTAGGGTTCCATAAAGAATTCATAGGCAAGTGAAATTTGTGAAGATAATATTTACACAGTAAGTTTTTATCAATGTCAAAAGTAGATCAAAAGCTTCACAAACAATGTTATTTGGAGTAATATGAAGATATTTTTTGGTGACGACCTTGAAAAAAAGTAACATAGACATATTTATATCAATATTAGTGCATAAACCCTAGGATGCGGTCTACAAACCAAAATTGTAGAAGTCAAACTTACAATAGTAATAAGAGCAAGTTTTAGATAAAAAATGACAATGTCTTTTGCTTCTATAACCTTAGACACTTTATGTATCACCTCCCTTAGTTTATTATGTATTTGTTTGATATAATCTTTCAAAACTTATACTTGAAGGACATCACCCTTATCCAACTTAGTCTCCATTGCATCTCTGAAAAGGATAAAATAATCTATCTCCCTTAAAACCTTTTTCAAAGACATAACTTCCCTTCTCTATGACTCTATTATAGAAAAGACTTGTTCCAAGGATAATGATGAAGAGGTTGAGGTAGTTTGAGAGTCATCCTTTTTAGATTATATAATTTTATCAATCCATTTAAACCCCAAGAGATCAATTCCTTTATCCTTAACTATTTTCATAGGAGAACCTTATTTAACCCCATCTACCTCCATAAGCTCTACATTCTACCTAAAACTACTTTCACAATATATTCTTTTTATTTTTTTAACTTAATGATTGGGAAATTTTTCCAAAAACATAAATCAACCAAAGAAAAATTTGTATACTTCCTTTTTAAACCATCCACTACTAAAACATTTATAAGGCCATAGTTTGTTAAAGCTTTTAAATTATCCCTTTAGACATCATATGCTATTTTTTATAATAGCCTTAACATAAATTATGGAATGTTTAGAAGGCCTTGATGGTGTAAATGTGATATTAGCCTAAAATGATACTAAAAAATGAGAGAATAACATCCCTCACAAATTGTATATTGCATGATAAACTAAGTCATTTTAGGCCACAAAATGGAAGGGAATTGTTTTATTAGAATTTTAAATTAATAAGTGCATTAACCCCAATTAAGATAAACTAATTTAAAATAAATAAAATGTTGAAAAATAACTTGAAACAAGTATAATGAAATCAAAGTTCCAAAACTAACAAAGCATAATTAAATTAATTAAGACTAACTATGAACAATAAAAAAAACTTAGTTATTTATTGTCTATGATGTGACTGTGTAAAACTAAATAATGGTTGGAATTGATAAGCTCAAAATAATTATATGAGTGCCATAAGAAATGTGATTACAATTGATGAGGCTTAGGATCATCTAGAAGGGGACATGATAAAAAATGACACTATTATCCTCTACAGGTCAATTCTATCCTCTATGGGAAAATAGGGAAATCAAGGCATGATCACCTATGGTTGATTAAAACCAACCTATGTGTGGAAAATTTACCTTTATATGCAAGTGAATTACCTAAAAATAAATTCTTTAAAGTCAAAACCCTAATATGGATTACAATAGATGAAAGGCCTAAAAAGATAAAGGTGGAGTGTAATGGGTTGAGTTGACCCCAATCATCCCTATGATGACTAATTTCTACCTACGTATCTAATAATGTGAAGAGGGAAATCAAGTACATGTAGTTCTCCCACTTACATTTCTTTATGTAATTGTATTCATTTTGCTACAATAATGCATCTAGAGATGACTTGAATGCTTGATAATGAATTGATTGACTTGGATAAAATATGATCTTGACTCAACTAAGGATTGCTTCAAATGATTAGAATCAAATTTGGGAAGAATAGGGAAGCTTTGTTCAGTGTGCCATAATATAAGTGTGCCTTAATATTGAAATTTCCAAGTGAAATAATAGGTGACTTAGATATGCATTTATATGAATCCAAAAGGGGAAATCCTCATGCTACCTATCCTAAAAATAAGGACTAGCATATAAGGGAGGGTTTGAATTTGAAAATTAGTCATTACTAAGTGAAGGTCAGGATCAAACCATAGGGGTCAAAACTAATTTCCACTATTGACCCATATTGGTTGATACTATCCTAAAGGGAAAAATGTGACAAATGGAATCTAGGATGTTTGTATAAATTCTTAGAGGGTTTTTAGTAATTTAGAACATTTATAAAAGTGGAAGGTGGAAAATTGGAAAGGAATAGGTTAGTATAGGTTTTTAGAATATATTAAGGTGAAAAAATAGGTTCAAATTAAGTGTTCAAGTCAATTAAAGTGACAGTGGACCAAAAATGACATTATCAAGTATTCATAACCAAAATTGAGTGACTACACCCCCCTATTAGTCTATAAATGAAATTATTGGATTAAAAGGAAAAGATATAATTGCATGTATATAACACACTTTTCATTTGGTATAAATTTTGAATCATGCAAGTCATTCCATGGAAAATTCTACAATGATGTGAAAGTAGTTAATTCCATATATGAAATTTAAAATTGAAATATAAATTAAATTTGAAAGGATTTGAAAAGAATAAGAAATTAGTATGTGTGAACCAATGTTTCTCTTATAACTTTGTTTAGAGATGATGTTTAATTGAAGCATTGGATAATTTGTGTTTCTCATGAATCACTTGGACAAGTTGTTTCCTCAACTAAAATAATTTTGAATCCAGGGTGCTCAACCCCCAATTTGAATTTAACATGAAAATAAAATAAAATAAAATAAAATAAAACCATGAAGGGATGTATAAACCTCAATTTGTGTTATTGGTATTTGTGAACCAAAGATGAAAATGGGTTGTAATGCATAATGGATTCATAGGAGATAATGCTAGAGGGAATGAAACCTCTAAGTTATACATTATGCAATTTAACTGAATCAACCACTATTGATGGCTTGTAGATTCAATTGTCACTTTATTGCTTAGTTATTAAATACATGATCAAACATAAACAAAGTACATCCATGATCCTACCATGGAAACAAATATAAAATGGTAATGAAATCATGACATTAATTTTTATCATGCCCCCATGTTATAAATGTAGAATCAGTAACTATATATATATATATATATATATATATATATATATATATATATATGCAAATTTGTAGATTTTATTTTAAGCTTGTGTATGATTTTATATCATGCACCCAGAAATGTATGAATTCATAACCTATTCATAATGAGTTAATATTCATGACATATACCTCCATAATTTATGTCATGATTATGTTTTTGAATCATTATGAAACATTTGAAATTGTATTCTACACTAAAACATGGATTTTTACTTGAAGAGGCTTATCTCATGCATGAAAATCGCACTGAAATGCACCCATTTTGAGGTGAGGGTATTTTATATCCTAAAAGTCACCCAACTCAAAATAAAAGTTAAATTTATTATGAATATCAAGTTGTAATAATTTAATATTGTAGAATAAATGAAAATTATGTCAACATAGTATGATATGTACCATTCGAATCATGTAACATATAAGGAAAGGCCTATATATATTTATATATTAAGCTCTTATTAGTGAATTATAATAGAATCATACATAATAGGTAGTTCATGATATGGATCATGACACTCATAAAACTTAACAATATTAACAAGCACTCAAGAAAAACAAGTGTAATATGAACAATAAGGCCAAGGCTTGCATACAAGGGGTATATTAAAATTTTGCATAAATAAATATTGCACATATAAGGCTAAGGGACACACTTAAAAAATATTAATAATGTCATAAATAAGGCACATGTTCAAATGCCACACAAAAAAAAGTGCCAAGGGCCATAAATAATAGACATGTTTAAATGTATCACATATGAATCAATGATCTCATAGAGATATTAAATAAATTGTACACAAGATCCAAGTGCCAAACATAATAAAATATAAATTATAATCTACTATCTACAATTAATAGAATCAAAGGAACATAAAACTAAAAAATAGTCTACACCGTGTATATGTAATATGATCATATCTTAGAAAAATATCATATCCATGTATACAATATAAGATATAAATGTTAGTAAGATAGTTGTAATGAATATATAACTCAATAGTGCATGAATCATATAATGGTACTTTTATAAAAGTTGTAACTTGTGGAAATTATACCCCTAGTTCAATATGGCTACTGGGTAGAGGCAAGTCCAACATCTTAGTACATGTAAAATCTATATGTCCTGCATAACACTCATAAAAACTAGTGAAATGCATGTGTGATAAAAGAGTATGATGTCTACCAATCATGAGATAAATAATATATGACAATGAATGTAAACTAGATATCTAATCATGCTCAGGGATTGATTATGGATTTTTAAAATATTTAGAGGTTTTTTGTATTTTTGACATATTTTAATTTTTTACCGTTTTAACTTTTGTAGCTTATAATAAAAGGGATTAAGCAACCAAGGGTTCAAAATTAGAATAAGATAATATGTATCTATATACACATAATATTTTCAAACTTTACCACTTAATAACACGTTCTATCTTACAATAACCCATCAAGTCTCAATCTCTTTGAGTGCACGTCCAAAGGGGTGCATCGAGAAAGGTGTGGGACGACCATTGGTGCTCCATATGATTGTTTTCCCTTTTTACCACTTGCTAGCTACACACTTGTGTCCTAAAAACCATTAACCTAAGCTTTGCCTCCTATTTTTCACCCTCCTATAGTATTTTACCACCTTCATTAGCCATTTCCCTAACCTAAACCACTTTTTGGTAGTTTACATGACTAAGTCAGCCACATCAACCTTGTATGGTTATTTACAAAGCTTACTAGGAACTAGGTCGGCCATGGTTGACATACTTCTTAACCTGATTATTTTTTTGCCAATTTAAATACAAGGTTGATCGAGTCAACCTTGCTGGCCTAAAATTGCATAAGGGTTGGTGTTAGATCCACCTATATAAACAGATTCATTTCCATCATTTATTATAAAGAGAATAAGTAAGATATATTGTGCATCTGTTTATCCACCATTCTAATTGATGATCAAGCTTAGGGTTTCATACTTTCTTTGGAGATATGGATCTTATCAAAGAATTATTATGGACGCATTGATAGGTTGTGTATCCTAGAGTTGATTTATCCTTATCATCATTATATACCACAACAAACTCTTCTGAATAACCTTTTCCAAGGGAGAGATTGAGGCTCAATAGGTTCATTTTTCAAGGTAAGTATTCCTAACTTTGTTCCTCTTTTGTAAGAGTAAAAAGATATGCATTTGTACTTATCTTCCATGCATTATGATTTTGTATAAATTGACATGAGTATATGTATTCTATGCATGTTTAATTTTAGTGTTTATTAGCCCCCCTGCCCCCCCACTTTGTGCTATAAGCTTTGGTGAGCACTAGATTAGATTTTGATTTACTTGTTATTAGTTTAGTGAATATGAAAACATAGGACCTAGTTAGGGTTATTTAATAATTTTACTTGATTGGAGACTTTGGAACCCTCCCTAATGATATTATTATGTTAATATATTATAATGTTCCCATATTTTGAGTAATGACATTATAAGGGAATTAAATTAAATTAATTATTTATAAAGTTTTATGAATAAATTAAATCATAAGGATAACTTTATTTTAATTAATTTAATTAAAGTGACTAAAATAAAAATAATAAATATTATAAATTCACTTGATTAAATATTATAAATTTACTTTATTAAATATTATAAAGTCATTTTATTAAATATTATAAAGTCACTTTATTAAATAAAGTGTTCTTCTAGAAGCTTGAGGAGGTTACATTTGATTCTTCTAGAAGACTCAGCTGAGCCTTTAAAAAGAGATGAAAGCAAGTCATTTGGACATCTTGATTTTGGCATCTTTTATCAAAATTTCTAGGAGAACTTGTGTTTACAATTTCAAGATACCCTAGGACAAAAAACCTTGGGCAGAATAGTTGTGTGGATAAAAACCCATTCAACCTTTTTGGGTGGATTCATTCCTAGATTCACAATTGAGCTTTATTGATTAGTTTGGAGATTTGGAGCTTCATGGATTAAGTTGTTTTAGAATTTATAGGATCATATTTATATATTAGATATTTATATCAAATTTCAATAAGGATTTGTTGGTGAGTTTTGGAGGCATATTGACTAGGGTCTGGCCTTAGGGTTTGAGCACCACCTTCTAGGATTGGGGCAACCTCATCCTTGAGGTGATTTTTGGATATCATTGGTTGCTAGGGTTTAGAAAGTATATTTAATTTGGAATAATAGTAGATTAGTCCTCTTTCACCATTGTTAAAGATTATAAATTGGTGTATGTATCTAGGATTTCATCTTTCATTTGGAGCACCTACCATTGGAGGATATTTGAGGTAATTTTCATCATTGTATATACGACTGATTATTATCTGACTTTTGTGATTTGTTACAATAGTATTTATATTTTATTTGATGCTCATTTCATGTCAATAGTGTGAAGAGGCAATTTAGGTATGTGTATTTGATATTCATGTCTTTAAATCTTTAATTTGAATAATAAAATATATCATTATTACAAGTTATATCAGACTATTAAACTTTATATTAGACCTGATATATATTGTAACCAGTCATGGTATGATGTATATTCTATGATGGTTTATGTTAATATTTGAATTAACAGTTATTGGTTTACTTTTCTATCAATTGGTATATGTATTTGATCCTAATATATATCCACAAAAACACTATAAAAGCACAAAACAATAGTATATTAGTCACAAGTCAGCATACAAACCATTTGTTTGACAAAATACCAAGTTGGGAAAACTAAATTTTTTAGGTAGAACTACTAGGGGTTCTTACAGTGGTATTAGAGCTATGCATCCTACCAACCTGAGGGGTTAATATGGAAATGTTATTTTAGATTTCTTGTTGAGTGACCAATACTCATCTATCTCAATTTCAATAGATTGTTGGTTTGGGAAAGATGAAGTCTATGCTGTAATTCATGATAGAATTTATGTAGGATTGGCAAGAATATTAGAAGAATCTAACAACATTGTTAGAACATCCTAAAATATTGGAACCTCTTTTTTCAAAGGAAAGAAAAGTAGACACTAAAATAAATAATTTTACCACTACAGAAGAAAAAGAAAAGGAGAGAGGAAAGAAAGAAGAATATAAAGCCACAAGTTCACTTCAGCCCTATGAGGACAAGGATGAAGGAGAGTCACCTATTGAAGCTATAAATGAAGATCACATGAAGATTGAATAAGATAACACCAAGGATATTATCAAAACAACCATGTTATATTAGTTACAAGAAGGTATGAGTTCATTTGATATTCCTCTAATTGAGCCTAACATTGCTTCATCACCCTTACCTCATCTTGGCAAGGAATCAAATTATGGTTTGGGTGTCTTTGAGATGGATGTTTTTCATACATATGATGGTAATTTAAAATTTTTAATATGGGGTGAATAAAGAGGTTTGGATAAGATTGACTTGAAATTACTAGATATGGAGGATTACTTGAGGGTTAAAGAGGTCATAGCTATACATAAACTTTCTAGATCAACCATTGAAGAAGATCATGATTAATTTGATGGTGACCCTTTTATAGAGCATGATGGTAGCCTAGTTTTTACACATGGATGTAATGGATAAGAGGCCAAGAAGGAAGGTTATTTAGAGTTTCATGATTATGAAGACCAATCAAAAAATTTGCATGAAGGTGTTAGGTCTCATAAGTCATATCCTTTGGAAGGTCAACTAAGGGTAAATGAAGGTATGGTTGTGGCAGCTCTAACTCATTTTGATTATATTCATAAGATGATGGTAGGTTTATGTTAGAAGGCTCTAAGGAATCAATATGGTTTTGAGGGAGATCCTTCTCTTTCTGACTTGCATGAACTCAAAGAGGCTTTGGTGATAGAAAAATCAAACTACCTATACTTACTTGTAGATAGAGATCATCTCCTCACACTTGGTGAGATATACTTTAATAACTTGAGAATAATGAAAATAAAATAAGATGAGGTGGATAAGATTTGTGAGGAATTGATCATGGCACACTCTTCATCATACACAAATTTTTTTTAGACTTCTATGTTAGCCATATCCAATAAAAAATAATGCAATATGGTAATGGAAAGAAGTGGAGATATGGAGTAAGGACTTGAAGGGTCCTATGATGAAGTTATGAAGGTAGAAGAGACACATACACATGAATATTCAACTCGAAAGCATGTGAAAAAGTTTGTGACACAAGGTACACTTGATTTTCACTTGGAGACATCTCGTGGACTAACACTTGTTGATATCCATCCAATCATGGGAAGAGAGATGATTGAGATTGAGGAAGACATCACACTTGGGCATGAGGTAAGGACTAATTTTTTGGTGTATGATAGTATTCCCTTATCTTTATATCATCATGATATAATAGCCAAGAGGATTAGTCTTGAAGCTTGTGAATTCCCTTGGGAGACTCATGATAAATCGACACTTGATGAAAAAAGGAGGAAGAAGATGTGTGAGGTGAATTGAGACACTATGGAAAGATATGATAGCTATTCTATTTAGAACAACAGTCTTTAGTTTTTCTATGATCTTGAGTTGGTAGCTCCTAGTCATGAGGATAATAGTAAGAAGTCTTCTTCTATTATTGGCATTCATTTGGGAGACAAACAAGAGGTCTTATTTGCATGTCTAAGATATAAGAATACCAAGTCATTACAACATGACATGGTAAAGACAAAGAATATTCAAATCAAGTGGTATATGAGGAATGAGCCTTGTATGGTGGTTAAGTAAGTGGAGAAATAAGGTTTGAGAGATATAAGTGATGCAAATGTGGTTTGGTCTTTGACCATTTATGGGGATTTTGATTGTGATGAGTCTTATCATGTTGATGACTATTTGGTAGAGTTTGTAGCTTCCCTAATTCAAGGTTTTTGGATGGAGACACTTGCCCTTGTGTGGCATACAATAGGAGGAGATGTTATAAATTTTATTGCACCTATGATGGGTATTATTCACATCCATGGGATATCTATAGGAGTTAGAGAGTGGTTTTGTATTTATATCACTTTGAGATGATTCTATCTCCTCATGTTGGATGGATATAAGTATGTGGTGATTTGGGATCTAGGTGGTAACTTGTTTGGCACATCATTTCATTTGGATCTAGATGAGTTACTTCACAGGGTACTATAGGGAGATAGACTTGCTGATTTTAGTTGTATCAGAGTGGAGTGGTGGATTAGTGGTGAAAGATTCTTGAGGTTGATATGGGATCCTAGTGATTTGATTTGGCATTCAGGTATTGATTGTTTGGGATAAGTAATTTTTGAGAAGGGAGGACTGCAATGTGCCTATTTTTTGAGTAATGGCATTATAAGGGAATAAAATAAAATTAATTATTTATAAAGTTGTCCAAATAAATTAAATCATAAGGATGAATTTATTTTAATTAATTTAATTAAAGTGACTAAAATAAAAATAATAAATATTATAAAGTCACTTTATTAAATAAAGTGTTCTTATAAAAGCTTGAGGAGGTTACATTGGATTATTTTAGAAGACTTAGTTGAGCCCTTAAAAAGAGATGAAATCAAGTTATTTAGACATCTTTTATCATATTTTTTATGAGAACTTGTGTTTACAGGTTCAATATGCCTTAGGATGAAAACCTTTAGATAGAATGGTTGTGTGGATCAAAATCCATTCAACCTTTTTGGGTGGATTCATTCTTGGATTCACAATTGAGCTTATTGATCAGTTTGGAGATTTGGAGCTTCATGGATTAAGTTATTACAAAATTTAGAGGAGTAAATTTCTATATCAGATATTTAGATCAGATTTAAAGAAAGATTTATTTGTGAGTTTTAGAGGCATATTGACTAGGGTTTGGCCCTAGGGTTTGAGTGCCACCTTCTAAGATTAGATCAACCTCATACTTGAGGTGATTTGTGGATATTATTAGTTGCTAGGGTTTGGAAAGTATATCCAATTTGGAATAGTAACAGATCAATCCTCTTCTAGAATTATTAAATATTGTACATTAGTGCATGTAGCTAGGGTTTCATCTTTCATTTAGATCACCTACCATTAGAGTATATTTGAGGTCGATTTCATCATTGTATATATTATTGATTGTTATCAAAAATTTGTGCATTATTGTAGTAGTATTTATATTGTATTTGATGCTCATTTCATGCTGATAGTGTGAAGAGGCAATTCAGGTATGTGTATATGATATTCATGTCTTCAAATTTTTAATTTGAACAACAAAATTTATCACTATTACAAGTTATATCAGAATATTAAACTTTATATCAAACCTGATATATATAGTAATCAATCATGGTATGGTGCATTTTCTATGATGGTTTATCTCAATACTTGAATTTGAAGTTATTGGTTTGCTTATTTATCAATTGGCATATTTATTTGATCTTAATATATATCCAAACAAACACCAAAAAAACACAAAACAACATCATATCAGTCATAGGTTAGCATATATGCCATTTTTTTGACAAAATGCCAAGTTAGGAAATCTAAAAAGTTTAGGCAAAACTACTATGGGGTCTTAAAAATATCACTTGGCTAGGTCTAATAGATCTATATTGGTTATGACCCAGATTATCTAATGTATTCCTAATTAGAAGTGTAAGTAGGATATATCTTCTCTGAGTTAGGATTGATTTTTAGATATGCTATATTTTCCATTGCATACATTTTGGTGAACTCAACGTGAAACTAACCCTTGCAGGTTTTCTTTCACACTTTCATCTCTATCATTTTATTATTTTTATATATTTGTGAAACTATCTCAACCAAGATGGTATAGTTATAAATTTTGTGTATAGGTTTAAGACAAAATCATATCAAAATTAATATATTCTTCTTATGTAGGTTTTCATCATATACAGGTTACTAGATCAGATAGGTCAACACAGTACTATTCTTAAGTCCTAGCTAATAAACTATGTCAAATAGATCGATGTATTCTCTCACTTAACATCTAGAACATTGAACTAAGTTAGGCATATTGACTTAGTATTTTAGTCAGCATCTAGATAAAAACTATGTTGGATAGGTTGATGTAATCTTTTTGTTAGCACCTAGATTAACAAACTAAGATGAACAGGTTGACTTAGTTTCATAGTTAGCATCTAGAATTAAAAACTAAGTCAGACAGGTCAACTTAGTCTTTCAGTCAACATCGAGATAAAAAAACTAAGTCAATTAGGTCAAATTAATCTCTCAATCAACATCTAAATTAAAAAACTAAGTCAGTCAGGTCAACTTAGTCTTTCAATCAACATCCACAGCAACAAACTAAGTTGAACATATTGACTTAGTCTTTTAATCAACATTTAAATCAATAAACTAAGTCAAACAAGTTGACTTAGTCTTTTAGTCAGCATCTAGATCAACAAATTAAGTCAAACAGGTCAACTTAGTCTTTCAATAAACATCCATAGCAATGAAATAAGTCAAACAAGTTGACTTAGTCATCTTATCTTCAACACATAGGGTTTTGAAAAACTAGGTCAAACTAGTTGACTTAGTTTGTAGAATTTAAAAGAAATATTCAAGGCACTTCAACAAAAAAAATTGCAATCCTAATCATCCTCCAACCCACCAAGGTTCCTCTCTTTCTCTCTCTGTCAATTAATTACTTATTTATAGTTCTATTTTATGTAAGTTTTCAATCTTTAAAACTACAATCCTACAAAAAATGAAGTTATGTAGCTTGTCTTCTATTTAAAATACTAAGTTGACCTAGTCAAATTTATTCTTAAAGACTCTTACTTCCATAGAATAATAATGACCTAGTCAACTCTATTTTGTATTATTTTCATATAAGGTCATTTGAATTGACTTTGTACCATTCTTAATTTGGGAATTAATAACTATTTCCTAGTAATTAATTCACACTTTCATTTTCAACTATTTGCATGCTTAGAGTAGCTCACATAGTCTAATTAGGTGGTTTTTCAGATTACCATTTAGAGACACTATTTTTCTATTTTTGCACACACTATCAAGTCACACAATATTCAAAATACATTTAAAATTTATCTTCCCAAGGCCTACCTACTTGGATTTCATCACCAATGGAGAAACCTATTTGGTTTTTTGGCCAAGTATAAACACATGGTTAATGGTAAATATTAGCAAAACACCCAACACCTTTATCATTGTGGGATTGTGAAGTGAGGGGGTATGCCCAAATACAAAGCAAGTACCATTACTATATAGATCTATTTTATATTAAACATCCTAAAATCATTCATAGATTGATTTATAGTTCCCTATTTTCATCTAACTTCCCTGTCACACTTAAAATAACACTTTATAATAATTTAACAACACTCAAGATGACCACTTAGTTAGAATTTAATTTTTAGTAGACTACTTTCTCTCTGATCATTGTGTGTTTTAAAAAAAACTTGCATTGGCTAATGTTTGTGCAAGGTTTTGTGATGTGTGCTCTAATTAGATCATTCTCATTGATCTAATTATTTATGTGTTTTCTTCCATTTCTTGTTTCAATTACATTGCAATTTTCCTCTACTTTTAACACACTATCATTCTATTCAACACAATCTCTTATAGACTATGTTTTCCCTTATTTGTAGTACTATATTGACTTGGTTGACCCTGTATTCTTTTATATTAGCTACGTTATAATACTAAGTCAACCTGGTAAACCCTATATATTTCTTAGCTTAGTTTCCTACCCTATTTATAGTACTAGGTCAACTTGGTTGACCCTGTACTCTTTTTTTCTAGTCAGGTTACAATATTAAGTCAATCTAGTTGACCTTATATCCTTATTAGATTGAGTTTTATCTTTTTTTTAGTAATAAGTTGACTTGGTCAACCCTATATTTTTTGCTAATCAATTTGCATTACTAAGTCAACTTGGTCGACCTTTTACTCTTTTCTATATGTCAAGTTATAGTACTAAGTCAAATTGGTTGACCTTGTATCCTTATTAGACTTAATTTCACACCCTATTTGTAGTACTAAGTCAACCTGGTCAGCCTTTTTCTATTTTTGGCCAATTCTATCCTCATTTTACCTCTTTTTGTCTAAATAGTACATAGTCGACCCTATCAACTCTATACACTTTGGTTGATACTCTTATGTGTGTGGTTATCTAGTTTTATTTCATAATAATGTCATATTTTCATCCTTTTCTTATTCAATAACATTACATAATTAAGAATTTAGATCATAAACTCACTTATTTTATTACTTCAGATAAAACTAGTTAAATTTTTCCTTCATCTTTTTATAATCCACAACTAATCACTATACACTGTAATACAATGTAGATCCTTCATCCTAATCCTTCTCCCAATACCAATGTTGGGAATACTTCACCCAATAGCCTTCCACCAACACTAACAATTAGTCTCCTAACAACACTAATACCCACCTTCAAATACCAATGCACAAATTGACACAACTCAAATTCTTGCATAAACAGTTCAACAAATAAACATCATACAAATAACCAATCATTCCCAAATAATAAAATTTACTACACATGACTAATGAACGACCTCAAGTCATTTTGTCTCAACCAAATAAATTTTTCCCTCCCACTCTTAGAGATACCAATGGGAATATCATCCCTCAACCTAGTTTGCATAACTCTTCAACATTTTCAAAATGAACCTTTAGCTCCATTCAATGCATCCAAAGATATTAGAAACATTTATCCAACTATCACATATGATGGGACTAAGGACCCTACTATATTTCTTAAGTATTTTGGTAATCTTTATAAGGAATGGGTCCAAACTATGACCTTTTCTACCACCAAGATCTTAGCCAAAACCTTTGTTGGTGATGCACTTGAATGGTACAACCAACTTCCTAGACATTCCATCTCACAAATATAGGATTTAGTTAATGCTCTAGTGAAGGAATTAAAACATGATGACCTTCCTAAAAATTATCTTAGTATCAATGCTAAGCAACTTCCTAATGAATCTTCTCACAC
Organism: Torreya grandis; assembly: GCA_037957365.1. Lineage (NCBI taxonomy): Eukaryota > Viridiplantae > Streptophyta > Pinopsida > Cupressales > Taxaceae > Torreya > Torreya grandis. The sequence continues at coordinate 721,085 of JARHVA010002497.1, forward strand.
CCTCATTAAATGATGGAAGTTTATAACTCATAAAGTGGACCATAATATGAATGGTGATACTCTTTTAAAACTATTTTTTGTTGCTCTTAAAACTCCCCTTCAATATAAATTTTTAATCTTCTCCCCTAAAAATTTAGAAGAAGCCTTAGAGCAAGCAAAAAGGCAAGAATTTCTTATGAATCAATTTGAAACACCTCAAAAAACTACTAAAAAACCTTTCCAATCATTTTATCATAGCATTGATTCATACAAGCCTCCCCAACCTAAAAATGGAGCATCCAATTCAACCAATTTTAACCTAACCCATCCCCCCTTGAGTCTATAACAACTTAAGAAGAAATTTCCACCCTCTAAACCCATGAGCTTTGATCTTTCCAAACCTCCTCCAAAATGGTACAATCTTGATAAGTTTTGTTAGTGGCATGCTACTATAGGTCATTATCATAAGTCTTGACATGATTTTCACCAATATCTTCTTGCTTCCTTGCTTGGTCCACATTTCAATCTTGATACTCTAACAAAATAATGTTATCAAGACTAAATTCAATCCTTGTAAATTCACTAAAGAATCACAGTCACATCAACATCAACTACCTAATGAACAACAAAAATTATCCCATACCTACACCTCATCCACTAATTTGATTCAAACCATAGTTAATACTTCTTCCTACACCAATCAGGAAAGGATAGATAATATGATCAACTTTAAACATATCATTGCATCCATTAAACCTCAACCTCTTAAGTCACATGAACCCGAGGAGTACATAGTTCAAATGCCTACTCCAAAGTATATCATATATGGTCCTCCTTTAACTCCTTTACCTCTTCATACCTCTCCTGCATATCCTATGTCACATTCAACATCCATAAAATATAACAAACCAACACATTTACCTATCTCCAAATACACCTACCAACCCAATGCAAATCATTTTAATGGTTCAATGTTACCTCACTCCACATCACATGTTGGGGCATCTTACGATGCCCATCCACATGTACCTTCATACCTTGGGGCATCTTGAAATGCCCATCGCTATATCCACTTACCCAATTGGGCATCTTATGATACCCACTCTTATTCTACAATGCATAATAACAAATAAATTCAACTTTAAAAACCTTTTGAGACTTATAGACTTGTATTTCACATGCTCATCTTTGATATAGACGCTAGCATATATCTTTCTTGTTATATTTTGTCTCATGTTTCTTTGTTTTTGTGTACTTTACCTATTTTATTCACACTTTAATAGCATCATTTTTTATTTATTTTCTTTGGTTTTATTACACTTTACATTTAACATTTGTTTTCATTTTGTTTCTTATATATCTCTTTCATTTTTGTCTTTTTTTTCATTATTTGCCTTATTAGCTTTATGATTATTTTCCCCCATTATTTATAATTCACCTCATTGGTGTTCACCTTGTGAGTTGCAGTGTAAGACCATGGATAGGAACAAGATCTCAAAAATTACCATATTAAAACATATTTAAATCACTTTTTGGGATGAATAATACTTTCATTGGTGCTTATGATAGATTTGTTGTATGTTAGTCTGGCTTCTCTAATGACATGACTATCATTGCATAGTCCCATCCCTTTAATATCACTACCTTATCTCCTTGTGATTAGGTAAGACCATATTCATCATTGTATCACTTATTACATAGATAGATCTCTCATGATCCCCATATTTCTCTTATTTCCTTTGATTTGAGGCTCACATCAGTCAATTTTAAGATTACACACTTACTTGTGGGAAAGTCTAGGAGTCTTTAGACACCTTGGTATTTTGGTCCTTTTCTCTAGTGACCAAGTGTAAGCACTCATATGTCTGTCACCTCTTTCACTCATGTTTGGTTCTCTGAATCCGTATGGAGGAGGATAAATAGAAAAATTCAAAACAAGTTAAAAGCCAAATCATAAACTACAAATAAAAGGCAATAATTCAAAGGTAAAAATAATTTTAAAATTTAGATCACACTAAAAGATGTGATCTATATTTGACACATCTCCTATCTTAGTCAAATCTCAAACTCCATAATTAGCCTCATGATAGAGCTAAGGTCCATTGGGGTGCGATAGGCTTGTAGACTGGGGTAGGAGGTCTTAGTATATCATATACTATCTAGTGATACCTAATTTCTCACATAAGTACCTAATACTCATAGTGGATTGATGAATCTATAAGGGGTCCTGAGGAATATGAAACATATTGTGGGAAAGTAGGTCTATTTTAATTTTCATACATATAGCCTTCATGGGATGATATATGTACTTCACTTATTATCCCAAGCTTTATGTTCATTAGTAAAAATATCCTAAGTCCTTGGTGTTGATAGTTCTTAGCCTTTCTCACTTGCCTAGTGTGTCTCATTATTGCTAAGGATGTTCACATCACCCATGTAACACCTCACATTCCTTATTTACATCATATTTCCCCCTTTTTGGATATTGATTTTAGCTGATCACATTGTTTATCACATCCACCTTATTATTCCTCTTGGTTTATAGTTTTTGAGTTAAATTATAAGATATTGGATAAGACCAAGCCTTCCTCACAAACACCTTTACACTATTTGTTTACCACACCATCTCATTATCATACTAGTCATGTCATTAGGTGGTTGTGTTTTCTTACATTTCATCTCAGAACAATACTAAGTTTGAGTTTTCAACCTTTAGAGATTTTGATTTTCATCTATTTATCATGTTTTTGTTTGATTTTTATAGACTTCACTTATCTTACATATGAAATTTGGCATTATTACATGTTTTTATTTATGTATGACTTCTTCATGTTTGTCTTCCATCTTGACTTACATTTCATTTTTAGTCATTCATATTTTTCTTTATGTTTGATTTGACATGCTTATCTTACATGGGGTTACTTATCACTTACATATCTTTGTTAAAATTTTCTTGCATAGATATTTTATTTTTTATTCATGTTTTAAATACTTCCCAACTTGATTTATTATGTTCTACATTCTTTTTTTCCATTTATGTTTTACATGCTTTCCAATGTGAGTTAGTGTATTCTACAATCATTTGTCATTAATTTGCCATAATTTTGTCATTTATTTTCCTTCAATATTCTAAACTTGCCTTAACAATCCTAATTTTCCAAATTTTCTAAGTCCTTCATTACTACTTTAACCATCCTAAATATGCACACATTTATTCTATTTTTATTTTTATATTCCTAGGGTTTCTCAAATGTAGGTACTTCACCCTCCATGATCAAGACTAGGATGTTTGCTTGTAATCATTTAGCAAAAATTTAAGTTAAAGTTTGTATATGGTATTTTTAGTTACTCTCATTTCATTTTAAAATTAATTTATGTATGTCATTTTTAGTTATCTCATTTTCATGTTTTTCTATGTCCTTTTTCAAAGCACCATCCCCTATATTATACCGAGAAAGGGGTGGGCAGACCATTGGTGCTTCATAGGATTATTGTCCCTTTTTACCACTTTATATCTACACACTTGTCTCCTAAAAACCATTCCCCTAAACTTTACCTCCTATTTTTCACCCTCATTTAGTATTTTACCACCTTCATTATCCCTTTCCATAAACTAAAACCCTTTTTGGTAGTTTACATGACTAAGTCAACCAGATCGACCTTGTGTTGTTATTTACAAAGCTTACTAGGAACTAGGTCAGCCACGGTCGACATAGTTCATAACTTGGTTAGTTTTTTCCAATTTCAATACAAGGTTGACTGGGTCAATCTTGTCAACCTAAACTTTTGTAAGGGTTTAGGGTTAGATCTACCTATATAAACACATTAATTTCCATCATTTATTATAAAGATAATAATAAGTAAGATATATTACGTATTTGATTATCTACCATTATACTTGAAGAACAAGCTTAGGGGTTTATACTTTCTTTGGAGATATAGATCTTGTCTTATGGAAAAGTCTTTTGGATGCATTGATAGGTTGTATAGCCTAGGGTTGATTGATCCTTGTTGTCCATACATACCACAACAATCTATTACATATCACCTTGTCTAAGGGAAAGATTGAGGCTCAGTGGGTTCATCTTCAAAGGTAAGTATTCATAAATTTGTTTCTCTTTTGTAAGAGTATATAGATATACATTTTTACTTATCTTTCATGCATTAAGATTTTGTATACATTGACATGAGTATATGTATTCTATCCATGTTTACTTTTAGTGTTTATTACCCCCCCACTTTGTGCCACAATCTTTGGTGAGCATTAGATTAGATTTTGCTTTACTTATTATTAGTTTAGTCAATATGAAAACATAGGACCTTGTTAGGGTTATTTCATAGTTTTACTTAATTGGAGGCTTTGGAACCCTCTCTAGTGATATTATTGTGGTAGTATATCCCTTGGCTAGGTCTAGATTAGATTTTTGCTTTACTTGTTATTAGTTTAGTGAATATGAAAACATAGGACCTTGTTAGGTTTATTGCATAGTTTTACTTGAATAAAGGCTTTGGAACCCTCCCTAGTGATATTATTGTGGGAAGAGATCCCTTGGCTAGGTCATGACCCCAATTATCTAATGTATCCTCAATAGAAAGTGTAATTAGGAACTATCTTCTTCGAGCTAGGATTAATTTGTAGATCTACTATATTTCCCACTCTATATAATATCAAACTAGATAGGCTCAATAGTAATTTAGTGCATTTTATTTTTACAAAAATTTAATTCAATAACATAATTTACTAGTTAGTATTCATAAACTAAAAGAGAACACTAGTATATAAAAATTAGTCTCATGTAAATCATTTATTTAACCCAATACATAATATTTTCATATTTATTTTATAGTTAAATAGTCACAAACATATATAACATGATAAAATTCCATTAAATTAAGTACAATATCCTAATACACAACAACCCTCTTGGGGCTCCACTATACAATAACATCATGAATGTTCAACAATACCAATAACCTTAGCTAAAATGCATATGAAGATATAACATCAATTGCACAATAGTATCATCAAGAAAAATACAAGATCAAATATTGTAAGTAGTCATGAGTAAGCATCCAAATTGGTATTGATAAGTTGTATGGAGGGAGTACATCATCTAGTCACTTTCCATTCAACCACAGATCGATGGTATCCTGCATAGCTCCCCAATGGGAGTGGACCTTCCCTTCATGAAGGGGAAAATAATAATGATGCAATCATTCAAAACCATCTAAGAATAAATTTTAAGTACAATTCCTATCACATGCATCTAGTCACATAGACCATAGGTACACCTCTATCTATTATGACATGAGGCAACCATGCAAACTAGAAATTATTATGGATTGATAATGTACACATATGTAACATCACTTTGGATAAATAATTTATAATATTTATAATTTGAAGATTCTAAATCATTTTCCACATACAAAATACTATCTAATATTAAATAACCATCCATATAAATTATTTAAATTTCAAAACATAAAATAATATACATTATTTTTTAATTTCCACACAAGAAATCAGAATTGTAAACAATAATACAATTTTAATATTAACACAGCTGTACAAGCTAATCCTTTTTTCTCTTTTATACATATTATTGTGATAAATTTCTATATAATATTAGTATGTGTATGCAATTAAAAATGCATCATGTCTATAAATCAATCCTAAATCAGAGAAGATATATCATATTTACACTTCCAATTCAGGTTACATTAGATGATTAGAAACATGACCAATATGGGGATCTGTTAGACCTAATTAGGGGCTCTATTATAAAAATACATAATGTTAAGGAAGGTTCTAAAGCCTCGAGTCAATCAAAATCATGCAATATACCCAAGGGAGTCTTATGTTTTGATATCTCACTAAACTAATAAAAAGTAAAACAAATATAATATAGTGCTTACCAAAGCTTGTGGCACAAACTAGAGGTTAAAAACAATAAAATTAAAAATACATAAGAGACATACACTCACATCAATGTATATAGAATCCTAATAGATTGAATATAAGTAAAAATGCATATCTATCTACTCTTACAAAGGATCGACAAAGTTAGGAATACTTACCTTTGAAGATGAACCCATCGAACCTCAATCTCTCCCTTGGATAAGGTGATTCACAAGAGGTTGTTATGGTATGTAAGGATGATAAGGATAAATTAGATCTAGGCTACACAACCTATCAATGTAAACAAAATACTTCTCCATAAGCTAAGATCTGTATCTCTAAAGAAATTATAAAATCTTAAGCTTTTTACTCAAGTAGAATGGTGGATAAGCAAATGAAAAATAGCTCTTACTTCTTATTATATTATATAAATAATGGAGAAATGAATTTGCATATATAGGTGGATTTAACCCTAAGCCTGTCTAAAATTTTTGGCTGTTAGAGTTGACTCAATCAACCTAGTATAATTAAAGACAAGAATTCACTAGGTTACAGGCTATATCAGCCAAGAGCTAACCTAGACCCTAAGTGAATTTTACCAAAAAATGTATAGGGTTAACCCAGTTGATCTAGTATAAGAGACTGAGGTTGAAAATTGTATAGGGTAGACAGGGTCGACCTAGTATAGTGAATAGTTGAAAGGGGGATAAAAGGTGGAACATGATTGGATAGTGTGAAATAGAGAAGAACAAGATTAGGTATAAGGTTTTGAAGGGACAAATGTGTAGATAATAAATGGAAAAAGGGATAACAATCTTGTGAAGCACCAATGGTCTTCTCACCCCTTTCTTGGTGCACCCCTTAAGGCATACACTCAAAGAGATTAAGACTCGATGGGTTCTTTCAAGATACAAAGTGTTAGTAATTGATAAAATTTTGAAAATATTATGTGTATACATATGCCCCATGTGAAGCTCATCACATGTTATGTGAGTGTAACATGGGATGGTGTTTTGTGAATAGAACATGATAACACATAACACTGATGATAAGTAAAATGCAGTAAGGAGCAAATAAGATAAATAAAAGAATATAATTGAAAAACACATACCTTTACTTTAGTGATGTAGATAAATAAGTATACTATGAGATAAATGAAGGCATCCAATGTAAATAACATTAGGTGAACCTATAGAGATTAGTGCAAAAATAGTGGAAAATTGAAATGTTTGCAATAGAGGTATATAGTAGTGAAAAATGAGTTAGTTAGAGACAAAGATATGAGGGTCTTAGGAAAATTGGAAAATTAGGATTTTTAAGGAAAGTTTAAAAGAAAAATATTGAGGATAAATGAATAACAAAATTATGGAAAATGAATGACAAATGATTGTATAACACAATAAATTACATTGGACATCATGTAAAACATAAATGGCAAAAAGGAATGTAAAACACACTGAATCATGTTAGGAAGTATGTAAAACATATATTCCAAATGAAATATCAATGCAAGCAAACTTGAAAAAAGATATGTAAGTGAAAATTAACCCCATGTAAGATAATCATGTCAAATCAAACAAAAAGAAAAATATGAATGACTAAAAATGAAATGTAATTCAAGATGTAAGACAAACATGAAGAAGTCATCCATAAAGAGAAACATGTAAGAATTCCAAATGTCATATATAATATAAGTGAATTATATAAAAATAAAATAAGAACATGATAGATGAAAATCAAAAGCTCTAAAGGATGAAAACTCAAACTTAGTGCTTGTTTTAAGATGTAATGTAAGAAAACTCAACCACCTAGTGACATGATTAGTATGACAATGAGATGGTGTGGTAAGCAAATGGTGTAATAGTGTTTGTAAGTAAGGCTTGGTCCTATCCAATATATTAAAATGCAACTCACAAACTATAAACCAAGAGGTGTAATAAGGTAGATGTAATCAGATATAAGTAATATACAACAAGGGGAATATAAGAAAAATATGTGATGTGAATAAGGAATGTGAGACACACTAGACAAGTGATAAAGGTTTAAAAATATCAACACCAATGACTTAGTGAATTTTGAGTAATGCACACAAAGCTTGGGATAATAAGTGAAGTATATAGATCATTCCATAAATGATATATGCATGAAAAGTAAAATTGACCTACCTTCCCACAACATGTTCCCTGTTCCTTAGGACCCCTTATAGAGCCATTAATATACTATGAAGATTGGGTACATATGTGAGAAAGTAGGAAGCAGTAAAATATATATTTTATTTTCCTTTTGTAATCTACTAGCCTACCACACCCCAATGGACGTTGGATATATCATGAGGCGAACTATGGAATTTTAGCTTCAACTAAAAAAAGGAGATGTGATTTGAATCACATCTTTTAGTATGACTTGACTTTTGGAAATTTTAATGTTGCCTTTTGGATCATTGCCTTTTGTTAAATGATTTAGATTTTAACTTTATTGATGGCTTTTTTATATTCCTCCTTCATATAGATTTGGAAAACCAAACATGGGTGTTAAAGATGAAAAACATAAGAGAGCTTAAACTTGGTCACTAGAGAAAAGGACCTAAAGATCAAGGTGTCTAAAGACTCCTATACTTTCCCATAAGTAAGTGTGAAATCTCAAAATTGATTGATGTGAGCCTCAAATGAAAGGAAATAAGGGAAATATGGGGATGGTAAGAGATCTGTATATGTAATAAGTGATACAATGATGAATATGCTTGTTGCTAATCAAAAAGAGATAAAATAGTTCTATGAAAGGGATAGGGCTATGCTATGATAGTCATGTCACTATAGAAGCCATGTTAACCTACAACAAAGCTAGCACAAGCACCAAGGAAAGTAGTAGTCATACCAAAAAGTGGTTTAAAGATGTTTTAATGTGGTAATTTATGAGAAAGGCTAGGTCCTATCCATGGTCTTACACTGAAACTTACAAGGTGAACACCAATGAGGTAAATTATAAATAAGGGAAAAATAATCATAAAGCTACGAAGGCAAAAAATGATATAAAAAGACAAATATAAAAGAGATATATAAGGAAAAAAATGAAAATAAATGACAAATGTAATGTGTAAAAAAACCAAAGAACCCAAAGGTGAAAATGATGATGCTAGTAAAGTGTGAATAAAAGAAGTAAAATCTATAAAAATAAATAAACATGAGAAAAAAAAAATAATAAATATCTATGCTAACATCTATATCAAAGATGAGCATGTGAAATGCAAGTCTATAAGTCTCAGAAGGTTTCTTGAAGTTGAATTTGGTTGTTATTATGCATTGTAGAATAAGAGTGGGAATATTAAGATGCCCCAAAGGGTAAGTGGATGTAGGGATGTACATATCAATATGGACCAAAGTTTGAAGGGACATGTGGATGGGCATCACAAGATGCCCTATCATGTGAGGTGTAGTAAGATAACATTTAATCATTAGAATGATTTACATAGGGTTGGTAGGTGCATTTGGAGATAGGTAAATGTGTTGGTTTTTAGATTTTAAATAGGTTAAATGTGACATAGGATGTGTATGAGAGGTATGAGGAGGAAAATGAGGTAAAGGAGGACCATGTATGATATGTTTTGGAGTAGGAATTTGAACTAGGTACTATTTTGGTTCATGTGACTAAGAGGTTTAGGTTCAATGGATATAATTATATTTTTAAAGTTATTAATGTTAGCTATCCTTTCCTTATTGGTTTAGTAAGAAGGTTCAACTATTGTTTGAATAAAATTATCAGATGAGGTATAGGTATGGGATAATTATTGTTGATCATTAGGTAGCTGATGTTGGTGTGATTATGGTTCTTGAGATTGAATTTGAGAAGCTTTAAGATAGTCTTGATAATATTGTTTTGTGAGAGTATCAAGATTGAAATACAAACCAAGTAAGGAGTAAAGAATAAATCAATGAAGATCATGACAAGACTCATGAGAATGACCTATAGTATCATGCCACCAAATAAATTTATCAAGATTGTACCATTTTGGAGGAGGTTTAGAAGGATCAAAGCTTATGGTTTTAGAGGGTGGAAATTCATTCTTATGTTGTTCTAGAGTCAAGGGAGGGTGCATTGGGTTAAAATTGGTTGAATTAGATGTTCCATTTTGAGGTTGGGGTGGCTTGGATGAATCAATGTTATGATAAAATTATTGGAAAGGTGCTTTAGTAGTTGTTTGAGATGGTTCGAATTGATTCATAAGAAAGTCTTACCTTTTTACTTGGTCTAAGGCTTATTCTAAAGTTTTAGGTAAAAAGATTTGAACTTTGTATTGAAGAGGAGCTTTAAGAGCAGTAACAAATATTTTTAAAAGAGTATCATCATTCATGTTATGGTTTACTTTATGAGTCAGAGACTTCCATCATGTGATTAAAGTATGAGTAGATTCACTAGGAAGTTGCCTAACATTGATGAAATGGCTAAGGTAATTTTTAGGAAGGTCATCATGCTAGAATTATTTCACTAGAGCATCGACTAAATCCTCTAGTTGTGAGATAGAATGTTTAGAAATTTGGTTGTACCATTCAAGTGCATCACAAAAAAAGGTTTTGGATAAGAGCTTGGTGGTAATAAAGGTGTTATTTTGGACCCATTCCTTATAGAGATTACCGAAATACTTAAGAAAGATAGTAGGGTCCTTAGTCCCATCATATGTGATAGTTGGAGAAATGTTTCCAATATTTATGGATGCAATGAATGAAGATAAAGGTTAATTTTGAAGATATTGAAGCATTTTGTTATTCATTGGAGGTTGAGGGATGATATTTCCATTGGCATCTCTAAGAGGAGGAGGGATTTTTCTTTGATTTGGTTGAGACATGATGAATTGAGGTGGTTAACTAGTCATGTCTAATAAATGTCATTGCATGTTCATCATTTGAGAGGTTTAAATTTTTTGTAAAATGTTTATTTGCTATGTGAATTATGCAAGAAGTTGAGTTGTATCAATATGTGGGTTGGTGTTTTTAGTAGGGGTATTAGTGTTGATAGGAGGGGGATTATTTAGTGGAGGATTACCAACATTGGTATTGGGAGGAGGATTAGTATGAATCACCTCAACTACATTACATTGTATAGTTATTGGTTTTAGATTAGGAGAAGTTGAAGGAAGAAAGTGAATAGTTTCATTTGAAGTAATAAAATAAGTGAGGTTATGATCTAAATCCTTTATTATGCAATGTTATTGAATAAACAAAGGCTGAAAAGGTGTCATCATTATAAAATGAGACTGAATAACCACACAAGAAATATATGAAAAATCAAAGAGATAGGAAGAGATAGATAAGTGTATAGAGTTGACTAGGTTAACCTAGTATAGGAAATAGGGTTTGAAAAGTATACATGGTTAACCTAATTAAAAAAAAGGTCTAAAAACTATACAAAGTCAATAATTTTGACATAGTACTTGAAATAGAAGATAAAAAAGTGTATAGAGTTGATAGGATCAACCTAGTATTAGGAATAAAGGCTAAAAACTATACATAATCTATTAACCTAATATTGTAGGCAAGGGAAAAATTAACAGTCTATAAGAGACTATGTTGATTAGAATAACTGTGTGCTAAAACAAGAATTTTTTTACAAAGAAATTTTTAAAGCAAGAAAGGAAAGTAAACACACAATCAATTGGGTTAATGAGGTTGATCCAATTAAGGCACACAACACAAAACCTAGCATTAACACTGGTTAATGCAAGTTTTTGAAATATAATATACAATTGAGCAAAGAGCAAGCAATCAACTTGGAAAGTAAAATCTAACTAAGTGGTCATCTCGAATATTATTAGATTATTAGAATATGATTTATATATGATAGGAAGTTAGTTATACACAAGGAACTAGAAAGTAATCTATGGATGGTTTCAAAATGTTTAGGTCGAAAGAAATATGTATTGGCAATGGTACTAGCTTGGTATTGAGGCCTACCCCCTCACTTCACACACTATAGTGGTAAGGGTTTCAGGTACTTATCCAATATATACCATTAACTACATTTTTATACTTAAACCCAAGTTGACTTCCCCATTGGTGATGAAATCCAAGTAGGTAGGCCTTGGGTAGATAATTATTTAAATGCATTTTTAAGATTTTTTGATTTCTTAGTGTGTGTATAAAAGATAAAAATAGTGAAACTAAATGGTATTTTGAAAAACCACCTAATTAGACTATGTGATCTATTCTAAGAATTCAAGCAATAAGAAATGAAAGTGTGAGCTAATTACTAGCATATAAGTGTTAATTATAAATTTAAAACATAATACAGTGTCATTTTAGATGATGCTATATACAAAGATTACATAATAGAGTCAATATTATTGATACTATACTACAAAAACAAGGTTCTAAAAAAAAACTACATCAATAGTGTCGACCTGGTTTTCTAGATAGAATATAGAATACAACTATGTTGACAGGGTCAACCTAGTTGACTATATAGGGGTAGTTTTAAAGACTACAAACTATGAAAAATAGAACTATAATTAATAATAAATATGATAGAGAAGGAGAGAAAGGAAACTTGGTGGGTTGGAGGATGCAGATGAAAATGAGATTATTATTGAAGTATCCTGATTTATACTTGTAAAATTTTACCAACTGGGTCAATTGGGTCGACCTAGTTCTAGAGTTCCCTATTTACTAAAACCTATAAAATGTAATATGTTGATAAGGTCAACCTTATATGTTTTTTATAAGTCTAAAAAATATACAGAGTCAATAGGGTTGACCTAGTAGCCTGATCTAAAAGTTTGAAAGTGCACTATGTCAATAGAGTTGACCTAGTAGCTTGTACCTGATAAAAAGCTTGCACAAATAGAATAGAGTTGTATTGATGCAACTGTGTGTTAAACATATTCATAGAAGTTAGAGCTATATCGATACCATCAACCCAGTATCATAAATATATAAAAATAAAATGATAAAATAATGAAAAATGTGAAATACAACCTGCAAGGGTTAGATTCATGTTGGGTTCACCATAATGTATGTAACCAAAAATGTATCATGTCTATAAATCAATCCTAACTCAGAGAAGATAGATCATACTTATACTTTCAATTGGGGATATATTTTATAATCAAGTACATGACCAATATGGAGATCTTCTAGACCCAATTAGGGGATCTCTTATCATAATACACAATGCTAGGGAGAGTTCCAAAGCCTCCAGTCAAGCACAATCATGCAATAACCCTAAGGGAGTCCTATGTTTTGATATCTCACCAAAGTAATAACAAGTAAAGCAAATCTAATCTAATTCTTACCAAATCTTTTAGCATAATGTGGGGGTTATAAATAATAAAATTAAAAATGCATAATAGACATATAATCATGTCAATGTATATAAAATCCTAATGCATGGAAGAGAATTACAAATGCATATCTATCTACACTTACAAAGGAGGAATAAAGTTAGGAATACACCTTTGAAGATGAACCTATCGAGCGTCAATATCTCCCTTGGTAAAGATGCTTTCAAAGAGGTTATTGTGGTATGTAAGGATGCTATGGATAAATTAGCTCTAGGCTACACAACCTATCAATGCATCTAAAATACTTCTCCATAAGACAAGCAAGATCCATATCTCCAAAGAAAGTATGGAACCTTAAGCTTTCTCTTCAAGTAGAATGGTGGATAAGAAAATTCACAGTAGCTCTTAATTCTTCTTCTCTTCTCTAGATAATGGTGAAATGAACTTGTATATTTGGTGGATTTAACCCTAATCCCTTTTAAAAATTTTGGTCGATAGGGTTGATTCAGTCAACTTAGTATAATTAAGGACAAGAATTCACTAGGTCATAAGATAGGTCAGACAAGAGCTGACCTAGACCCTAAGTGAATTTTACCCAAAACTATACAAGGTTAACCTAGTCGACCTAGTATAAGAAATTGAGGATAAAAAATATACAGGGTCGATAGGGTTGACCTAGCATAGTGAATAATCGAAAGGGGTCAAGGTTAGGAAAAGGGGGATAAAAGGTGGCTAATGAATGGAGAGTGTGTAATAGAGAATAATAAGATTAGGCATAAGGTTTTTAGGAGACAAGTGTGTAGATAAAAAGTGGCAAAAGGGACAACAATCTTGTGAAGTACCAATGATCTACATACCCCTTTCCTGGTGTACCCCTTAAGGCATGCACTCAGAGAGATCGAGATTTGACGAGTTCTTGCAAAATACAAAGTGTTAGTAATTGATAAAAGTTTGAAAATATTATGTGTTTATAGTATATAAGTGCTTGATATCTCTTTCAACATCATAATCCTATAATTATACCATTTTCCCACTTTAAACCCGTAGATACCATACAAAAATTGGTATTTACACAATACAAATATTTACAGTCATAAGTTCATCTAAAACCATCTAATACATCATGTAGAATATTCATAAATAGGTTGTAATGAAATTCCATTTCATAGAATTTATTCATCTAAATTTATATCTTCTACCATTAATAATAACCTTGATATGCCTTAAAATTAGACCAAGCTCATTTCCAAATCATAGGCATATAGGTGGATCATTCTCCATCTACGGGTTTATGACCACGATAAGATACATATACCTTTATACATAATAGATAAAAAAACCTTCTATACCATAAGTCAAATTTTATATAATACTTAATTAATATGCATACTAAGTATAGTTCCATATGTTAATTATCACAATATTATGGGAGTGACCATGAATCCTAATGCAAGTCATCACTAGGTTAGGGTAATTGAATAGGATTGGACCCACCACTTCCTAAATATGGTCAAGGACCTAAGGTGTTATGTGAAGAATGAATTAGAGGGAACAATCATTCTCAAAATGATAATCCCCATAATCAAGTCTCTTTGAGATTAAAGGCAAATGTAAAAGGGTTTCACCTTGATGTTCCATCTTCAATGGTAAGTAGAGATCTAACCAAAATGGACACTAATTTGATGGTGTTATTAAATGGAATAAAAGGAAATGACATCTTAGAGGCCATATGGAGATTTAAAAAATGACGAATGGTTTATTTTTTATTAATATCAATAATGTTTTAGACTATGCTCAAATCCTAGTTAGAGGTCCTTAGTTTTTTGATAGAGTGACACTTTTCTTGGGGAAATGGAATCTTGGATTTGATTTGGACAAGGAGGATATTAATATTATGTTAGTTTTGGTGAGATTATTTTGATTTCTTATTGGATATTTTGAAGAGGATATTATGATTGGTATCACCAAAAACTTTGGGAACCTAATTACTTTTGATACTACAACAAAATCTAGGAAAAGACTCATCTATGCACAATTATGTGCAAATGATTTTGTGGAAAAACCCATTTCAAAATCTATCACATTGGATTAAATTTTTGGAGATTAGAAGTAGGAAACAAAATATGAGGAATTTCCATTTAAATACAACACTTGTCACAAATTAGGCTATATTTATAAAATGTTCCCAACAAATAAAAATGAGCCAAATCAGAGAAAAAAAGATTTAAATTTTTGGCAAAGAAAGGATAATGATATAAATATTCAAGAACATGAAGGTATGGTGTAACATAAATAATTTATGATCATGGATAAGAATGATAAATATTTTGAGCATATTAAAAGGGTGAAAGTATACCTAGAAGAAAACCAAGTGTAATCATATCAGATAAATAATAAGTTAGAAAAGAAATCAACAGTATAGGAGGAGATTAAAAATAGTGAGGATCATGTAAATGTACCAACCAAATTGGTATATGTTAGTACCAAATTAGGTGCATATGGGGGTGGTTTAGAAGAAGAATAAGTGATTACAGAGGGTAAGGATCTTCCCAATTTTTATTTGTTCTTCTTTGATCAAAATTGTTAGATGTTGAATATGAATTAAGTTCTCCTAAAGAAAAAGTAAAATCAGTTTTAGAGGATTTGGTAGAAAAGGATGAATTTCCCTCTTATTTTTTGGAAAATATCAAAGATATAATTTATACTTTAGTTCAAAACAAAGGAAAAGAAATTAATATAAAAAAAGTGGCCAAATGTTGATAGTGTTATTAGATGGACTAAAAAGAAATGGCATCCTAGAGGCTAGATGGAGATTTCGAAATTAAAAATGAATGGTTTATTTTTTACTAAGCTTAATAATGCTGTGGACTATGCTCGAATCTTAGTTAGAGGTACTTAGTTTTTTTTATATAATGAAACTCTTCTTGGGCAAATGGAATCCTAGATTTGATTTGGACAAGGAGGATATCAATATTATGTCAATTTGGGTGAGATTACTTGGATTGCCTATTGGGTATTTTGAAGAGGATATTATGATTGGTATCACCAAAAACTTTAGGAACCTGATTACTTTTGATACTGAAAAAAAATCTAGGAAAAGACTCATCTATGCACATTTATGTTCAAATGCTTTTGTGGAAAAACTCCTTTCGAAATATATCATGTTGGATTACATTTTTGGAGATTGGAATTGGGAAATAGAATATGAGGACTCTCCATTGAAATACAATAATTATCACAAATTGGGACATATTTATATAATGTTCCCAACAAATAAAAATGAGCTAAATTTGAGAAGAATAGATCTATTTTTTTGTCAAATAAAGGAGAATGATATAACTATTCAAGAACATGAAGGTATGGTGCAACATAATTAATTTATGATATTGGATAATAATGATAAATATTTTGAGCATATTCAAAGGGTGAAAGTAGACCTAGAAGAGAACCAAGTGTAATCATATCGGACAAATAATTTAGAAATAAAATCAACAATATAGGAAGAGATTATAAATAGTAAGGATCATGGAAATGTACTAACCAAACTGGTAGATGTTAGTACCCTATCAGGTGCATATGGGGGTGGTCTAGAATAAGGAGAAGTGATTACAAAGGGTAAAGATCTTCCCAATTTTTATTTGTTATCCTTTGATTAAAATTGCTAGATCTTGAATATGAATTAAATTATCCTAAAGAAAAAGTAAAATCAATTTTAGAGGATTTGGTAGAAAAGGAGGAATTTTCCTCTTGTTTTTTGGAAAATTTCAAAGATATAATTTATACTTTAGTTCAAAGGAAAGGAAAATAAATTAATATTCAAAAAAATGAAATGAGGAGTAGGCATGGTGGGGGGAAAATTAGAAGATCTGGGTTTTGAAATAAAAAGGCAAACCCAGTTAGAAAGATTCTTGGAAGAAATCTATAGAAAATGATATTTTTGATGGTATTTAGGATACATTAGATGTGATTTGGAATAAAGTATCCATTTCTAAATGACAATTATTTCATTGAATTTTATAGGTCTTAATAATTATAATAAGCATAAAATCCTTAGAAATCTCAAGAATATTAATAATCACATTTTTTCGGCCATTCAAGAAACTAAGATATTTAATCTGATGGTTATGGATGTTAAGAATAAGATTTGGAAGGAAGTCTATGATTTTTGGGTTAGTACTACTAGAACATCTAATGAAATTTTAATTTTTTGGGATCTTTAAATTACTAAAGTGGCATCTTTTTTAACAATGAGCATCATATTGCCATTTTGATTTCTAATTTTGTTGATAATTATATGTGGATTCTTTCAAACATATATGCTCCTAATTCATATATTGGTAGACGGATGCTTTGGGAGGAGTTAAATAATTTTAATAAATATTGATTAGATTTAAAATGGATTATTATTGGGGATTTTAATACCCCCATATCACCTATAGAGAAGAAAGGCAGAAATACAAATACAATGGAAGTATGGAGGATCTTGAAAGTTTCATAACAACTAATGGTTTGATTGATGTAGAGATCAAAGGTTAAATGAAAACTTGGTCTAATAGATGTTTCGGTGAGAATATAGTCCAAGTTAGATTGTATAAATTTATCATAACTCCTTAATGGATGATTTATCATATTTTTTGTTTGTTTTCACAACCTAAAATTAGTTCTGATCACAACCCCATTATGCTCAATTTGGATATGGGGGAGAAAATAATTAACCTTCCATTTAGGTTAAAAAAATATGTGGATGCAAAATATTGATTTAAAGGACCTAATTAAGGACTAGTGTAACATTGATATAAGAGGTATTTCCATGTATAGAGACTAAACAATTTAAAAATTTCAAACTTTAAATTAGAGAATGGAACAAAGAAAATTTTGGGAATATCTTTGAAAAAAGAAAAAAACTATGGAGCATATTATTGCCTTATAAAGGAAGATTACATTTGAATACATGGATAAAAACTCTTACTTATTAGAGAAAAATATTCTTAGTTTCACTCTATCACATATAAAAAAGAAAAGTTTTTGGTGGAATAAATTTTGGAATCTTTAGTTGAAAAAGGGAGACACTAATACTATTTTTTTCCATATTTATACCCCCAAACATAGAAGTACCAAAAAACTTTATAAGTTTGTTAAATATAATGTTTATTCCAATTCTGATCATTAGGTCAAAAAGTATGAATCTATTGATTTATATAGAACTCTCATATCTTGTGAAGGAGATGGAAATGGTGAGATTGTTAACATAATTATAGATTCAATTCCTTTTTTAGTTATCCATGAAGAAAATAATAGGTTTTTGGATCTAATTACTATTGAATAAGTTATTTTTTTTCAATTTCATATATAAAAGGAGATAAGGCTGATGGATCTGATGGCTTTCCAACAACCTTTTTTAAGTAATACTAGGATATTTTAAATATGGATGTCACTACAACTATTGATTAATTATTCTATTATAAAAAGATTATGAGGGTGCTGAATAATACTTTCATTGCTTTGGTTCCTAATAAATTTGGAGCTAAGAAATTTAAATATTTTAATACTATCAACCTCTATAATAACATTTAAAAAAATCACTAATATTCTAGCTCTTCGTATTCAACCTTTGGTCCCTTCTATTATTTCTAATTATTAAGGTGGTTTTGTTATTGAAAGACAAATTTAGGATGGTATAATCATGGTCCATGAGACTCTCCACTTGATGGGAAAAGGGAAAAAATAAGGTATGGTTATGAAGTTAGATATGAATAAGTAATATGATAGGGTTTCTTGGACCTTTCTTGACATGATTTTGGCTAAATTTGGTTTTCAATCCCATTTTAGAAAGATGGTTAATACTTTTATTTCTACACCTATGTTTTCTATTTTGATCAATGGGTCCCCTAAAGGGTTTTTTTTCTGAGTAAGTGTGGATTGAGATAAGGAGATTTGTTATCTCCTTTATTTTCATAATCATGGTAAAATATCTAATCATAACTTTATCTTCATCCATCAAAGGGGTAAAATAAAATGATTAAATTAGCCTATGAGGCGGGTTTGATTACTCATCAAGAATTTATTGATGATACTCTAATCATGGATAAAACATCTATTGAGGAAGCTAATGAGTTAAATAAATGATCAATTTAGATAATATTTATTTGTTTTCATTAACACCCTCCCATCCATCAACTCAGAATTTCTAGAGTTTTAGGCCACAACATTAAATAATTTCCTTAAACTTATCTTAGTATGCCTTTTTTTGATGATGAGATGCTTATGGATGTGTGGAAATATTTAATTGATAGGTCTCATTGTAATCTAGTCGGGTGGAAAGGCAAATTGATTTCAAAAGTAGGCAAATTATAAATGATAAAGAGTACTCTCCAAAACCTTCTAGTTTATCTTATGTATTTATTAAAAATTCCAAGAATTATAATTGATAAGATTGAGAAATTCAAAATAGGTTCTTGTGGTCTAGTATGGAGGATAAGAACAAATTATCTTTGTTTGGATGGGACATGGTGTATTATCCAAAGAGTTATTGAGGGTGTATGCAATCAAAAATGAATCATGTCTATAAATCAATCCTAACTCAGATAAGATAGAGCATACCTACACTTCCAATTGGGAATACATTTGTTAAGTAGGAGCATGACCAATATAGGATCCACTATACCTGATTAGGGGATCACTTGTCACAACACACCATGTGAGGTAGGGTTATAAATCTTATAGTCTAACATAATCACGTAACAACCCTAAAAGAGTCCTAAGGTTTGATATTTCACTTATGCTAATAAAAATAAAGTAAATCTAATCTAGTGCACACCAAAGCTTGTGGTGTAATAAAGGGGGTTAGTAAAGCAATCAAAACATGTATAAAATAATCTCAATTAAGATAAGTATGAGTAATACCCTAATACATGGAAAATGAAGAGTAATATTATTAGCGTTAACACTTATGTTAATTATATCTACTAAAGAAAGGAAAAAAAAGTTATAATATACTTACCTGAATGTGAACCCATCAAGACTCAATCTCTCCCTTGGCCAAAGGGGCTTCACAAGAGGTTGTGGTTTGTAAGGATTTATAAGAAAAGTCAAAGCATCCAAGACTTATCTACAAGATTAGATTCTCCAAAGTAGAAACCCTAAGCTAAGACTCCTTAAGTAGAATGGTGGAAGAGTAGATTGCAAAGAAGAATGAGCGAATAATAAATATTGATTTCATATTGAAATATTGATGAAATGATCTTGTATTTATAGGTGGATCTTTCCCTAAATCCTCTTGAAAATATCAGTTGTACAAGGTTAGCCATGGTCAACCCTATATGTTTTCAGGGACAATTCACTAGATTTGAGCTAGGTTAGCCAAAAGGATAACAAACCCAGAAAGTGAAATATACCTCTAAACTATATAGGGTTGACCATGTTTGACCTAATACAATCAATAGTTCAAAAGTGAATTAAGGAAACAAAAGGAGGATAGAAAGAGGAAAAAGACTAGAGTGTGAAAGGTGTTAGGTTGTGGAGCTAAAAGCTTCACTGATGCAGACATGGAGAAGGCCATTGGAGGGGTTGCTGAAGGTTGCTGAGTGTCAGAGCAACCGGCGTCGGTCTGATCAGCCGACGTCGGTAGGATAGTGAAGAGAAGCAATCGATGTCGGTCAGGGATTGGCCAACGTCGGTCACCTCCAGGTGGACAGGGACTGACGTTGGTCGCCTGTGTGGTTCAGACTGTGGATATTACAGGCAGTTAGCTAACGAACCAAGTGTTTGCATGATGAGAGCTATTTTTAGACTGGGAGTTGTGGATCTAATTATTGTAATTAGATGTCTAATTATTGTTTGGATGAGATCTATATAATAGACTCATGGTTGTATTGGAAACTTGTTCTAGTTTGAGTTGAGCAAAGTTAGCTCCTTCTGTGTGTGAGGTGAGCAAAGGTGTTCCTCCTAGTTCCACAGCAGTACCAAGGTGGGTGCTGGTTTTGGAGAGTCAGCAAGATTCTTTAGGGGTGTAGGATCTTGGTCAGCAGGTGTGCATGGCCTATATATGAGATCTGCATGGTAAGTAAGATCGTTGATTTGTAGGTGTGCAAGATCAGATAGGATAGCAACACAATAGGGAGCAGAATTAGGCAGGATCTACTTGGAGTACAGGTGTGTACTCAGATAGAGAAAAGAGGAAGGCAAGGGAGTTCCTTCCATAAGTATGGTCTGTTGAATTGCAGGTTGTTGCAGGTTCATGGGAGATCTACTTGAAGTACCTTGAGTACTTTTGAAGTGCGTGGAGCACTTGTGGTGTGCGTGGAGCATAGGTATAAGGTGAACACCAACTCAGAGTTTGAGTTGGGTGTTGGGACCTGAGAGAGAGAGCTTTGGGGAGAGAATTATTGTTCACTTGAGGTGTGGGAAGCCTCTGAATAGGTGGTGGAGAAGAAGTGGCATCTTCTTTATTGTATTCTTTTCTTCAAGAGTTTTAATACAAGTTGTGTATTGTCTCTCATATCATGTGTTATTTCTGAATTCTAGTTACTTGTGATTCTGGTTAATTTCCGCATATTAAGTTGCTTGGTTTGGTAATCAATTGTATGCTTTCGGTGTTTCGTATCCTGACAAGTGGTATCAGAGCGAATAATAAATATTGATAAGAGGCTTCACAAGAGGTTGTGGTTTGTAAGGATTTATAAGAAAAGTCAAAGCATCCAAGACTTATCTACAAGACTAGATTCTCCAAAGTAGAAACCCTAAGCTAAGACTCCTTAAGTAGAATGGTGGAAGAGTAGATTGCAAAGAAGAATGAGCGAATAATAAATATTGATTTCATATTGAAATATTGATGAAATGATCTTGTATTTATAGGTGAATCTTTCCCTAAATCCTCTTGAAAATGTCAATTGTACAAGGTTAGCCATGGTCAACCCTATATGTTTTCAGGGACAATTCACTAGGTTAGCCAAAAGGATAACAAACCCAGAAAGTGAAATATACCTCTAAACTATATAGGGTTGACCATGTTTGACCTAATACAATCAATAGTTCAAAAGTGAATTAAGGAAACAAAAGGAGGATAGAAAGAGGAAAAAGACTAGAATGTGAAAGGTAGGAGTAATAGCTTAAGTAATGGTTTAAAGAGCTGGTTAGATTGGTAATAATGTGGTAATAAGGGAAAATAATCTACTTACCTGAATGTGAACCCATCAAGTCTCAATCTCTCCCTTGGCCAAAGGGGCTTCACAAGAGGTTGTGGTTTGTAAGGATTTATAAGAAAAGTCAAAGCATCCAAGACTTATCTACAAGACTAGATTCTCCAAAGTAGAAACCCTAAGCTAAGACTCCTTAAGTAGAATGGTGGAAGAGTAGATTGCAAAGAAGAATGAGCGAATAATAAATATTGATTTCATATTGAAATATTGATGAAATGATCTTGTATTTATAGGTGGATCTTTCCCTAAATCCTCTTGAAAATGTCAATTGTACAAGGTTAGCCATGGTCAACCCTATATGTTTTCAGGGACAATTCACTAGATTTGAGCTAGGTTAGCCAAAAGGATAACAAACCCAGAAAGTGAAATATACCTCTAAACTATATAGGGTTGACCATGTTTGACCTAATACAATCAATAGTTCAAAAGTGAATTAAGGAAACAAAAGGAGGATAGAAAGAGGAAAAAGACTAGAGTGTGAAAGGTAGGAGTAATAGCTTAAGTAATGGTTTAAAGAGCTGGTTAGATTGGTAATAATGTGGTAATAAGGGAAAATAATCTTGTGAAGCACCAAAGGTCTGCCCACCCCTTTCTTAGTGCACCCCTTAGGGTGTGCACTCAGAGAGATTGAGTCTCGATAGGTTCCTACAAGATGTAAAACATTAATATTTGATAAAAGTTGAAAATATTATGTGTATATATATGACCCACTTGAAGCTCATCATGTGTCACTAAGGTGTAATAAGGTATGGTGATTTAAGAAAGAACATAGTAACACACAGTGTTGATGCTAAAAAAATTTACAGTATTTTAAAAAAAAAATAACCAAAAGTAAATGACTAAAAAGTAAATAAAATACATACTTTGACTTGCCTTTACACGAGATAGTTGTCTATTGTGTTGTTAGTTTTGATTGTGTAGGGCACAAAGACTGCTTTAGACAAACCCAAGATTACAAAACTAAAGAGAAAAAATAAATAAACGTAAGAAAATCCAAGATAGTTGGAGCCATGAGGATGGGATGTACTTGGGAAATTTGATAAGCTAGGGTGATAAGTACTATGTTAGACCAAATGACCAAGTCAAATACAAGAGTAAATTAGGTAACCAAAAATCCAAGGCTACTAAAGATTGAAATACTCAAATAAGTTATCCTCAAGTAAGAAAGGAAAACTCACCAACTCAAATCAAGGATACATGTTATACATGATGGTAATTAAAAAAAATCAATGGTAAAAGACTAAACAAAATGATAAAACAATATTGATGATTAAGTAGTAACAATCCACATCTCACTCAATAATGGAAAAAGGAAAAATAAAAGGGAAAACAACATTAGTGAGTGAAAAGTAACAAGCCAACCTCACTCAACAATGGAAAAAGGGTACAAACTTAGGTGTCCGTAACATCAGAACAATAAAACAATTATAAATGGTAAAAGGAAACTAAAGTAAGTGTATAAATGTAAAATCTTGGTGTAAAAAAAGAAGAAATCCATAGTTTCTCAAACATGTTATTTCGTTCTAAAGATAGATAAAACTAAAACAAAGGTAGTAATAACATGTTTTTAAGAGGTGAAAAAGAAGGAATTAAAGACAAAGGCAAAATAGATTTGGAATCACAAATTTTCTATCAAGGGGGGAAATGAAATGGGTGGAGGGAAGAATGAAGGAAAAACCAAAGTAGAAGAACCTCTTTATCAAAGTTAAGACACTCAAATTTGGTTTGTCAAAACAAGAGGACTTTCAACCTTAAGGACTATGAAGAACTTCTCTTAGTCACACAAGTCTTAGGTTAACAAATCAAGTATATAGATCATCCCATGAAGGCTATATTCATGAAAATTAAAATGGAATGATCTCCCCACAATATGTTCCCCATTATTTAGGACCCCTTATAGAGCTGTCAGTCTACTGTGAAGATTATGTACTTGTGTGAGAAAGTAGGTAGCACCATAAATTTTGTTGAATTTCCTTATTTCAATCTACTAGCCTACCATACCCCAAAGGACCTCAACTCTATGTGAGGCCAACTATGGAGTTTGAGCTTCAATTAGAGATAGGATATGTGTTTTTAATCACATATTTTGGTGTGAATTTGAATTTTGAGATTTGTATGTTGCATGTTAGATATCATTATATTTTTTTCGAATGATTTGGATTTTAACTTTCTTTATGGATTTTTCTATTCCTCCTCCATATAGATTTGGAAAACCAAACATGGGTGCTAAAGATGGCTTTCATTTGAATACTTGGGACTAGGTTACTAAGAGAGAGAAATTCAAAGAGCATGGGGTCTAAGAATCTCATAAAATAGGTAAAATAAATTTTTTATCTTGACTTCGACTTTGTTTTATCCCATGTGGAATGAAATAAAGGGGAAATCAAGAGGAATGACACATGGAACAATTTAAATTGCTTCAAATCACAAAAAATGTGACAAAGGGAAAAGAGGGATACAATGATAGTAAAGTGTGATTTCTTATCATAATAATGAGGGAAATGGAGGAAAACATGCTAACATAGATTATTTGTACATATTTCATCTAGAAAATAAAGAAAAAGATAAAGTTGAGAACAAGGATGAAGAACATGAAAAGGTGATAATTTTATGAGGAGGGTCAGGTCCTATCCATAGTCTTACACTAAAAATACATAAAATAAAGAAAAGATAAAGCAAAGATATGGTAGTTTTGTGAGGTATCCTAGGTCCTATCCATGGTCTTACAATGCAACTCACAAAAGAAAAACCCTAGGGGCGCTAAAACAAAATTGGCAAGCAAAAATTATGTGAGAAAAATAAGTAAAAAATGGTGATTTTATGAGGAATTATAGGTCCTATCCATAGTATTATACTAAAACTCACAAAATAAAAACCCAAAGGATGCAAACAACAAGAAAAAAATGCAAGATAAAGAAGATCATGGTACATCAAGAAACTAAAAGACTAAAAAGGAAGACTAAAGGTTTGTGAAAGGAAGGAAATTGTTGTAGAGAGAGAGATCCATGCTTAATTAACCTATAAAAAGTTTTAGATAGATGTAGATAGAAAGCATGAAAAGAATAAAATGTTTAGGAAAAGTACTTTTTAAGGAATTGTGCATTGGTGGGCTCTTTGAAAACATGGCCTTCATTGGTTTAAAGGCGGTAGGTGCTTGGACCATGAATGTATTTAAAAAAATATGGCCCCCCACCATTTTTGGGCATATTTACCTTCTTTATCATGAGTGTAGTCTAATTTAAGGATAATATCACCAACATTAAAAGTGTAGATTTTAACACATTTGTTATGTTGTCTGGCAATGTGAGCCTTGTATTGGTGATTATGTTGTAAGGCATAAAGATGATGTTAATCAAGTAGATCAAGGGCATGAAGATGAGATTCAAGATATTATTCATCAATAATAATACCATGAAGGATTATGCAAATATATGGAATCTCAACTTCTAAAGGAAGAACTGACTTGATACCATAGACTAGAGAAAATGGTGTTGCCCCAGTGGCAGTACGTATGTTAGTCTGATAGGCCTAAGGTGTAGGGTGAAGATGAAGATGAAAATATATGCAGGTTTCATGAATTATCTTTTGTATATTTTTTTAGAATTTTTTTAGTGGCATCAACTTGACTATTGCATTGCATATGATAAGGCATGGAAAATTTGTGATTGATCTTGAATTTATTGCAAAGTTGTTTAACATGTTTGTTTTTGAAATTACCACCATTATCTAAAATGATGGTATGGGGAACACCAAAGAAACAAATGATTTGATGAATAATAAATTTTGAAATGGTAAGATTGATGATGTTAATAAGGGGCATGGATTCTACCCACTTGATAAAAATATTTGGTAGTGGTAAGGATAAAGACATTCCCATCATGGAAGTGATGTAGTTTACCAATGAGATCAAAACCCCATGTGGAAAATGGTAAAGAAAATTAAATAGTTTGGAGTTTAGATAGAGGTGAATGGATTAGATCATCATAAATCTGACAAAGATTACACTTTTTAGCATATTAGATTGCATCTTTTTCAAGAGTAGGCTAAAATTAACCCATTAGTAGGCATTTTTAGGTTGTATCATGTATACTATAGTGGCCACCATAAATTCCCCCATGTGCTTGTTCAAGAAGAGGAGGGACTTTATCTTACATAACATAATAGATCAAGGTACCTTTAGTGTTTTGATAGTAAAGGATGTTATGTCAAAATACATATTTGAAAGCTTGTTTACAAATACGTGTCTTTTCATGAGAATATAAATTAAGAAGATAAGTTTGATGTTCTAAGAATTGAATGATGTCTTTATACCAAGGGATTTGTTGAATGGTAACAACCTCGATGTTATAGATAAGTGAATTCAGTGGTTGAGTAGAAGATGGGGATTTTATTATTTGTATAAGAAAAGTAAGATAAAAAAGACATGGTGAGGATGAAAGAGAGATGTTGGAGAGGAAAGAGAATCATCAATGGAATTTTGATCTCTAAGAATAGGCTCAATAGTGAAAGAGATAAAATCCTTAGCAAGGGTGGTTGCAATTTGATGATATGTGATGATGTTTTCACTTTTACATTGATAATAACCACTAAATTTATGGAAAATAAGTTGAGAATCACCTAAAGCATGAAGGAATTGAATGTCTAAATCAAGAGCATCTCTGATGCCTAAGATAAAATATTCATATTAAACCATATTATTGTTAGGAACCCCTTATCCAACGGAAGCACAATTGATTACTTTCTTATAAGCAATTAAACATGGAATTATACCAGAATGATTAAGTAACTAGAAACTTGAGACAACAAAGAATTTGAGAGACAATACACACTCTTGTATTAAATATTACTAGAAGAAAATACAATAAGGAAGATGCCACTTCTTCCTCCACCTCAAAGGCTTGCCACACCTCAAGACCTTCTTCCCTCTCTCTCTTGCTCAACCAAACCAACTCAACAACCTGAGTTGTTATCTCCTCCTTGAATGCTTCAGCTGATCTCCTTGACCTTACTTGCTTGTAGATCTCCTTGACCTTGCTTCAATGCTTCAATGCTTTACTTGCCTTCTTGATTATTACAATACATGCCTAATGGGTCTTTAAATAGGATCCCATGCATACAAAAATAGAACTCTAATTACAATAATTAGACACACAGCTTGTGACTATAATTAGTCCCTAATCATGCAAACACTTGCTTCACTTAACTGACTGTTCATCAACAATAGTTCTAGAATGCACAGGCGACCGATGCTGGTCCCTACTTGCCTGGTGCTACCGACGTCGGCCAACTTTCTACCGACGCCGGTTGCCTTCTGCACTGGTAATGACCGATGTCGGTCATGCTACTGATGCCAGTACTTCTAGATCTTCAGCAACCTCCTATTTCTTTGTGTCTACAACAAGTTAAAGCTTTTAGCTCCACACCTTAAAAATCTCCCACTTGGAGATAAATAGCTGCAACTATACTTGTACCTATACACCATCTACTTTGTTCCCTTGGCTCTGTATCTATCTTCAAGCTCACTCCTAAAGACCAACCACCACAAAACTTGTGATGCTATACTTGTCACTTATGCCAAAATAATTTTGCTGTTCCCAAATTATTCATGACATACTTCTGAACCAACTTTACCCTTAGCTCAAAAAACTCCCTGTTTATGAAACCCTGCAACAAGAAACACAATACAATAATAGGTTAATGTAGCCAATATTATCCAACCTGGTAAAGAAAAATACAATGGTCAAACCTCCATTGCTTTGTAGCCTAATCAAGACCATATACCATAGCCTTCTGTCTCATGTGTCCATTCACTCTCTTCTCTAACTCAGGAATCCATCCCTCTATCCAGTGCTTTCTTCTAGCTGACAACTCTACCAACAAATACCTATTTGGTTCTTCTCCAAGGACTCACACTCCTCATCCATGCCAAGCTCCCACTATTTCTGAATTCTACCTGCATTACTTCTTCCATCTTCCTAGTTCTTTGACCATTAGTAAGCAATATAAAGAAGGTGAACAATGAATATGAGGTTCACTTACCCTTTCTAACCTCCATATGGGTGTTTGAGACTCCTTGACAGCTAGCTGTCCGCCCATCATCCATTCCAGTGACCGATTTTGGCCATCTCCCAGTTTGCTCCCGATCGATGTTAGTTCCCTACACTGACCCTAATTGTCGACGTCATTTCCCTGGCCGATGCCGGTGTCCCCCCTATCGATGTCAGTTCCTACCTAACTGACATCGGTCTTCCCCTACCGACTCTACTGACCTTGCTGGTCTGCACGTGACCGATGTTGGTACCTATCTGGCCGTCGTCGGTCTCAAGTGACTGACATCGGTGTCTATGTGTTCCTATAAGTGATGAAATCTTCATCCACGAGCTCATCTTAGATCAAACCTCTGTCCATACTGCCCTGCTCAGAATTATTCAGCCCTTGTGACTGATCTCTGTCCATCATCTCCTCCATAAACACCAAGGCTTCTTTGTTCCTGTCAAAAGCATCAAATTTCCTTTTCCTGTAATGAACTCTATCTATGCTTTCCGAATCTGAACACATACCTTTTGATTCAATAACATCCATTCCCTTCTTATTCATGTGACCCAACCTATTAAGCCACATCTTCGAATCTACAACTGAAGTAGATAGACCAGAAGTAGAATCAGTAATATAAGTAGATAAATAAAAAGTACCTACTTTCTTACCTCTTGCTAAAACAAGTGCTCCCTTGGTAACCTTCCAAGAATTCACTGTGAGGGTTATTGTGCACCCCTCATCACCCAACCTTCCTATAGAAACCAAACTCTGCTTTAGAACTGGGACATGCGTGACCTCTTTCAACACCCATGTGTTGTCCATCTGCAATTTTAGCTGCACTTTCCCTTTGCCAACTATTTGACAAGGCATACCATCCCCTAAATAAAGCACTCCAAAGTCTTCTTGGACATACTCATGGAACAAATCTCTGTTTGGGGATGCATGAAAAGATGAACCAGAATCTAAAACCCATGATCCTACCTGACTATCTAAAGAAAGTATGAGAGCATCCTGTACCATGATATTTGCATCCTTTGCTTCTTCTTTACCTTCAGGTTGATTCTCTTTATCTCGCAACCAACACTCCTTCTTTGTGTGTCCTTTCTTTCCACAAAACTAGCAGGTAATACCTTTGGATTCGGATCTCCTTCCCAACCTTGATTTACCTTGCTCCACTTTCTCTCTTTGCCTTCCCCTACTTTCTGCACTTAGAGCATTCCCTGATGATTCACCTATGCTTTTCTTGCATATTTATTCATTCAAGATCACACTCAAAACATCATCAACTTTTAAGATTTTAGAAGCAGATGCAGAATTACTTACTGCCATAACCAAACTATCCCAACTTTCAGGTAAAGAGCATAATATCAAGAGAGCCTTTACTTCATCGTCAAAAACAATATTAACTAAAGCTAAATGGTTTAACAAACCATGGAAATCACTAAGATGAGTATATACCGATCCACCTTCCTGCATTTACAAAGTAAATAATTGTTTCATAAGAAATACCTTATTTGACGCTGAGGGCTTTTCATATAAATTTGCCAAAGATTTTATCAACTCTTTCGTTGTCTTACACTATGATAAGTTGGAAATCACAGACGATGCAAGGCTCAACCTTATGGAACTGAGAGCCTTCCGATCAAGAACATTCCATTATTCATCCTTCATATCTGTGGGCTTGCATGCAACCCCACCCAACGGTAAGTACAAATCCTTCTGATACAGATAATCCTCTATCTGCATCCTCCAATGTTGATAATTCTTGCCATTAAACTTATCCATTCGTAGCTTACTTTATTTTTCCATTGCTGAACTCCCACTCAATTAGAAACCCTGTGAATGACCTGTAATCAAAAAACAATAACCTACTCCTTGCAAATTGTAGCTCTGATACCAACTATTAGGAACCCCTTATCCAATGGAAGCACAATTGATTACTTTCTTATAAGCAATTAAACATGGAATTATACCAGAATGATTAAGTAACTAGAAACTTGAGACAACAAAGAATTTGAGAGACAATACACACTCTTGTATTAAATATTACTAGAAGAAAATACAATAAGGAAGATGCCACTTCTTCCTCCACCTCAAAGGCTTGCCACACCTCAAGACCTTCTTCCCTCTCTCTCTTGCTCAACCAAACCAACTCAACAACCTGAGTTGTTATCCCCTCCTTGAATGCTTCAGCTGATCTCCTTGACCTTACTTGCTTGTAGATCTCCTTGACCTTGCTTCAATGCTTCAATGCTTTACTTGCCTTCTTGATTATTACAATACATGCCTCATGGGTCTTTAAATAGGATCCCATGCATAAAAAAATAGAACTCTAATTACAATAATTAGACACACAGCTCATGACTATAATTAGTCCCTAATCATGAAAACACTCGCTTCACTTAACTGACTATTTGTCAATAGCAGTTCTGGAATGCACAGGCGACTGACGCCGGTCTCTGCTTGCCTGGTGCTACCGATGTCAGCCGACTTTCTACCGACGCCGGTTGCCTTCTACACTGGTAATGACTGACATTGATCATGCTACCGACACCGATACTTCTATATCTTCAGCAACCTCCTATTTCTTTGTGTCTGCAATAAGTTGAAGCTTTTAGCTCCACACCCTAATAATTATGGGTGACATCAAAGGTGAAGAAATTTTTTAAAGGAATGATCATTCCAAGGGGACTCGTGAGAATGCAACTTGCCTTGACTCCTTGAAGGCATGTAACACCATCAAAGTGAAGGGTCTAAGTATCCTCATGAAAGTCAACATTAATTTTAGGAAGCTCCTTGACAACTAATTCTAGTTTAGTAGTACCAAATGGAGTGGAAGATTCATTAAGTTAATTGGCTATAAGATCAGTGATAAAGCTATGAAAGTAATCTTTGAGAGATATATCTTGATTAAGACCTTTAATGTAAAGGATATTGTCATCTGGAAGATCATCTTGAAGACAAAAAGTAGTTAGAATGGGAGCTATGACAATTTTATCAGCTATGACTCATCCTTTGACAACTTTTTGTGTGACGTTACAAAGATCAAATTCTATAAGTAAGACCATCTATTTGCCAATTCTATCTCCAAGAAGAAATGCTTTAGAGAAGAAATGATGAAGGGGTTCATAATGAATAATGACATAAGTAGTTTGGTAAAGCTTATAGTGATGAATATTTTTAGTTAAAAAATAGATGGTGAGGTAATCATGCTTAGTTTTGGTATAATGTGTCTCATAGTCAATAAGGTCTCAGATAATGTAGTAGATAACATACTATCTTCCCATATTATCTTGTTGGGAAAGTATTTCCCCAACTGAAATAGGTGTAGAAGAAGTATATAGAATCAAAGGTGTATCATTGGAATAAGGGCAAAGTGTGGGTGGGTGAAGCAAAGACTATTTCATGTTATCAAAGGCTTTTTGACATGGATCAATCCATTCTAAAGCAATACCTTTCTTGAGAAGCAAATTGATAGAGTGAATTTGATATTCCATTTTTGGGATGAATTTCTAATTACCCCAAGTTTTCCCAATAAGTATGAATGTTGGGAATATAATGAGGAATAGGCATGTTGATGATAACACTAATTTTGGTAGGGTCAACATCGATGCTATAGAGAGAGTATAAGAATCCTAAAATTTTTCTAGATGTGACTCCAAAGATATATTTGTAAATATTAAGTCTAACTTTATATTTAAGGAGATGGTCAAAGATGATAGCAAGATCAAAAAGATAATTTTTATGATGTTTAGATTTAGCAATAAAATTATCCACATAGGTTTCAACAATTTTGTGAATGAGATCATGAAAGATTTGAGTCATTGCTTATTAGTAAGTGGCTCCAACATTTTTGAGGCTGAAGGGCATTTTAACATAGCAATAGGTGCCCCATTCCATGGTGAAAGTAGTCTTATGTTGGTCTTTGGGGGCAGTATGAATTTGATTATATTCTAAGAAGACATTCACAATAAAATATCATTTCATAACCAATAATGGAATCAACAATGACATCTATTGAAGGTAAAGGGAATTTTTCCTTTGGAGAAGCAAGACTAAGATTGCATAAATAAATACAAATGTAAATGACCATAGTGACTTTATTTTGAATGGGAATAATTTTGTAAACCCATTCAAAATAATCCACTAGTTTGATAAATTTAGCATCAAGTAATTTGATGATTTACTTATGACATAAAGTTGAAACTTCAAGTGGAAATTTTCATTATTTTTGATGCATAGGATTAGCATCAAGATAGATAATGATGTTATGCACCATAATTCTAGGGTCAATGCTAGACATGTCCTCATAGGACCAAGCAAAAGCTTCACCATATTAGTCAGAGAATAATATGAGTTTATCATGCTCAGAAGGTGAGAGTTATCAAGAAACTATAATAGGTCAAGGATAAGATGGAGTACCATATTAAATGTGAGTCATTTATTTGATAAGCATGGCATTACCATCTTGAAAGTGGTATGGTGCACTAGGTAAGGAAAAAAATTAGATTTGTGTTAGGATCAATGCTAGTAATAAAATTGTTTAAGCAAGGAGTTTTAGTTTTGAAATTTCCAAGTTTATGATGCCATCGAGGAAGTTGAGGTTCTCAGGAATAAAGTAACTCAAGGATACCTTTGTCACTAGGAAAATTAGGAAGAGGACCATAATACTCAACATATACTTCAAGATATAAAATTTGATTTCCATGGTGATCAGACTTAGAATGTATCTGATGAATGTCAGTTGCCTTGGCATCCACTGTAATTTCAAGAGTAGAAGAAGTATATGGAGTATAAGATATTGGAATATTAGTGGGTTCAATGATGGGAGAAAGATTAGATGTAATAATTGGATCCAAATTTGGTAAAGGAGATGTAGATATTTATAAAGGTTCATAAGCTATATTTTTCTCTACCACCCAAGGAGTATTGATAAGAGGAAGATTGGTAGGAGGTACATAACCCTTAGGATCTAAGGTATGATCTATATAAATGGTATGAACATCCTGAATAAAATCATGAATTTAGGCTAAGGTTTTTTTATAATGCTGGACAATCAAATGTCTAGGTTGTGTTTGGGCCATGATATAGTTATCATCATATGTTAGAGAAATCATACATGCTTGAGAATTTGGGGGATTTTCAAAGGATGAAATCCCAATATTACTGAATGTATGAGGAAAAATGATGAGAGGATCTTGAAATAATTTATCCACTCTAAAATCATTTCAAGTTAAGGCATATTATGGTAAAGAAGGATCTTAAGCATTGCATGGAGGGGGAAAATTGATAATTTCATCCATGAGAGGAATAGTACAATCTCAAGGTAAGAGAGAAAGAGGAAGCCATTATGAAATGTATAGAGGTAACTTGGTAGTATTGCAAGTATATTGTAAATCATTGGGCTCATCATCATCATAATCCATAAGATTAACTTGTAAATTATGATTCATGTTGATGAACTCAGGTAAAGTAGCACTATTGATCTTAGGAATTATAGGAAAATGATATTGTGATTTAGGATTAGGTAGTTGGATACTCCATGGGTTAGGATCAACTTCATGATTATATTGTTTTCCAATATGCAATAATCTAATACATTGACTACCAAAAGAAGTAATGGTCCCCATTTAATGAGTCCATGGATAATCAAAGAGTATGTTATAAGGTAAAGGAGGATCAAGGACCATAAGCTTGGTTTGAACTGTCTTAGGTACAATGGTTAATGGAAGCCAAATACAACCAAATGGATTTTGATTAGTCTTATCAAAACCATGATAGGTAAGATGAGTTTGCTTAAGATGATCCTTGTTATAACCAAGTTATTTTATAATCCATAAAGATGTCACATTAATACCAAATCCTTCATCAACTAGAACTTTTTAGATAAAAGTGGTATTAATGGTTACTTTGATAAAGAGTGGTGGATCATCAACATGAAAAAGAATCTCATAATTGATCATGTATTTTTTAAATAATTCAATAGAGGGCTTAGAAGAAGAACATAACTATGGAAGATTTAATAGAAGGTGGTTCTTCATCTATGGAAGATGGATCTTCACATAAGGAATTTATGATGATAGGGTGAAGTATGAAAAAAATCCATTATTGAAATCTTATAAGGCATAGATTTGAGTTCTTCAAGAAAGTTCCAATGAGATTTAGAAGAACTGACACATGGTTCAGGAGATAAATTAGACTTTGGAGGAATAGATGTGGTTGGAGGATTAGAATAAGGAAGTTGTTCCTTAGGTGCTTTTGACTCAATATTTATAGTGGTATCTTTAGGTAATTATTATTCTAAAGATTTATCTTTAAGCTTTGTAATGGTATCTTTGTGATCTAGTTTGTGATGATAGTTAACCTTAGCAGTGTTGATAAATTGAGAATGATTAAAGTATTGGTCATAATCGACGTCAATAGCACAAACATCCTTAGAAGTTGATTTATTATTTGAAGAAGATTTTTGGTTATTGAAGTAGAAGCTTTGAAAGTTTGTCATTTTTTAAATAAAAATAGTGTACTCTTGACAATTAATATTGATAATAACTTCATGGTTGAATGAATCACCAAGCACATAAGAGACAACTAATTTAGTGAGACCTTTACAAGATTTATGAGAATGACCAATGTCTACATGGAACCAATAAAATATATTTGGGTCATACCACTTAGGAGGATCATTAGGATAGATGAAAGGCTTTAAGGGTGGTAACAATTATTTCATTTACTGAACTGAAAGAGGTGTATGAGAAGGTGAAGGAATATTAGTTTTGGAAAATCTTTATTTAGTTTACAGAGTATTACTAGTGATAACATTAGATGTTTGGAAATATAATTTAAAAAATTTAGGATTAGGTTCAAATTGCTTTATAAGAAAGTCTTGACACTTATCTTGATCAAGAGCTTCATTAAGTGTTTGAGGAGCAAAGGTTTGAACTTTATATTGGAGAGTGGGAGTCAAAGTTGTGATAAAGAGTTTGAATAAGTTATCATCACTCATGTTATGGTTGGATTTATGGGCCATTGATTTACATATTTTGATAAAGTCACGAGTTGATTTAGTGGGAGATTGCTTAGCATTGATGAAGTGGCTAAGATAATTTTTGGGAAGATCATTGTGTTGAAACTCTTTAACTAAATGATTAACCAAATATTCAATTTGCCAAATATAATGTTGGGGAATTTGATTATACCATTATAATACATCACCACTAAATTTATTGACTAAGAATTTAGTATGTCAAAGGTAATAGTTTGGATCCACTCTTTGTAAATTTTGCCAAAGGCTTTAAGAAGTGAAGCAGGGTCTTTAGTCCTACTATATTTGATAGTTGGAGATATGTTACCAATATTAATGGATATAATAAATGGGGATAAAGGATCATTTTGAATGGTTTGAATCATCTTGTTATTCATTATGGGTTGAGGAGTAACATTGCATGAGGCATCTTGAAGGGGTGGAGGAATGAAATTGGGATTAACTTGAGGATGCATAGTTGGATGTTGTTAGCCACATTGATTAGATGCTGTTGAAGTTGCATCATTTAATGGGTGTTATAATTTCTAATAATGTTCATTTTTTGGATAACTTGGGTTAAAATTTTAGTTGTATTGCGAGGTGGGTTGATGTTGGTAGGAGCACTCCCCAAATTGGTATTAGGTGAGGATTATTAGAAAATAGATTACTAGTGGGATTGTTAAGTAAAATTGTATCAATTACTCCCATATTAGTTTGAATATTTTGAAGATGAGAAGTATATTTTTAAGGAAATAAAGGATTAGATCCATCAACTTCATCTTAAGGTATTATTTTCACCATGTTACAGTTCATGTATGAAGAAGGAGAAGAGGTGCCCCAATAGTGATGGTTCTCTTAGGATGAAAAGAGAGGGAGAAATGAACATCTCATATAGTATCTAAATGGATTAAATATATATAAGAAGATTATGATAAGAGACTTAGTTTTTACTGAAGAGAAATTATATTGATGAACAGGGAAAGTAAAAAATAGTACAGGGTCGACCTAGTATAGGAAATAGGGCCTACATACTATACAGGGTCAACTAGTCGATATATATAATAAATAGAGGCAAGAAGAAGATAAAATAGGGTCTATAAACTATATAGGGTTAAATGGGTTGATCCAATACAATGGATAGGGGATGAAAAAGGTATAGGGTCAACTGGGTCAACCTACCATAGTAGATAGGGAAAAAGAAAAGGTTGATAACAAGTTATGAACTAAAACAAGAGAATTTTTGCAACTAATCTAAGAAATTAAGAATTGAAGAGAAATAAATAGTCAATTAGATAAATTCTAGGCATTCTAATTAAAGAACACAATACAAAACCTTGCACTAACATTGGCTAATGCAAGTTTTTGTGCACATAATTGAGGAAAGAGCAATCAATCAACTTAAAAAGTAAGAGCTAACTAATTGGTCAACATAAGATGTTTTATTATATTATTAAGAAATCATTTAAAATATGATGGAAATTTAGTTGTAAATCAAATAACTAGATAGAAATCTAAGGATGGTTTCAGGTAGTTTGGGATGAAAGGAACTGTAGTGGTAATGATACAATATTGGTATTAGGGCCTACCCCCTAGCTTCACACATTAAAATGATAAGGACGTTATGTTACTATCTATAATATACCATTAACCATGCTTTATAATTGACTAGAGTATCAAGTTGGCTTCCCCCTTGGTGATGAAATTCAAGTAAGTTGGCCTTGGGTAGATAAACGTTAAAGTGCTTATTTAGATTATGTGATATGGACATGTGTACATAAAATAAAAATCGTGAAAATAAATGGTTAATTAAAACACCCTAATTTGACTATGTGAACTATTCTAAGCATGCAAACAATAAGAAAAGAAAGGGGTGAACTAATTACTAGCATATAGAGATTAATTCCAACTTGAAACAAGGTATAATATTCACACTATATGAAAAAAATAAAAAATAGGATCGATAGGGTCAAACATGTACTATGAATGTAAGGTCTAAAAATGAACAAGGTCAGATAGGGTCAACTTAGCTATTTCAAACAACACACAAAACACAAAACTAGGTCAACAGGGTCGATCCCATTGACTATGCAGGGGAAATTTTAAAGATTGAAAACTATGAAAAGAAAGATATAAAATAAAGGGAAAAAGAGATAGAAAGGAACCTTGGTAGATCAGAGATCCCGAGAATAAATATTTCTAGTCAAGAACCTTGTAATATGCTTGAAAACTCTACTAACTGGGTTGACTAGGTTGATCAAACTTTGTAAAATCCTATTACTGAGTGCCTGAAATGTATAAGGTCAACCAAGGTCAACCTAACATGATGAATAGGATTCATAAAAATGTATAAGGTCAACTGGGTTGACCTAGTAGTCTAAACTAGAAGTT
Organism: Torreya grandis; assembly: GCA_037957365.1. Lineage (NCBI taxonomy): Eukaryota > Viridiplantae > Streptophyta > Pinopsida > Cupressales > Taxaceae > Torreya > Torreya grandis. The sequence continues at coordinate 758,878 of JARHVA010002497.1, forward strand.
TGGGAACTTGTACTGGGTCATCTGAGTTGATCCAGTTACTTGTTCCTGAAAACCTATATATAGAGATTAGAAATGGGTCGATAGAGTTGATCTAGTTTGATAGATATATGATAAAAATAATGAAATAAAGTGAAATAAATATTTCAAGGGTTAGTTTCAAATTAAGTTCACTAGAATGTATGCAATAAAAAATGTATCATGTCTATAAATCAATCCTGGCTCAGAGAAGATTGAGCATACCTACACTTTCGATTGGAAATACATTTTTTAAGCAGGAGCATGACCAATATGGGGATATGATAGACATAACTAGGGGATAACTTATCAAAATACACCATGTGAGTTAGGGTTTAAAAACCTACAGTCTAACATAATCATGCAACAACCTTAAAAGAGTCCTAAGGTTTTATATTTCACTTATGCTAATAACAAGAAAGTAAATATAATCTAGTGCACACCAAAGCTTGTGGCAAAATAAAATGGGGTTATTAAATAAATCAAAACATGTATAATATAATCTCAATTAAGATAAGTATGATTAAGAACCTAATACATGGAATATGAAGAGTAATATTATTCGAGCCAATACTTATACTACTTCTATCTACTAAAGATAGGAGAACAAAGTTAGAATATACTTACCTGAATATAAACCCATCAAGACTCAATCTCTCCCTTGGACAAAGGGGATTCTCAAGAGGTTTTTGTGGTTTATAAGGATCACTAAGAAAGTCCAAAGCATCTAAGACTTATCTCAAGACTAGATGCTCCAAGTAGAAACCCTAAGCTAAGACTCCTCAAGTAGAATGGTGGAAGATCAGATTATGAAGAAGCATAAGTGAATAATAAATATTGATTACATATTAAAATAATGATGAAATGATCTTGTATTTATAGGTGAATCTTACCCTAAATCCTCCCAAAAACATTGGTTGTATAGGGTTGGCCATGGTTGACCCTATATGTTTTTGGAGACAATTCACTAGATTTGAGCTAGGTTAACTGATAGGATAACAAACCCAAAAAGTGAATAATACCTATAAATTGTACAGGGTCAACCATGGTTGACTTAGGATAGATGATAGTCCAAAAAGGAATCAAGGTAATAAAAAGAGGAAAAAAACTAGAGGAGTGTGCAAGGGAGGAGTAATAGCTTAGGGAATGGTTTTAAGAGTTAGTTAGATTGGTAATAATGTGTCAATAAGGGACAAAAATCCTAAAAAGCACCAAAGGTCTGCCCACCCCTTTCTTAATGCATCCCATAGGGTATGCACTTAGAGAGATTGAGTCTCGATGGGTTCCTATAAGATGTAAAGCATCAATATTTAATAAAAGTTGAAAATATTCTGTGTATCCAGAGGGTTAGGCATTCATAAAATTAAACCAATGAATTTATCCTTATTTGAAAAATTGAGTTAAAGTTTTCTTAAGGAAACTAACCTTTAGATTAAAGCTATTAAGGCTAAGTGCATGGAATTTTAGGAGGCTAATAAATGGTTTTTGGATGAATCCCTCCCATAAGGTTCTTATTTTTAGAATTTTTTAGTTAAGCGTAGAAAGATCATTTTGAAATGGTGTAAATGGAAGATTAATTCAAGTGAAAGAGTGTTATTATAGGAGGGTTCATTAATTATTATATCTCCACTCTATACTATTGACCTTTGGAATAGGGTTAGTGAAAGTATTAGGAGGATATATGGGGAAAGAGTTATTTATTATACCATAAATACAAACCTTGGTAGAGATTATAAAGTTATAGTGTTGGATAATGTTGATCAAGAGTTGGAAAAGATTCTTCCTGATCTCAATGACATTATCAAAGGTGTTTTTATTTGTATGTCTAGTAAAGAGGATGATATGGTATGGGAGGAATATTATGATGGTAATTATAATGTTAAAACATGACATATTGTTGCTCTTAAATAAATTCCTGATGGTTTTCCTTGGATCAATCTCTGAAATAAAATTTTGATTCCCAAAATCAATTTTTTATATTGGTTAGTTGTTTAAAATTTAAAAAAACACCATAGATAATCTCATGAAGAGAGATCTTCCAATCCCCAATAGATGGTATTGTGTGTAATCAATGCTTAATTAGTTGTGCATTTGCTGATGGAAAGCTTATTTATCTTTAAAGTTTTAGGAGTCATTATATCTAAGTTGAGGTGGAATAGGTTTAACCTTCATCTTTATGTGTTTTTTGGATACAATGAAATGCTCCTTTCAAGAGTGATAACCTTAAAATTTACGTTATATGGATTCACCCCATGTATTTTGGGGCATTTAGAAAGAAAGAAATCAAAATATTTTCAAATATTTGAAGAGAAGTAGCACACATGTCACCCTAAAAAATTAATAATTTTATAAAATAAAAACTTGACTCTATCAATTATAATGATTAGAAAAAATTCAAAGAGGGTGAACTAAAGATTATTGTGAATTGGAGCCTTTTTAGTGATGGCAAAAATGACTTTGATTATAAAAAATATAAAAAGAGTTTAACTAAATAGATTCTTCTATGACCAAGGTATGCCAAACTAAGCTTATATGGGGCCTCTAAAGGGAACCCCCAAAAATTTAGTGGTGGTGGTGGTGGGGGTGTTATCAGATAAAGAAGAGGCACTTTTATTGTTGCTTATGCAATGAATTTATGTATTCAATCCAATCACATATCATAAGCTAAAATAGTTCTTTAAGGGGTTCAAATGGCCAAAAAATTTAGTTCCACTCATATTTTTATTGAATGAAACTCTTTATATATCATCCAATGTCTCAATAAGAAACATGTTCCTAGATGGAATATAATAAATCTCAAAGAGGAAGCTCTTGACATTATCCAATCTTTTTAATAAATAAGGATAATAAATATTACATAGAAGGGAGTAATATTAATAATTGTTTTTCTAATAATGTTATTAATGAGCAAAAATTTACTAAGTGAAATAATACACATGATCTCCTGTAGGCGGTGGGTCAACTTATTGAGTTGTAATCTTGATGTGATGGGAATGCTTTTGTATGTGGAGATGCATAAGTTTAGTTTGATTTGTAAGCACTATTATCCCATTAATATTATCGATTTGTATATGATGTTAATGGCTATCAGTAACACTAATATTTTCATGTTTATCAATCATTTCCCTCCTTTTGGAAATGATTTTTGAAGCCTAAGAAATTTTAAATCTTGTTATAATATAAAGAAGGCAATGGTTTGTAAGGATAATTAATGCTTAATCATTCCCATAAAAGTTTGAGGTGGTAGGGTGTATTTTTTGCATTAAAAAAATAGGGATGGTTTCAAATATAAAAGGTGGGGTGTTATCTCAGTGTATTTGGTGAAATTGGAGTGATGGCAGGTGACTAGAATAGAGATTAGCCCACTAATTCTATTTTGATCAAAAGTAAAATGGAAGTGTGGACCATTTTGGAAGATGGTGGTATTTCAAACTACATGGAGAATATTCAAGACCATGAAATTTGTATCTTGATATAATTTCTAGGAGGATGTAAAGGGCACATAATGATTATGAGGGGAGTGATTTAGTCACTAAAGATATTATTTCTTAGGTTACTAGTATGAGTATGCATGGGAGGAAATATTTTAAAGTTAAAAGAGATAAAAAGGATGAAGTGGAGAAATTCATAATGGAAGGAAGAAATTGATTGATTACCAAGGGGGCTATTTGAAACAATCTGTTCCCTCTCCTTACCAACAAATGGCACAATAGATAATGAAGTATATTATAGACACCCAATTTTGGCCACAACTGTGTTCCAACTAGACTTTAGATTGATTTATACCAAATAATGCAAATTAACTCTAGAACCACTAGATGTCTCAAATTAATATACACATTAGACATTAGTGCCCATAATTATATCTTTGTATCCTTATTTAGGGTATTATCTATTAGTGTAAGCATTTTTCCATGTAGTGGTTTTACCTACATGTCTTTTTAGCTCACTTAGGTTAGTTAATTAAGTCATTAGGGGTCATTTACCTTTAAGTGGGTTCTAATTATGAATTAGGATTTTACCTTTTTTGTGACCTAATTTCAACCTACATGTACTTTCTTCTTATTTTAAGTTGGTTAATGCAAACATTTCCTTTATGGAATTTTCTTATTTTTAGAGCTCTCATTCTACCTCTACAAGAATTTGACATTATTGTATGCTTGCTATTCAGAGATATTGGTGAACTATAACATGATATCAGAGCTTTCATGATAGCCTCATGCATTTGTATCCTTTGGCATGATCCTCCTACATTTGCCATATTTGGTTTTGTCTTTCATGGCCATTTTTTTGACCTTGAAGGCATGATTCTTCTCTACCTAGAAACTCATGTCAAATAACCTTACATCAAAAATCTAGTTGGATATTCCTTGTGGGGGTTTTGAGATATCAAATGGGTCTCTCTTATATTTTTGATAAAGTTCATGGATTTTTTAAAAATCAAGTTTATTCTAGCTAGTTTGACACCTATATGAAACTTTCAAAACTCTGAGTAAGTAATGCTTAGTCAGAACCCTAAGCAAGTAAAGTACATTCAAAACCTTGAAAAATTAGTGCTTATTTGAAACCTTGAGAAATTAGTGCTTAGTCAGAACCCTGAGTAAGTAAGGGTCTGTCAAAACCTTAGGCAAATAAAGATCTTTTGGAGAATTTGTTTTTTTTTTTTGGATGGAAAAACACAAGTATAGAAAAAAAATTCTATTTTTGGAAAGGGCCCATGAATGTGTAGAAGTAAGAACTTGTAAGTGCCATAACTTTCAATCTTTAGCTCTATTTTGGATGCTTTTTTTTAAAGTACATAGTTTTTTAAAGATCTACACATTGGTGGTATTGATTTTGGCCTTTTAAAACATCCATTTTATTGATGGTGTAATGGCTTAAATCTCACTTCATCCCTATCATACTCTCTCTTAGATGCTATCAGTTGAATTTGATGTCCCTCTAGTAACTTATAATTATACACCTACTGATCAAGATGTATTTCTGATTGAATCTGACATATATACAAGTGTGATTATATTTAAAACATCTATGGGGGTCACTACTGAGAGTTCTAAGGGGGTACTATGTTGTGTTGTGCATTCTTTCTTTTTCTGCATTCTTTTTTACTTACTGCAATAATCTTTACTTCTTCACTATGGATTCACTCTCTATTATTTCACTTACACCATTTAATTATCATTAATGGAAAACTAGAATGGAAATTATCTTAAAATCCAAGGGTTACCATCAAAATATAATGGGCATTGAGACTAAACCTACTAATGATAGAGAAAAAATCAAATGGTTTAACCATTGTGATAAAGTCCATGCATTACTGTGTCTTTCCATCTCCCCAGATCTACTCTTTCACATTGAATTTGCTAAAACACCTATTAAATTTTGGGCCCAACTCACCAAGATTTTTGGGGTGCAGAATGTGATGAGAGGACATGAGCTAGAAAATGAGCTCATTAGATTGAGCCTAGATGACTTCAACACTCTTCAGGACTTCTTCACCAGGTTTAGACTTTTGAGATTATATTTGAAAGCATGTAGAATTGACAAGAAAGATAAATAACTTGTTTTGTCAATACTCTCTAAATTGGGTCCTAAATATTCTATATTTATGTCCACTTTCCATTCCACTAAGAGTGCTCTTGACACCACATGGAAGATGCTTTATTTAGATACCTTTGTTGTTGACCTAATTCAGGAGAAAGATAAGTTGATACAGATGGGCATAGTGAAGTCATATAAATCTCATGAATTATTTGCTAAGAAAGATAATGCTTCTAATAGTAGAGAGAGAAAGTAGAGCAAGAAAAATGATGAGAAGTGTGAAAATCTTTCCACCTCCAAATGAAACAATGTGACCTCTTCTTCCAGTCATAAGCCTAAGAAAGATTGGATAAAATGTGGGAATTGCTTAGGTAAGCATGATGAGAGTAAATATTTAAAGAAGAAAATTGACCACCTTACTAGCCTTCTTATTCAAAACAACATAGGTGTTCTAGACTCTTTCAAACCATCTTCATCAAACCATGAATCCAGTAAGGCAAATGGCTCTAGAAAAGAAAAGGCAAAATAGAATAACAAGGGAAAAAAAAAGGGCAAAGCCTTAGTTTTAGTTGTGCCTCCAACTCCTCTTACATGGGTCATTGACTCTAGTGCTTCACATCACATGGCCTCTTCATAGATTGAGTTCAGCTCCTTGGAACCATGTGACATGTCCTCTATACAATTGGGTGACAACACTTCTAAAAAGGTTCTTGATAGAGGGTCTATTGAAGTGAGTGGTGGAACATTCAATATGTTTTAAGTGTGCCCTCACTCTCAACTAATATCTTGTCAGTCTACCAGATCACTCACCTTGATCTAGGCATGTGATTTGAATTCACTCCAAATTTAGTGTACATCAGGGAGTTTCATAGTGATACTATTTTGGCTATGGTAATGGTTGATCATTAGACTTAGCTATATAAATTCTCACACTTTGCTTCTAAATCTCCTTTAGATTATTCAAATTTTTGTTTAGACTCACCTATACCTATTGACACTTCTGAGCTTGAACATTTTTTTGATATTGACAACTCTTCTTTTGTAGATGACTATAGCAGTGAAGTGGACACACCACCATCTACTTGTCACCTTCCATATATTCAAGAGTTAGTTTTTGATCGACCTACATCTGGTCTACTTATGAAATTACAGGGAAATAGTCTACTAATCTAATATACATTAGACATTAGGTAGTCTATTCCATAGTTATAGAGGATTCCATAGACCTTATTCACCTCTACTTCTAGTGCACCATCTTGGTGTAGAACAGTTGGCCCATCTAACTCATAATATGAAAATCATTCCTTTCATAATAATTACACCTTGGTTGAAGATCCATTAGGCACTTGGTAGACAAACTCACTATTTTAAGGTAAACCACTCTTCACTACATCTACTTCTGATTCATAGTCACTTTTGAGCATTCTTCTAGGGGACATCAGGTGGCTATAGTCAATTGTAGACCTTAGTGGGAATTTTTGGCTCTCTTCTCTTCTTTGCTCTCTTTTGGGTTGGATTTTTATTCCTACAAGTTTTATTATTTACCCTAGTTTATGGGAGTTTCATTGTGCTTGGGTACCTCATTAGGCCTCATCGTTGGGACCCAATTCTTCTACCCACTTAAGCTATGTTTCAGGGGGGTATTAGTGTAGCCATTTTTCCACCTGGTGGTTTTACCTACACATCTTTTTAGCTTACTTAGGTTAGTTAATTAAGTCATTAGGGGTCATTTACCTTTAAGTGGGTTCTAATTATGAATTAGGGTTTTGCCTTCTTGGTAACCTAATTTCACCCTATATGTACTTTCTTATTCTTCTAAGTTGGTTAATGCAAACATTTCCTTTGTGGAATTTTCTTATTTTTGAAACTCTCATTCTACCTCTATAAGAATTTGACATTACTGCATGCTCACTATTCAAAGATCTTAGTGAAATATAACATTATCCTGTACACAATATTAACCTCCCAAAGATTCATCTCCAATCAAATTATAACCTAAAAAATTGACAAATTGGCCTTTGGAGCCTTTAAGTAGGGGACTTAACCAATTCCTATAATTCTAAAACCCTAAGCAAAATGAATTAACCAAACAAATCTAATTAATTGCTTAAGTTAAATTTCAATGTTCAATTAGTGAATATCAATTTTTTAAAAAGGAAATTCCAAAAAAATGAGGTCATGATGATGTCATCATCCTTAAAATCAAGGAATTAGAAATATCTCCATTAAATCCTTAAATTTAGAAAAGGACATCCATGCTTAATAAATGGGATCTATATCCAAAATATTAATTTCTTATCCCCTACCTAACTTAACCATGGTTAGAATAAACCTAACCATGATAAAATATTACCTAACTACACTTGTGTTAGGGTTAGTTGGAGAGCTTATAATTATAGGTGTCAAGGCCACTATTTAGCAAGCTTCTTTATGTAGTGTTATAATGCTAAATTGATTATAAAAAGCTTAATTTTTCCAAGCCAATCCATAATTGGACAAAGAGAGGTGATGCACATAAGGTAAGTGCATTGAAAAAGGACTCTATTAGACACATAAATCAAGCATAAACACACTCACATGCCAATGAATAAGCATCATTTGACAAGGGAAGTAAAGGTAGTTTGTCTTCTTTATTTTCTAACTGTATTTGTGTTTAGGTTTGTTATTTCTCACCCAAGTACTTAGGCAAGTATTTATTTATTTCATTGAGTTATTTGATATTGGTGTTTTATAATTCTACTAATAAGATAAAGCTAACGATCTCTTTTGTAATCCTATGCTACATAATGGCATGCTCAGTGGGACAATGTACCCAAAATGCACTAAGGGAGTAATATTGGACCTTTAGAATCCAATAAAATCTTGTTTTGAACCTTATTTTTAATTTTTTTGTCTAACTTTTTTCATTTTTGGTATTTGACTGCAAAATTGCAAATTCATTCCTATGAAAATGCAAATTTAGATAACAAAACCATGAAATTATTGAAGAAAACTATATAATCATCTGAGAAAATCATAAAAACATAACTATTTGAACTCAAATAAATGTATTTATTAATTTGTCACATAAATATATGAAATTATCAAGGTAAACTATGAATTTGTCACATAATATTTAGGGTTTTTATACTTACTATGAATTTGTAGAGAATAGTTACGAAATCATTTATGTCAATTGAGAAATTTTTTTGTCTATTTTTATTTGCTTACCTGTGTATTTATGAAATCAACAAAGTTATATATGAAATCATAGCTAAAAACTAAAAAATCATTCTCTATATTTCTATGTTATTTTGAGTTTTTTATAGTTGTGAAATTATCATTAGAGTTATGAAATCATCATCAGAGTTGCAAAATTGTCAATCAAAGTCAAGAAATTGGTTAACAGAACTACAAAATCAACTAATGGAACTGTGAAGTCATCTTAAAACTATGAAATCAACCACTTTAAGTTTTTTTTTTTTGTTATTTTCTATGTTTTACTTGTCTAAAAAATTTCATAGTTCACACTGACTATGTAACTATAATCACCTAAAAGTGGTAATTAGATGCTAAGAGTGTTTCTTGAGTTACCCTATTCCTATCTTATCCCTAGATCCATCTTATATCCTTAGACACACTTTTTTAGTTATTGAGAAAACCACAATCACCTACAGTTAGTCAAAACATAGTCTTAAAACTATCTTCTTAGATCCCAACCAAACTTTCTTAGTAGTCTACCAAGTGGACATTAGTGCCACATTTGGGACACTACAACCACATGGTGATAGTGTCCACAAGTGGGTGCTACTATCCTTAGCCATATATCTTTCCAATAGATACTTTTTCAAATGTGTGCCCCTCCTAAGGTTAGCCCAAAAAATTTTTTTTATTCACATAAACTACAAATATCTATAAATATAAGTCTAAGTGACCTCTATTCATGAGATGGAAAATAGATGTAAAATCACATTCAAGCCAAAGACAAGTTGAGAAAAATTAAGGTATTTGATCCATATTCTACCCTACTTATGCATACTACCATCTACAACATCCCTAATCCTAGTTTCCAAAGATTTCAAAGATCAAGCACATTCAAGGCATCCAAGTCCACTCTCATTCTAGCATTCACTTACACTTACATCAAACACTAGGTGGGAGAACTACATCGGGCTTGATCCCTATTCAAAGTATTGGTATATAGGAAAGTCTCTTCATAATAGGGTGTTGAGGATGTCCAACCTATCCTAATAAATAACACATCATTATTTATCATGTCATACTTGCAAGGAAGATTAGGGTTTACACACTAAATTAGGTTTTCTAGGCACAACATAAAATTTTAGGTTTTGTGGGTGTAGGAACAAGACCTAAAAACACAGGTACAAGTGCTCCCAAAAACTAGAAATAGTCTCACAAAGAGTACATTAGTTTCATATTGAGGAAACTACATAAGTTTGACATTATTATCCATATGGGGCCTTATAATCCAGTGAGTAGCCTGATACCAGAATCTTATTGACAACACTTAGAACTATCCATAACTCAACTTCTAGAACCCAAATTATACACAATAGTCACTTTTTAGATAAGTCTATATTTATGCCTATTTATTACTATTTTTAGAAATTCAAAGAAGGTCAAATTCTATAAAAAATTAGGGCTTCATTATTAAAATTTATTTAATTGATTTAGACATCTGAGCCCTTTAATCTAAACATAGGTTTTACATAGTTATACCTTAAAAGGTTAAACCATTTGGTGAAATTGTCTTACTTTGAATATTGCATAAAACCCTAGCTTGCATTAATCTAAATTTTTGTGCAATAATTTAGGGTTGGATACTTTATTTTTTTTGATTTTTTTAGACAACCTAGGTAATTAAATCCATTACATATTAGGTTTTCAATTTATTTAAATATAATTTAAATTTGTTGTAAAGAAACCCTACATTTTAAAAACCCTAACCTTAGATAATACAAATTAAGGTTACAAATTCCTTTTTTATCTTTATTTTTTATGTATAGCCTAGCCCATCTAATCATTACCATATTAAAGTTTCACCTATTTAAATTTTGTTTAAATCTTTGCTTAACTTACCCTAATTCAAAACCCTAACAATACAAAACCCTAGGGTCTACATTTCAAGAAATTAAATTTTAGACTCACATGTTTTCTCTAATCATGACCATAATGACAAAATAAATTATTCACTTTTTGTTGCAAAGTTTAATAATTTTTTAGATAGATATCAGGGTTGACGAGACACATGCCTAGATTGCTTTTGATTGGAGCTATGAATTGGATCTAGGGCATAATTGGGGGGCTCAGTCCTCGATAACCATTAAACCAACACAAATGATCACCATCGACCATTGAAACCACTAAGTCAACTCAAATGGATACATACAACCTATAAACTCCCCATGAGATTTAAATCTAGGTGTGTCTAAGCATAACCAACCTTCTACATCTCATGGGCTGCAAAGATTAATACTTTCATTTGCATGTTTATTCCCTTTATTTTAGAATAAATTCAAAAAAGACATCAATACATGTATAAATCATGCTTATTATCAAATATAATATCTAACATCCTTCATAGCATGATATATTTATTCTATTTATAAAAAAATTAAGAAATTATTCTTTAATAACATAGGCATATTCATACATGATACCTCATATCGACTAAAATGTTTTCATGTTGTATTCTTTTTTTCACATAGCTTTCTTCTATGTTGAAAATAATTAAGACATTATTCTTTAATAATATAGTCATATGTATACATGATCCTTCACATTGAATAAAATGATTTTCATGTTACATTATTTATTTCACACAATATCTTTCTTATATATGAAATACACAAAAGATAATGTTCTTCCAACACATATACAACTTGTTAAAATAAATAATAGTTATACTACCTAAAATCAATCAACATCCCTTAGATGCGTTTTGCTCTTTGGCTCATTCTCATTCCTTTCCCATTATTCCTAGACATATAAAAACATCATTGGTCTCACTTATCCCTCTTTATTCTCTATCAAAAACATCCAACCAACATCCCACATCTAATTTTATCTCTATGCTCTTGGTAGACCCTGCAGTCCAGGAACACATGTGAAAGCTTGACAGGTTCGCAACACCTATGACTATAGATTTATGGATTAGATAAATACTCATTCAAGTATAATTTCCATTTTATATATTTTAAATCACTTTGACATATACAAAGATATTTTTTATGTGGCACTTCGTGATATTCAGGTACCTCAAACATCTGAGCCTACATATGTGGCTTATATTATCAACACTATGAAATGGATAGAAGAACATATTTATTTTGATAGAGAGGAATTTATACCTTAACACATCATATAACTACACCTACCTTTATATATTTCTTTAAAAATTAATTAAGTAGGTGGTAAATGAGTTCTAGTTGACAATGGATCAGGGTTGAACATCTGTAACATTTCTTTTCTACGTCATCTTAACATCCATGTTATAGATTTGGACCCTTCCAATATGATCATACCAGAGTTTGATAACATTCTAATTTTTTTTGGGTCAAATAACATTAAAAATTACCCTTATAACTTGAAAATTACCTACAACATGCCAAGTTATGTCAAATTATCTCAATTACAATCTCTTACTTAGTAGACCATGGATCCATGTTATGCACAACATTCCATCAACATTACATGCATGTCTAAAATTTAGACACAGAGACCATATATATACATGCCATATGGATAAAGAACCATTTAAGTATTTCCAACATATATATCCTTCACATTAATGTATTTCACACATGGATTTCTCTAGTACACCACCCCAGGATATAATTCAAAAGAAGCAAACAACTCCACTAGTTATTTCCAGTACACAGGGATCTAAATTTACTTCACCTTTTGCATTATGATATTTTAAAATTATGGGTTTCAGAGGTTAGGGCCTTGGAAAAAATGAATAGGGAATCCTAAATCCCATTGAAGGATATGATCAATAAGGCAAATAGGGAATTGGATATCAAAATGATACATATAATGCCAAATCCTCTCACAGTGCCTCTCAACACATCATATTTTTTCCCCTTATTTTATGAGTAGTTGATATAGTGAAATATGTTTATACACTTTTAGTCATATATCTAGACCTCATTAGTGATACACTTTCACTAGATCTATCAGTTCTTGATGAGTTCAATAACGATTAAGCTCTCTTAGAATTCCTGGGAGCATATGAGGATTACCATTCCTTCTATCATAAGAATAGGTTTCCTCATTCCAAAAGTGCCTAGGCATACTTTGGTGAGTGTTAAAATGTTTTGGATCATATATTACATTATACTAATGATACAATAACTATAACACCATATACTTTAGATCAATCTACATTTATCAATAAAGAAATAACCAAATTTAATTATGACATTGAATCCAATCCTGGCATCATAGTCTTGGCTATCATATTGCATAAATTAGAAGATAGATATTCACCATATCTCAACAAATTTTCTTGAAGTATTTTCATGGTATTATTTTGATATGCCTACCATTGATCCCTCAATCATAGCATACATAATTACATTATGTCTTGATGCTAAACTAGTAAAGCAAACTATTTAAAAAATGCATCCTAAAGTTGCTCTCCTTGTCAAAGATGAGATCCAATGATTGTTAGATGCTAGTTTCGTTTGACCAATCATCCATCCACAATTGTTTCCAAATATTATTATAGTTATCAAACCTAATTAACAAATTTGATATTTTTGTGACTCTAGAGACCTCAAAAAATCATGTCCTAAAGATGATTTCCCTTTACTAAACATTGATATGATAGTCAATTCCACACTTAGATATGGGATGCTCTCCTTTATGGAAGGTTTTTCTAGGTATAATCAAATCAATATCACTAAAAAACATGAGGAAAAGACCTATTTCAAAACACCATGGGTCACCTTTTGCTATATATTCATGACATTCAGATTAAAGAATGCTAGTGCAATTTCCCAATGCACTATGAAGCATATCTTTCATGACTTCATTCATAAGATAGTCAAAGATTATGTTGATGATTTTTTGGCAAAGTCAAAATAATAAAAACATCATGTAATCAATTTGTGATAAATATTTTCATGACTCCAAAAATATAATGTTTGTCTCAACCCTAATAAATATGTCTTTATAGTTTCCTCATGGAAAATTTTGGGCTTCATTATATCTCAATGCAACATAGAATTTGACCTTAAGAAGTTCAAAGGAATCATGGATATGCCTCATAATAATTTCAAATAAATTTTTTCCCTTTAGGGGAAAATTTAGGCAATTCATCGATTCATGACACAACTCATAGATAAAACCCAATCATTCACTAGACTACTTAGAAAGGATGTGAAATTCGAGTGGTATCTCACATGCCAAGAGAGATTCGATACACTTAAGTAATACTTACTCAAACCTCCTATTTTTGTTCCACTTATACCTAGTAAATCACTCCTACTTTACCTTTCTATGATAGATCATGTATTGGGGGCACTCCTAGCACAACACGATGACCAACATAAAGAAAGATCAATTTACTACATTAATTGCACACTAGTTGACTATGAGAAAAATTATACAAAAATTAAAAATCCTTGTTTATCAATAGTATTTTATACTCAAAAACTTTGTCACTACATGATTAATAATGAAACATAGATAATTACCAAGGTTGATTCCATAAAATTCCTCATGTCAAAACCACATCTTGGGGTTGTATTGCCAAATGGGTTATGTTACTTACCAAATTTAATCTCAAAATCATATTAAAAACTTTTAAAAAAGACAAATCATCATAGACTAATTGGTAAAATATCCATTATTAGATACAAATCCTATTAACTATGATTTCGCAACATACAATACCACTACTGACACATGGATAATGTTATTTGATGGCTCTAGATGTATATTTGGTGCTGGTGCTAGAATTGTTTTCATCGATCCTCTGGGACACATGATACCTTTTGCATACTGAATCAAATTTTCATGAACCAATAATATCTTAGAATACAAAGCTCTCATATTAAGCCTTAAAATAACTCAAGTTCTCAAAATAAAATCAATAAAAGTTTACGAGGACTCCCAATTAGTTGTCAATCAAGTCACATATGTTTACCAAACAAAATAAGAACACCTAATTCCTTATAAGGACACAATTTAGTGTCTACATGATCAATTTGATAATTTATCTATTGAGAACATCCCACACAAAGACAACCCTCATGTCGATGCAATGGTAAGTGTCACATCATTGATTCTCATAGAAAAGGATGTAGAACATGCTTGATTCACAATTAAACAATTACAGTCTCCATTAGTTTCCCATATAGACTTTTTCACTCTAACAATCCTAGTTACCACACACATTTCAACACCATTTGAATGGTTTGTCTAATATATATAACTTTTTGAATAAATCTATCACACTAGATACTTTTACAAAGAACAAAAAGTGAAAATTGCAACAAAATTGTCTTTGATATGTCATCATTAGTGGTGATTTATTCAAAATCTCTTTTGACTGACTCTGATGTTTAATAGACAAAATAGCTAAAATGGTTATTCGATAGATATAAGATAGTGAATATGGTGGTCATTTTAACAGTAATTCAATGTCCCATAAGTTACTCAAATAAGGTTACTATTGGCAAACCATGGAACAATAATGTCAAGAATATGCAAAATTATGTAATAAATGTCAATGCCATGGAAAATTACACCATGTACCTTCACATCAAATTCAACCTATCATATCACTGTGGTAATTCATGTTATGGGGATTTGATCTAATAGGTAAGATAAACTCAGAATTAGTAAGAGGACACAAGTTCATTATCACAACAATATAGTATTTTACAAAGTGGGTAGAAGTAATCCCATTACAATAAATAAAGGGGGAAGAAATTTTCTAGTTTCTCATGACCAATATTATTTCTTGCTTCGGTCTCCTAGAAGCCATAATTATAGATAATAGAACCACTTTCAAGAAAAAAATAGTAAAAAATTTATATGCCAAATACAAAATATGACACACATTCTCTACACCATATTATCCATAGGGTAATGATCAAGCACATACAATGAATACGATGATCAACAACATTCTCAACAAAACAATCACCAGATTTGGTGTTGACTTGCACAATCATCTCATCTATAAAATTTGGGATTAGTACACCAGTATACTCACACCAACAAGATCTACTCATTCACTTGTATATGGTACAAAACCCATTATTCTAATGGAATTCAAAATCCCATATATATGTGTATCTTTAAAAGGATTCATCAAAGATGACCAGTACAGAGAGTGATGTCTCCATAGATTAGAATAGTTAGATCATACATGTATCCAAGCCGTAGAACATTTTAGAGCTTATCAGAAGCAAATCCAGAGAACTTACAATAATAGAGTCCATAACAAGGAATTTGAAATCAATATTCTGGTGTTGAAATAAAATATCAAAAATGTCAACTCCAAAGAAGGAAACAAAGGAAAGTTTAAACCAAATTGGCTCAGACCATACATCATCATAGAAAATATTAGCTTGAGAGTATATATTCTAGCTTCACTTGATGAAAAGGAAGTGAAAAATCCACTGAACATCATGTATCTAAGGAGATTCTACATATAAAAAAATAGCTCTTCATTTTCATTATACACACTTCTTTCTCTATCTTTCTCCTTGTACATATTTTATTTTCATTTTCTTTTACATATATTATACTAAAAAAAAAACAAAAACAATATAACTTGTCAAATTATAAAAACATTCAAATATTTCAAAAACACATGCATTACTATGTTTATATTTCTATTACTTGCCAAATATTGCATATTGCTAATTATCCTAGTATAGTTAGTTTTATCATACACACATGCTTCACTTATTATTGTCAAGTGCTTGAAAATTATAGAAAGGAATCCAATCCAATACACTAATCCATACTAGCTATTATCTACCCATCGGGGGCATTTACACTATTCCAAGTTTCTACATTTGATACATCTACCCATTGGGGGCATCTCTTACACAATTTCTATAACTAGGTTTTATCTTACATATTATACATTCCAGTTATGTATTCATTTATCTTTATATTGATAAATGCTCCTTATTACTCAAATTTTTTGCCGACTACCACTAGTTAGACTCATTATATATGCATCTTATCATCTACATAGATTTGTAATACATAATTATACATGCTTTCATTTTTAGTTTTCCTAGATTAGACTTGATTGTGTTCCTATGATTCTTCCACCTTCAAGGGCATTTGAATATGCCACTATTATTTGGATCTACACCACTTCTCTATTTGTATGCCTTGGATATGTTCCCATATCCCTTGTGTGTGATTTCCTGCTTCTATATGCCAGCATTTAAACATGTCCTTCTAAGTAGATCTAAGCCAAATTACTTATTGCTTGTGTATATGGACATTTGAACATGTTTTTTAATGTCTTTATTCTCATATATAGTGACATGTGCCCATGTCCCTTGTATTGTGGCCCCTTGGCCTAAATTTTATGTGCCTCATGTGATTGTATGTTTTTTTCCTTATATGCTTCTACACCATGTCACATATATTATCATGTTACACACACACTAATTTTCTATGCCATAAGGGATCTCATGTATCTACCCTTCCTACTTGGGTGATGTGATGGAAATCATGCCCCATCCCCCTAAGTAGTTACTCAAATTTGATACTATACACATTGATTAAATATATATTGACACCCTTGTGTAATGCTAAATTATAACATACATCTTATTTTACCTACTTATGCTTAGATTTATTTACATTTTAGTTTTATGTTTGTACATTGTATTAGAGTATCATGCACATGCTCTAGCTAACACATTTGTAGAGATACTTTGTTAGAGGGTAATTATTACACATATTTCACAACTACCCTCAAAAGAGGGGGCATTCACAGGGGTTTATCATAAATATTAGGCTCCTACATTTTTATTCACAAATGCATTTTACCACACAGGCTCAATTTTAGACATCAGATATAGGACAAACATAGAAAAAAATAGAGACTCAATAGTCAATTCAGATCACTTAGAAATCAAACTAGGAAAATATTAGCACCCATATTGGGATACTAGTACCACAAGGTGATACTGTCCACTATAGGGTAGTACTATCTAGTAGCCATATCACTAGGATAGTCTAGATTATCTAGACTAGTATACTAGGTACAAGATAGATTTGCATAGATACAATCATAGGTTTGATAGTTATGTTTAGATTTTACTTATATATATTTATTACAAATCAAATTCATACCAATTACTCATATTTGGGGGAATCATGTAGGACATGATCACTCCCATATTAAGTTCAGTTACATAGACCTATCTATTACATACTAAAGTCAAAATCAATATACTCAAATACCAGATTGTGGGCATGTGCACAACACATAGTTTCCATATACTTAACCACACATAGGTTGATTAGATGGAATGGAAAAATCCATGTCAGTCTATATGTTATATAAATTTTCTATCACATTCTAGGTTGTCACCAGATTCATGTCTTACTCCATATCTAGTGGTTGTCATTCTTGAGTGGCCCAGAGCTACCTAATATACTCGAGTGGTCATAGAGATGACATACATAATTAGATATACTCAGTTAGATAATTTCAACACTTTATGCAGTCCAATTATAGATGAATCTACTTTGCATAGGGGGAAATAATGGATTCATGACCTACCTAAGTTTTTTAGACACCTACATGAGAGGGTTAGACACCCTTATATTATTATCCAATCTATTAATAGAGATTAGGATCCATCAATCATGGGTGGAAAATGATGGAGTCATGTCCTACTTGAGTTTGTGAGCCACCAATATGAGGATTGAACAAGCCATCATCTCAATCCAAGTTATTCAACAATATGAACATTATGTACACTCACACATAGGTTATCACCAAGTTCATGCATTGGTTCACGTATCCAATGAGGTGCATTCATTCCTTTTCTCTTTATTTACTCAGATTTACTTAGTTACATTTTTTTAGCATCATCTTTTTCTTTTTATCATCTCTTAAGTAAGGACTAATTTTTTCATGTTTCATTGTTAGAAATTACTTTAGATTATATTAAACATATGTATACCAAGGTTTGTATATTTAGACTCAACTACATGGGCTTCACTTCTAAAGTAAGTCTAGGTACACTTATTTTTCCTTTTCACTAGTCATTTAACTTTGTTGTATTACTAGAATAAAGGGGGGGGGGGAATGTAATCACTTAAAAGTGGTAATTAGATGCTAAGAGTATCGCTTGAGTTACCCTATTCCTAGATTTGGCCTAGACCCATCCTAAATCCTTAGAAACACTTTTTAAATCAAAACAAAATCCTATAACTATCTTCTTAGATCCAAACCCAACTTTCTTAGCAGTTTGCCAAGTGGACATTAGCACCATATTTGGGACACTACAACCATATGGCATTAGTGTCCCTAGCTGGGCACTACTGTCCTTAGCCCTAAATCTTCCCAATAGATAATTTTTCAAATGTGTGCCCCTCCTAATTTTTTCCTAAGAACATTTTATTATTTTCACAAGCTACAAAACTCTATAAATACAAGTCTTAGTTACCTATATTTACTAGATGGAAAATAGATGCAAAAACACATTCAAACCAAAGACAAGTTGAGAAAAATTAAGGTATCTTATCCTATTCTACCTTAATTATTCATACTATCATCTATAGCAACCCTAATCTTAGTTTTTAAATATTTCAAAGTTTAAGCAAATTCAAGGCATCTAAGTTCACTCTCATTCTAGCATTCACTTACACTTGCATTAAGCACTAGGTGGGAGAGCTACATAGGGCTTGATATCTCTTTAGAGTATTAGTATGTAGTAAAATCTCTTCATAGTGAGGTGTTGAGGATGTATAGCCTATCATAATAAAAATCACACAATTATTTCTCATTCCATACTTATAAGGAGGATTAGGGTTTGCACACTAAATCAGGTTTTCTAGGCACAACACAGAGCTCCAATTTTTATGCATGTAAGAACATGACCTAAAAACATAGGCATAGGTGCTCCCAAAAAATAGGAACAATCCCAAAAAGTGAACATTAAATCAAAATTAAGGACACTACACAAGCATGAAACTAATATCCCTATGGGGTGCTACTATCCAATGAGTAGACAAACACCAGAATCCTTTTGATGACACTCATAACTATCTAGATTAACTTTCAAAACCTAGATCATCCAAAATAGTCACTTTTCAGATAAGTCTATATTTATGCCTATTTATTTATATTTTTTAAAATTCAAATAAGGTCAAATGTTATAAAAAAATTAGTGCTTGATTATTGTGTAATTTATTTAATTGATTTAGACATCTCAACCCTTTAATATAAACATAGGTTTTACATAGTTAAACTCTAAAAGGTTAAACCAGTAACTGTGAAATCATTCTATAAAGTTCATTTTTATGTTTTATTGAGTGAATTTGTAGGTTTTTCACTTTGGATTAAACAAAAATGAATTCATTAACATTTATTCAAAAAATTAAGTCAAAAGGATAAGTTTAATCACTTTAAAATCATTCACACTTATCTTTTTGGTGCTTAAAAATCGCTTGCAAAAATAAATTTACCTTTTTTTTCAAATTTATAAGTTCAAACACACAAAGGGCCAAACTTAACTTCACATTTCATTAAAGTGATTTAAAAATAACAAATTCATTACATTAGTGCTCATAAGAACTTTTGATTTTTGCTTTCCTTTTTTCCAAAAGTACTCAGTTTCTTTTCTTAGATTAGTTTCTTTTTTGGAAAAACTTCATGTGTATGCTCTCCCCTCATCCTCTTTAGGGAACTTGGGTGACCAAAAGTGCATCATTTTTTATTGTTTCATTAAGTCTTAGAAGTGAATAAAAGTCTCATATGCTCTACCCAAACTCTGAGTGACTTGTGTGACTCATAAATGATCCTAAAGCTCTTCCATTTTTCATTTATTTCTTTTTCCTCATTAGCTTATGAGCAAGAGTTCAGAGCCTCCTCACAAGTTCTCTAGGAGGAATTTGACCTTAGGTTTCATCTCCTAGCACTATTCTAACCCCATTCCATGATGGGGTATACAAATTGAGCAAATCATTGAATAGGATAGTGGTGAGAGGTTATCCTAAATAGTATAAGGAGTCATTGAATCTCACACATACTAGACATCAAAATTCACTAAGAAGTACATAGATGAATTCATTATGCAAAGGACTAAACCATTACATAAAAAAATAGGTGGTAACCATCCAAATGACATGATTACTCCATTGTGTTAGCCACACATGTGGAACATCTAAAATTCTTCAAATTTTTTAGTTTTATATCAACCCCACTTACTACAAAATATCCAACCAAATGTCAAGTTGCTTCAACACTCTAAGTTTGTGCTATGTACCAATGCTTGAAAGATAGAGGAGAGATTAAAAAATCTACCTACATGCAATCTTAATTTTATTAGATTAAAAATTACTTCCTTTCAAACATTAGTATATCAATGTAAAATTTGGTAGAGACTATGCAACCTTGTCAATTTTAGGGTAGGATGTAAACTTAGGTGATTTTCTTATTCTTTTACTTGCATTTGTTTTGGGGTCTAAAATTTCTTTTTGTGTCAAAATCATGTCCAAAATTAGTCAAGAATCTCAAAACATATGTTATTACCACCACTTTTATTCAAAAAGTGTTACGATGTCAAAATCATTTTAAACATTTGCTTTAGAGATTTTCAAAACCACCTTTTGTGCACTTGGTCAAAGAGGCATTGTTATGCTGCCCACTTTATTCCAAGACATTTACCTTTGTTCAAAACCAAGATCAAATTGTTTATTTACCTTTGTTCTAATAAAGTGTCATTATGTTGTAGGTAATTATTCATTTGAAAATTTGAGTCTTTTATACTAAGTTAGAAATTCATCTTATGAAGTTCAGATCCAAAAATGATTGGTCTACACTGAATTCTTGTCTGAATTGGGCTTGGCTATTCACCTTTTACATTTAGAATGTGCAACTTGGATTAATTTCTTTCTT
The DNA here is from genome assembly GCA_037957365.1 of Torreya grandis. NCBI lineage: Eukaryota > Viridiplantae > Streptophyta > Pinopsida > Cupressales > Taxaceae > Torreya > Torreya grandis. The sequence goes on from JARHVA010002497.1 coordinate 780,554, forward strand.
TATTTAAATAACTTTGACTAGACTTAGGAGTGGTTTAATTTCATGTGTCTTAAACCAATTTACCATCTCAAACTAAGGTCAAGACTCATTCTTCAAGTATATCTCTAAGCATGGTTATTTTACATTTGAGCCTTGATTATCACTTGGGCTTGAATGTTTACTCTTTCCTATTAGTTTTTTGATTGAGATTGACTTTCCCAATTAGTTTTAGACATATGCCTAGAGTGATTTATTCGAGCCAAGATTGAGTTTGTCTTAATTTCATGTGTCAAGATTGATCTGTGTCTAGATCAAGTGTTGCAAACTATTTACCTTAGAGTTAGATTGATTTCAAGTTTTTACCTTGACCAATTTGTTTATAAATTTATCTTTGTGACATTGGCAAAAGACCCATCATTAGTTTCATGATTTAGACCTAGTTCATTCCTTTCCAAGTCTAGCTTTATGATGTTGACCAAAGACCTAGCATTATTTTCATGCTTTACACCTAGTTCATTCCTTTCCAAGTTTAGCTTTGTGAGGTTGGTCAAAGACCTAACATTGTTTTCACACTTTATTCCTAGTTTGTTCCTAAATTTTAGCTTTGTGAAATTATCCAAATACCTAGCACCTTTTGTTTTATTGGACCTAGATTAAGTTTATTCAAAGCACCTTTCCAAGGACCAATTTCATGGGCCTATTTCTAGACCTTAGTTTGTTTGTAGAGTTCAAAGATAAAATTCCCCATTCCATGATTTGAGTTTATTTAGAACGCTTGAAAATACCAAGATCCAAGTTTTCATTTTATTAACCATTAATTTAGAGACATTAGGATGTTAGTGATATTTTAGACTAATTTTTGATTGTTAATTTTTAAGAAGAGATCCTTTATAGGTTAAGTTTAAATTGTTTGCAACGATAGGCCATGTTTTAAGACATTTGACCAAAAATTTTAGACCACATTTTGAGTACTTCAAACATTAGACCTTTTTTTATTTTAGAGACATTAGTAATATATTTAGATGTGCCTCTCTATACACATAGTGGGATTATGTATAATACAAATTATGAGAATGTAGTCATGAATGACCACTTTATTCAATACCCATATAGTGGTGATTTATTTTTTGAGATGGATGCATATCCCTCTTATACTAATCAATATACAAAATAAGGATAGGATGTGCTAGCATAGTACCTGATTAATGCACCTCTTTATCTAGTGAAAGAGTAAGAACAAACAGCCTAATACATTGCCAATGTGACACCCATCATTTAACATGTCCAACAACATCCCTACTATGTAACCACATTAACATGTTATGACCCATACTTGTTTCATCATCACTTACTTGAGAATAAGGATGATATTTTAGTCAGATCCATAGAGGTGGGAATAAAGTTTTTGGAAGACTTTCCCCATGGAAGTCTACGTAGTTTGGTTAGAGTGCCAAGTAACGCACCTCAATTTAAAACATTTGAGCAAGACTCAACTAGTTACCATCAAGTACTCATGCCAATATATAATCAATATCCTAATAGCTTGAAAAAGGAAAGGGTCCAATATTTGACCAATTTGAATAGATGTATCAGGCATATTAGATGTATGCTAATTTCGTGTGGAATTTCAATGGTATGGTCATTTTAAGCACCCAACCTATAGAGTTATCTCCTTCAATAGGGGTGTATATTGACTCTTTAGGCCATACTAATCCAAAAATGGACCCATTTTTCCAAAGTACATAAGTTAAAAACATGTTCAATGTCTTGACCATTGATCAAGTGACTATGACTTATACCCAAGACCATTTACAAAATGTAGTGGAGAACACAGAGGTGTGTGCCAAATTTTAACCAATGTGGGTTGAATGCACTTCAAAATAATTCACAACAATAGGTACCTCTTACCAATACCATGAGTGGTTCACAACAATAGGGGGAAATCATGCCTAGTTCCCAACTATAGTAAGCTACTCCCACACATCATCTAGTAGCTTCCTTAAACATGTAATAATAGGGGATAAGAAGTTAAACACAAACCAACACTCTACACATAAAAGTGGTGACTATCACCCCACATAAATAGGTGGACAACAATAGTATAAAATCATAGATGTAGACTAATGTGCTATAAAAAAAATGGTGGGTTCGTCACAAACATTATTTAAACAACATTGCATTCCTATTGGTCAATAATAGATACCTAACACCCAATAAATTCCCAATTCACAATAGGTGTTTAATCAACAAAGAGGTATCAAATTATAGTAAGTAAATATTAGGAAAAAATTTAATTTTACCAAATGTGTACCTCATATATAGCAAGGACCCAACATGCAACACATTCAACAACAAGGATTTAGTCAGTAACAAGTACTATTTATACAACAGGGTTTAACTAGTTGATAACAATTTCCTAATCAAACCCAAAAATCATGGTAGCTTCTAAAAATCCATATACCTTTGTCATAGCCATAGGTCCCTCCAACTCAAATCCATATTTTGAACCCTAACTAGAATGATTATTAACAATGTGTATCATACCATCAACCTAATCCTAATGCATATATGTGTATTCCTAGTTGATCAGTTCATCAAACCAACATTATGTAATAATCCATTCTGCCACTGTACCTAGTCAAGGTAATACACTTATGATCACCTAGACATAACCACAACCAACTATGCCATCTAGCTTTTTAGCCTAAGAACTATAGTAAATGAAGGATATAATTGTAGCCATTCAAATAGGGAGGAAGAATAAGATGTTCAAATTGGATGACATGTGATTGTATTTATTTAACATGGAATACCTCCAAATACTATTTCATCCAAATTATGAGCCACTAAAATTTTACAAATATAAGGGTAAAGGAGACCCTAGGGAGTAGTTAAAAAAGTTATTTATCTATTTCCAGTGAGTGGCTTATAGTGACATCTTACTGATTCTTCTCTTTCCCCAAATTTTAGCTAGATAGGCCTTAGAGTGGATTCTTAAGTTGTCAAAGAATTTGGTATTTGATATTGATGATTTCTTAGATAAATTTGTACAACATTTATCTTACAATCTCAAAAATGAGATTTTAGTAGTTGATTTGAGTCAAGCCAAGCATAAATTTGGTGAGATATTTGTGAGTTAGTTATAATGGTGGAGAGTTCTTGTTGTTCACTTCACCCATAATTTACCAGATAAACAATTGGTAGTTATGTTTATCAAAAATTTGCATAGTAAAATATCTTATCACTTGGAGCTTCAGTGTGCTCACATGTTCAAAGAGATCATTGAGAAAGGTATACAAATTAAAAAGGCCCGTATTAAAAAAGGGATTATCAAATTTTCTTATTCAAACCAAAACCAAAACTAAAATCAGAGCCAAAACCAAAATTTAGGACTGAGTTAAAACTCAAACCTAGTTCAAACGTAAGCATGTGTGCCAACACAAGCTAATAGCTATGAAAAAACCTAAGCCATACAACCAAAATAAGAATGTTTTTGGTAATGGGATCATTGAGTTACATCATGTATAAATGGTGTAAACATCATTTACTCAACCTATACCACAACTAAAACTTATTCTACAAATGTAGCATATCTAACAAATGTAGCCTATTCTATAGCCATGACTAGATCCTCAAATACAACTACCTCCATGTATGCATGCACCTCAACCACCATCTTTGTAAATCCCTCCTCCAAGAATAAGGCCCAATACTAGAGTCTTCAATAACCTTGGTGATCCTATTGAAGCAGTGTTTACAAATTAATTAGGACCAATATGATTAGTTGGAAAATTCTAAAGTACTTTCCTAAAGGTATTCTTTACCTTGAATGGTATAAAGAGCATGATTTTTGTGAGTTTTTTGCAATCATATTTTTGATTTACGAATTAAAATTACTAATTATAGAAAATTTAAACCAAAACACAATAATATCAAAAGGAAAGATTATGGAAGAAAATAAAAAATTATAAGGAAATTATTACCATTGCCTTACTCCTCTTATCCTCTCTCCAATATCATCAAGCAGATTTTCAATGATTCTTGATTTTACTTGTGGATTGTTATGGATAGACTCATAAATTTGGCATAATGATAGCTTGATGATAGACTAAAATGGTAGCATGGAGGTCTTATGGCTTCATATATTTACTAATTAGTTCATGTAGTTAGTTTTGGCTATGGAGGGGTGATGATGTTTAAATAGATTAAAGGAGGAAAGATCAATGGTCACCATTCAAATTAGGTGGCCATAAGATCAAGGGTGGAGGATTATCCAAGGAATTAAAAATTCTTTAGATGATTCCATAATAGAGAAGGTTCTAGAGGTATAAATCTATAGAATCTCTTTGGAGTTTTAAGCATGATTAGGGGTAGATTAGATAGGTGATTAGGGGGTTCTATAGAATCTATGGGGGTAAGCTTGTAGGAAATCCTAGGAATAGGTAGGTAGGTGTGCTAGGGAAATTTTAAATTATCAAATAATGGATAAATATGATTAGTTAGTGGATAATAGGGATTTAGATGAATTAATTATTTTATGGGATAAGGGTAAGGTTAGTATATAAAGAAATAATGATGAGGGATGGGATTAAATTATTTAATTAGGACTATGGTTATGGAATTAATTAGATAAATAGTGAGATTGGTAAAATGTTCAAGCTGAGTAGATTTAGGTGCATATATTTTATCCCTCTTTGAAAGGGCATTATGGGTGGATGAAATGGATTGAGTAATAGTCTTTAAAAGATAAACCACTTCATGGATGAAGTTAGTGGATATGATGCCCCCTAGAGGGGACATGCAAGAAGGAAGGCACTAGATGGCCACTCAGAAAGAAGAAAGAGGGGTGGGATGTGATGAAGAGACAAGGGGATGGGATGTGAGATAGATGATAAAGAAGATAAAATAAACTTAACCAGTGAACTACAAATTGATGATACCCCTAACACAGACATATTCATATGAAGTAGAAATGATGATGATGAGATAAAAGGACACAATATTTTGGCATATACTAATCAAGGACATATGCCAATGAGAGATGCAGACCAAGATAATAAAGGCCATGATTTTTTGACATATCCCAAGTAAGGACACAATCTGGGAGAGCATCGAGTTAAATATAAGACAATGATTTGATAAGATTAATGATGGGTGTAGCTCAGAGATAAATTTTAATGATATGATTAAAGAGATGAAAGAGAGTAAAATGATATGATTGAGTGACCAAAATACAAATGGGAACAATTGGTTAGTGTGATTCATCAAATCAATGATCCATAATCTGATGATATCCCTACCAAGGACACATACCAAGGAGAAAGAGATAATAATAAATTTATGATTGTAGTTATGCCAAATCAAAGGAGGAAATCTTAAAATTTAAATGATTAATTTACCAATTAGTGACAATGGAAGAAAATATGGATGTTGTGATTTATCAGGCCCAATCAACAGATGCGGATGATTGATAAAAATATTAAGGAAATGACTATGGGGATGCTAATTGATTATTAGACCGATTGATTAATGATTGATATTATAGATCAAAAATTTTGATCAATAAAATACTTGGGTATGATGAGGGGAAAATGATGAGAAAAGGAAAAAGTGGATGAGCTATCCCTGGGCGCTAAAAAGTGGCTAAATATTGCCTACATAGTCTGAAAAGACCTCAGGTTGATGTAGTTCTAACTCAGGATGATACATGAAAAGATAGACTAGAGGATGATGATGATGGATTAGAATATTAAGATTATTATGATTATAAGACATGTTAGTTATTAGATAGATGATGTGACTTAGATGTGATGATGATTGGATTGAGAGTTGAGTGGACATGATGATTAGAGAGATGTTATTTGATTGATGAGAGGATATAGATGTGATGATAAAGGACTTGGAGGAATGATTAGAGATTATATAAGTGGATTAGGATGATCAAGATGATGATGGGATTTATATTATTAGGCATTTAGGCAAGTGATGGAGGATGGGAGAAATGATGAGTATGTCCATTATCAATCCATCATTGTTGTAATAAGGATAATCATAGTCTAAACAATTTGATGGACATATAACACTAGGTAGTATGCCCCATGATATAACTATGACCAAGAGGACATTATGCGAAAGTACATACATATAAAAGGGCAAAAAGTGAACTCTAAATCATCAAAGGCACCTGAAATCATTATTATAGGCTTTTTGGTTTCATCATAACATCCTCATTTATTTCCCAATAGATAACAAAGACATAATGCAAGACTAATTAAAATACTAAAATAAGATAAACAGAGACAAGAAAATAAAATATGCAGATATATACAAGACATGTAAACAAGTCAAATAACAAAGAGAAGACAAGTAACACACATAATTATCTACATTTAGTGTCATTTTATTTTGTCTAATTATCTTGATTAGAGTTGATGGGATAACTTATTGGATGATGAATTAGATTAAGATAAGTGGATTAATGATATATATTTGGATAATACATAAACTTGGAGTAGATTACTGATTTGAATGGTAAGTTCAACTTGAAAATAGGCGTTAGTTGACCTATGGATTGATCGAGATGAGAGACTTAAGACTTGTTAGGATAAGGTGAAACTAAGTCAATCCTAGTTCAATATAAATTATATTTGCCTTGGTTTAGAATAGGGGATGAAAGGCAATAGTAGTATGAATGGTTATGACTTGCATTATGGAGGACAAAGAACATGTAGATGGATGTGAATAGGGGAATAGGCATTAGACAAGAGATATTGGAATATTTTTGGTTTTTTTCATATTTTATGATTTTTTTGGATTTTTGACATATTTCAATTTTTAATTCTTTTGGGAATATGTATATACATTATATAAAGGGTGTTACTAACAAAGGGAACACCAAGCCTAGTAATTAGGATAAAGATGGATGGAATAATAGATCAAATGGAAAAATAATAAGGGTGATGCTAAAAAGGGGATGAGGAATAAGGGAGAAATATACTAGGGATTGCCAATGATGACATCATGAAGGAAACAAATATTGAGTTTCTTGAGTGTCCATTGGAGGATATGCCAAGATGATTCTAGAACATTTGTCAAGACACCTTCCATTCCTTATGAAGGTCAGGATTATATGAAAGGATAGACATGATAGGATGAAAGATATGATGGTAGATGATGGGTCAAAATAATAGAACAAGGGATAAGATAGATAAAGATGACATGGATGGGTTTGATGGATGAAATGGATGGATTTTTCCCCCAAGTATTGAGGTATAATATAGATAATAGATTATTTTACCATGATGTTAGAAATAAATTTTCATCATGGTACTTTCCTAAGGTGCTAGAAGATTGGTTTTCACCATTGGATGAATAATTTTTTTATGTTATTTTATTTTTATTTTTTGACTTTTTGATTTTTTGATGGCAACTCAATTTATTAGAGGCAGGCAAGATGCAAGATGCATATGTTTTCATGATCTTCAACCAACACCTATTCTGAAGAGATGTGATGCTAGGATCATGTTGTCACCACTAGATGTATTGATGTCCTTGTGAATTTTGTTGATTCTTGATTGAGAACCCTCTAGATATCTAGACTAGGTGTTTTCATCATTCCTATGAGAGAAAATACTACCCTAGTTTTTGAGGTATGAAATCAATGGATTTAGGGTTTATATGTGATGGTGGAGTATATGACTTGAATGGATGGTAGGAACATGAGAGTAAAATATGATGGATGATTAAGGATTAGGAATAATAGTCACACACATCATTGGAGATGTTGGAAATTCCATATTTGATTGGTGCCATGTAACAAAAGACTTCAGGAGATCCAAGATGCTTTGACTTTGTAGTTCTTTAATTTGATTATTTGGTGAATTATCAACTATGCTGATAGTGATTTTGAAAGTATTTTTATTTTCATATTTCTTGACTTCCCCCTAGTGCCAATTTTTGGACTTCACCAGAGGAGAATAATATTTGAATTTTATGATCCCTTAGTGCTTGACATTGGGCTTCACTAAGGGAAGACATTTTTTGATTAGGTTGATGACTTAAATTTTCTTGATTTTGAATTATTGGATAAAATGTGATTTGATTATTATGATTGAATTTTTTAATATGGTCTTCGACCATTGTATTTTTAGCATATGTTATATTATTAGATGAAGATTCCAATGATGTATGCTCTTGTTCATCCCTATGAAAGGAGGTGATTAAATGATTGTTTATAGGAAGAAAGGGGTCTTTGATGGATGAAGGTGGGGGAGATGGTATGATGAGGTCAATTAGTGGTGATTGGGTAGCATGGTCCTCATAGGGGTTCTTAGGAGATCCAATTTTGACATCATAGAAAATCTCCTCAATATCAGCAAAAAGATGACTAAGACTAGTTGTAATAATATGTCTAAGGTAGGAATAGATTCAATCTAACAATATTCAATAGATAAAGCTTTAAATAAATCTATTATGACTTCATCATCCTTATTAAGATAAAAATATATAATTGGTTATTTATTATCAGTTGAATTGGAGGTATATTTAAAAAGGTAGGCATAGTCATCATCTACTATAATATCTATGAGGGATGATGCTTTTGACAAGGAATATAATTCAAATATGGGTGTTGAACATGATCCTGATGTAGATAACACTTGTATTGACTCTGATGCTGACTTTGAAAAGGGTGTTTGTGATGTTGATGAGGCAATGTTGCTAATAGAGGGTTTATTATCTAAAAGTGACCTCTCAACATGGGGTTTTTAATGTGATGATGGGGAGATAATGGATTTGAAAATGATAGGTCCATGGAATAAGGAATCATGAGGGAAGAGATGACTAGGATCATGGGCTATAACTCATCTTTGATGGAGGATTTATCAAAGATGAGGGGACCATAGAAGATGGATGCAGTGTATTGACCTTGGCTTGGAAAGGGAAGGTATTAATCATGACTGGGAATGAAATATTATCATTCCTCTTCTTGTTTACCCAAGAATGTAGACTCATATAATTCATTCTTGATTTATATATCACCATGATCGATGAGGTCTTGGACATAATTTTGTAAATTATCAAATTGATTAATGGTATGCCCCTAGGTTTGGTGATACACATAATATTGGTGAGATTTATAACAAGAGGGATTAAGCTTGGATGGATTAAGATGTCATATGGGTGGATAGACCATTATGTCAGTGACAAAAATTTGGTGAAAGAGGTATTCTAAGGATACAAGAAGAGAAGTATAGGGGTTCTCTTCACTTCATGATTTGGATGTGGAAGCATTGGGTTTTAGATTAGATGTTTGTTGATGTGACTGGATTAGTGGACTAGTAATAGATGATGTGGCTAGGATTGGATTCCCTTTGTTAGTATAGAAATGGGTAGATGACTAGATATGACTAGTGGATGGAGGGATTAAATGGGATTCACGTGGATGGGTGCATACTAGAGTTAATATTGGATGGATGGGATCAAAGTTTGTAAGATGTAAAGTGTTCAACTCAAAGAGGTGATAAAGAAGTACATCCCTATTGGCCATGAGGCATTGTTCAATTAGGGTATTGACCAATTTTTTTGGATATCATGGATGAAGATGGTAGAAAATATGGATGATGTGGTTTTCCAGCCCTAATTAGTAGTTGTAGGGGATTGAACAAAAAGACTAAAAGATGATGATAAGATGTGTGGAACAAATTTAGACAAGGGCTTGATTTAGTCTGATCTCAATTTTGAATCGATGAAATGAGATGTTTGATAAGATAATAAATAAGTTGACTAATTTAGGTCATGATCTAGATCTTGATGATTTGGACTAGATTTGGTTGGGTGAGTTACAACAAACTCTAAGATTTGATGGGGATCTAAATTGGCCCAAGGAATGTGATTTTAATTGGGGATTGACTGGATTAAGACTATCTCAAGACTAAGATGATTGAATCAAATAAGATGAGATGATTTGACAGATAGGTTTATAGGATTATGAATATGACTCAAACTTGATGAGACACAAGCAAGCTAGTGATGAGGACCCTAACATGGAAATAATATTTTCCAATTGTGGATGAGGACTAATGTATCGTTATATAATTGAAGAGAGGGATAGTATAGATAAGGGATATGTCGATGTGGAATATGATTGGGCTAGGTTGATAAGGTAGTGGATAGAGTGATCAAACTAGGTAAGGTCAAGACAAGTGACCAATTTGAACTAGGGGATTGAGTAAGTATAGGTAATGCATGATTGGTTATAGATAAGGTGGAATTATGATAAGATGTAGATGATAAGACTTGATTAGGCTATGCGGGTGATGGGGGAATGACTAGAGCTATATGGATGAGACTAAGATGAGAGAGGTGATGAAAGATAGGACAAGACACAAGATGAAATAAGTTTTGCTACATTATAATTCCTCATCAGATAAACTTGTTAGATTATCCATGGATATTTGCAATTAACAAATTTGTATTTGGATATATTTATAGCTAAAGCTTGAGATTTATGCTATTTTGGCATAATAAGATGTTGCTTAGTTATATGTAAATAAATAATTACTTATTATGAACTACTTTATATATGCATTTATGTTTTAAACATATTAATGTATTGATTCAATTATATATATATATATATATATATTATTGCTTATGATTATCATGTGATAAGATCTAATGACTTGCATATTATGAGGTAGATGTAGGAGAATTCTTCCCTTGAGCATATCGGGGGGAGAGCATCATCAGAGAGGGTGATGTAGATGGAGACATCATAGGTCAACAAAGAGCTGGAAAAACCCCTACACATACACAGTAATTAGTCATGTAGAAACGCATTTAATTAATTTATCGTATGTTTATTTCTTACTTAAAATTTTGATTTTTATAGTTTTCTAATATAAGTAATGTCATGACATTAATACTCATAAAGGCAAAAAATTTTAAAATATGAAGTGATTATGATTTTGGAAATTGCCATTAAATTGCTTAGAGGTATTTAAATGCTAAATTTAAGCATTAAGAGTAAGCATTATTTGTGTTCAGGTTACCAAATATATTTGTCCAAAATTCCAAATTACTTTGGAAGCTAAATAAATAAATAATTGTTTTTCATGAAATAAAATACAAATCAAAACTAGATTTAAAATATAAAAGGGGGATTATTTTAGTAAAAGGAAAAAAATGAATAAAAAATAAAACAAGAAAGGTCTAAATTTAATAAAACAAAAAAAAAAGAAAGGAAAACAAGAAATTAATAAAATATTGATAAAAGATCTTAAAAATAGAAGCAACACCTTATATATGTCTAAAAGAGGAAGGAGATTGGCAAGAAAGGAGAAATTTGGCAAGGGAGATACGGTGCAACAAAGGAGGAGCAAAGATAGTTTACTAGTAAATCTAAGAGGTAGGAGATGTTTTAAATTGTTGAGTGGTGGATTTGTATGTTTAAATATCTATTTTGCTTAAAGCCTGCTATTAAAATTTAGTTGAGATGAATTTTGTGCTATTCTAAACTATTAATAGAACAAGCTAGAGCTATATTATAGCCTACAAATGATATTATTTTTGCCAGAACAACTAGGCATCTACCCTCCTATATTCAACTATTTGTATTTTATATGCTTTGACAGTTTGTCTTTGGCTTAAACTAGACTTTCTCCCTACATGGCATCACCCTTTTAACATGTCTCTCTTTTAGCTATGGTGCCACTTATTTCTTCCTTTTCCATAGCTGAGTCAATGGATATTATTTATATTTAATTTTCCAAAAAATTTGTTACCTATGGCATCGTTGTCTGTGCAACCTAAGGAAATTATTTTTGATACACCAAATGTTAGGCATCACCCCATTTTGGCTTGTCCAACCATCTATTTAGAAATTATTTAAAAGTTGGTCTTTTTATTTTAGCATGGTGTCAACCTATAGATGAACTGATAGTTTGTATTTTACTTAAATTGGATTTTTTTCCCTGCATGGTGTTGCCTTATTTTTTTTATATCAATTCTAGCCATACAAGCAAAATGGTATCTAAATTTAACTGTTATATTTTGTTTTGGCATCATTCTATTGTATTACTTTTCCAATGAAGCTGATTATTTCAGATAGCTATAAATATATTATCTTTATTATAAATTTGGTTGAAATATTAGTTGGTCTTTTATTTTAGCTTGGTGTCATTTTATCTTATTTCCTTTCCAAGCATCATAAGATAATTAATAATATATTTACTATTTTATATTTATTTTCTGATCTTCTACTTGGTAAGGCATTGTCTAACTTAGGCTTGCCTAGTCACACACACACACACACACACACACACACACACACACACACACACACACACACACACACACACACACACACACACACACACACACACACACACACACACACACACACACATATGGTGCCACTTTTTCACTAGTATTTCTATTTACCTTTGGTATTATTCTAATGTATTACTTATTTCCAACAAACTATATATTATGGTCAATCAAAAATATATCTTTTTGGTAATAATAAAATATTTTGGCTATAATTTTATGCTATCTCTATAATACAGACAAGAAAAGTGTGGAGAGAAGAATAACATACATGTATAGGTATTTGAGTTAAGCTTGGCAATAATGTTATATAAATTTAAGATAAGCACTTAATCTGGGATAAACGATAATGCTCATATAATCTGGCTCAAAAATATTAGTTCTATAATGCTGGCAATAATAATATACTGGCATTATATATATATATATATATATATATATATATATATATATATATATATATATATATATATATATATATATATATATATATGAGACATAAACTGATAGCTAATAGAGAATTGTTAAATTATGAATCCATGGGTTTCAAAATATTTATGTTCAAGTGTTAACTGAGAAAATATATATAGTTATTTGTTTCAAAAAAAAAATTATTATATATTTTGGAAAAATATATTGTTAGCTATTTCCAAAAAGAAATTTATTATATATTGCAGAAAATATATTGTTATTTATTTTGAAAACTATATTATTAGTTATTTCAAAAAATAATTATTATTTATTTTAGAAAATATATTATTAGTAGAGAATATAGATTAAGTATTTGATTTAATAATAAGTTACAAAGTTTTAATTGTTATTAAGTGCATATTGAAAATGGGTGTAAACTTGTTCACTAGTCTATCTTAGAACTTTGGGTGGGAGGTAGATGTGTTATTGACTTAAAAACAATATTAGAGAAATATATACATTTTGAGTTTTACATTGGTATTTATAATATGACTCTGGAAATGTAGCAATATATATTTAGGTGTGCTTAAATAGTTGAAATAAAGCTTATGCTTCCCTGAATCAATTTAGTTGTGAATTATCATAAGATTTGAAAGTTGATTAATTAAATAATTTATTATCAACTGTAGAGTGAATTAACCTTAGAGTTGAATGAATGAACATAGTTATCCTCTATGAAGAGTTAAACTTGAAAGATATTTACAATCTCTTATCAAATGGTAAAATTATTACATAAAGTTTGAGAATATATCGAGTTATAGGTTATGACTTATAGTGAAATCAAAACCTGGGGTAGATTTCTTATAATAATATTCTCAGGTGAAATATTTATTTATTGATTAAAAACTAGTCTAGTAAATGATTGCTCATAAACCCCCAGAGTAAATTGATGGTGAAACTAGATTACTTTTATTTGGGAAAATGAAGTTCTAGGTTTCTCTAACTACCGTATGCAAAGTGTGTTTCCACGTATTTTATAACTATTACATTAGTTAATTTCTATGTTTGGTAATTTTTTGATTAAAATACTAAACCATGGTTTAGAAACCATATAGAATTGGAATACTTGTATGTGGTGCACATTAAGATGTAAAGGTATTGGTTTAAAGGGATTTTACCTATATTTTATTAGATGATTGAAATTTAAGCTTCATTGGAATCAGGAACTAACCTTGGAATAATCTTCTAGAAGCAAATGAGTCAATAGGATAATGGGTTATTTGACTCACTATTAATAATGTGAATGACTATTAGACATATGTATTCAGAATGGAATACTTGTATGAATTTCATACGATGAGTGTGTAAAGTATATAGTTATACTTAGTAATTAATGGTGTATTGTGATGCATGTTTTTAGGTTGAGGTTTGTATGCAGAGTATACATGGGTGGTATAATACCTTACTATTTATATTATGCTTATTATTATGATTCGATTGAGTCTTGATAATCATAAGTTTGGATTGTGTGTTGTCATGTAGTTGAAAACCTATGATAGTATGGGATATCATAGGGTACTATAGTATAGAAGTATATTATATCTGGGTGGTACTTACTGTAGTTATTATACTTAACTCATACCTACATTTACTAGTATACTATATTATACTAGTATATGTTGTGGATAACATGTGTTTTTATAGTTGGTAGACATGTGTATAAGTGCATGAAAACTTTGAGAGTTTAAAAAATGTTGTGTTATATGTTATTGTTTTCTATGGAACAATGAATTTCTATGTTATACATATAGTTACTCTTGTAATGCTTGTATTTCCATTTATTTGAGACTAATTCATGTGTTTGACTATGGAAAACTAGTAGTTAAGTCTTAGAACATTAGACTATGGTACTATGGGTTGTCATAAGGTGTAGATATCTAAAAACTAGTTATATTGTTTGAATTGTATAGCTAAATTGTATGTTTACCCAGGTGGTATACTTGTAATCATTATTTCTAGTATGGGATAGAATATAATGAAATATTCATACACATGTTTTATGGATTAAATGTATGATGGTATTATTCCTATGTATAGCATGTCATGTGATGAATTTACTAGTAGGATGTAAGTTGATGAATCTTATGATTGAATTTGTAATTTGACCAATTTGCATTGCTCATATGGAGTAAGGAGTGAGACAACCTTCACTGGCTTACTAGTATTACAATGTTAGATGAAGGTGGTCCTATCAAGTGGTGTGTATGAACTTGATTGATCTAGATCATTTTATATATTATTTTTAAGACTTTGGGCCAAAGCATGTTTAGTGAGACCTTATTGGTTCAAGAGTATGATTTACATGTATGTGTGATATCTTGTAATAGATCAAGTTTTCTATGATACACTGCATGTTTAGTTAGTTAAAAATAATACAACATATAGGTAATAGCCTGTCTTTATGGATTCTCATACCGTCACTATCTACCCATCCATGAAGGGAGGGCCATATCCTAATGGATTAGTGTAGGGGATTGTTGGTCTATGGTTGGCGTGAAAAAGCACTCAAATGATGCTCTCCTTCCCCACAATAGTACTACTATTGAGATGAATACTTGAGATTGCCATAGATACTGGAGAGTCTGAGGAACTCATGCTTTAGGGATCCAGGTTTCTAAATTATGTATATTATATTATATTGAATATTATTATTAAGTATTGCCATGAAAAATTATAATTACTTATTATTATATATTGACAATAGAGATTGTAGAGTTGCATCAATCGTGGCTAAGTTATTATATTACTTTTTATATTCATTTTATGTAGCATTCTCATGATATTAGAGATCTATGATATAAGATGTAATATGTACTTAGTGTTATCACTTGAATAAATATGTGATCTTTGTTAGACTCTCGAGATGTAGTCTACTTGTATACATGTGTTTTATTAAAAAAATCTTATGTATTTCTATGTCTAACCCAATTGGGTTGTTACATGTGATATCAAAGTTGTGGCTCGAAATCTATGACCTAATGAGTCCATTAGCATTTTCATGCCTTTTATTCATCGGTGTGAACCTAGTGTCATGGAGTATTGCACTAAAATTTGGACTTGTGGTGTCTTGCTATGGAACCATGTTACACCATGATTGAAGTTTTGTGACATCCATATAATATGTGTGGGACATTGAGTGTGTACCCTTTAGACCACCCATATACCTTTGACCTTTTTAGAAGATTGGTAAATCGAGTGTTCCTTTGGTTATGGTTGTATTCAAGGTTTGGGTAGATGAGTATATAATATAGTTCATGAGTTATGAACAAAGGCTTTCTCCTATAGTTTGATCACTTAGATCAGACACCTCAAGTATGATTACAAACTTCTTGGTTATGAGGTCACTTTGTTTTGTGTTGTGACTGTTTTAAGCTCGAAATGCTTCTCATAAATTTATGTACTTTAGTTTGAGTCTATATTTATAATCCAAGGAGCGGAAAATATCTTAAGACCATTTTTATTTTAGTACCACCTAGAACGGTGAAAAGATCTTAGTAGAGTGTTGCTATATTGCTTGGAAATTCCATTGTGTTAGGAGTTTGTTTATGGAATTTACACTATTAAGATATGTGGTTTAGGAAGAAGTGTCATCTCTTTGAGCTAGAATAGAGGTGAATTATTTTTATTATCTTATTCTCCTTTGACATTATTTTGATGTTGCTAAAAGAAGTCTTATGTGAATGATGATTGATTTATCATTCTCTTTTATGAAAATTATTTCTAAATGTTGTCTGACTATACTCCCTTGAAATTTGTGGGAGAATATTCTCTACTCTTGGTGAAAGATAAGTTTTAAGTTTGGATGGATGGACACATCTTTATGATTGGTATATATCTCTTTCAGTTATGAAAGTAGATTGAGATACCGTACTTAAAATATTAGGTAAGTAGGTCTTGTTTAGGTAAAATTGAGTTGCAGTATTTTCTTTTTACCTTGGAAGGGTAAATAGGAGTTTTTGAGATGATAGCTTTCTACTTTTCACTTGTGACTCTTTAGAGTCACTACTTGATCTAACTTGTGATTTTAAGACCACATAAGGTGGAAAACCTTGATTTATATATATTAAATATTATACTAAGAATTATAAGTTGATTATAAATAGTATAATGTTCTACACTCATGATTAGATTGACATTTGCTCTCTTTTTGCTTAAAACATGTTATTTTAAAGAGATATTTTTGTATCTTTTGTTAGAAGTGAGTAGGGTATAATAAGTGAGAAACATTTTATCAATCCTCAATTTGGAATAAACTTTTAACTTATTGAGTGTTAGTTGAACAAGTAAGGATATAATGTTTTGTTTATTCTTTTATAAGGCAAGATAGTGGTGTGATTCTCAACCTATATATGTTATATTAGTGATAACATTATTTTCTATTAACTATGAAATGTGATACTAATATGTTTAAATATTAGTAATGTAATGAAATTATGGATTGATTGTATGGTCACTTGTATATGTATGATGATACATTTAGAATCATTTAGCATATAACTTTGCTTTCATTGATTTGTTAGTATAAAATTGTGAATCTTTGAAAATTATTGTGCACATTTTAGAGATCATTAGGTCATGAGGACCTAAGATGAGAGTAGTGAATTGAAAACATGAGTTTTAAGTGATAAGATGGTATCCTACTTAGCCTCACATTAACTCATATTATTGGTGCTAAGTTGGATTGATAGATGGACTTGTTGAATCTAGGATTTGATAGGTAGAACTTATCAGATTCAATCGTATGGCCATATGCATATATAAAGTGGACATAGATTCCATATGGATGAATATTCCATGATTTTTGTATACTTTATATTTACCATTTCTATTCATCATCATACTTGTCAGGAGCTCCATGAAGTAGTGACAATATTGACATGTTATACTCATTCGAAGCTATATGGAGTAGCGGTAGTATCTATTTCTACATATTATTCTTGCCAGATTCCCTACTTATTTTTCTCCAAAATGAGAAAAACACTCTCTAAGATAAAGAGATGTGTTGAGGGATGAAAGATTTTGTGAAACTCTCTTTGGTCATTTATTTTGACTTGTATGATGATCTTATGTGTTTTGAGAAGTCAGTGAACTATTCAATAATACATGTGGGACCTTTCATAGTAATTGAAGTGGTCAAGCCCTAAAGTATATAAGCTTGTCTTGATGATTCCGGACTTTGGGGTGGTTTTGATAGAATCAATTAGAGTAAATAATGCTCACAACCGTGTTTGATTAATTGAGAGATGTTATTGGGTAGGGTCTTGTGGGATCAATACTCTAGTAATAATGTAATTTGGAAGAACTACAGTGAGTTCTACAGGTAATTTTCTAATTATTTGCTCAAGTTTAACATTGTATATCATGTTATTGCTTTGCTAAGAAATTTTTTTAATTGAGAACTTATCATTGGATAAGAGTCATCAGAGATGATGACCAACTTTAGGGGGGAAGGATGTTATATCCTGATTCCTCATCAGATAAACTTACTAGATTATCCATGGATATCTGTAGTTAATAAATTTAGATTTAGATATATTTCTGACTAAAGCTTTAGATTTATGAGATTTTAGGATAATAAGATGTTTCTTAGTTAGATGTAAATACATGATTGCTTATTATGAGCTAGTTTATATTTTAATCACATTAATGTATTGATTCAATTATATATATTATTGCTTATGATTATCATGTGAGAAGATTTAATGAATTGTGTATTGTGAGGTTGATGCAAGAGAATTATTCCCTTGAACATATTAAAGGGAGAGGATCATTAGAGAGGGTGTTATAGATGGAGACAATACATGTTGATAAAGAGCTAGCAAAAACACTGCACACACATAGTAATTAGTCATGTAGAAATGTGTTTAATTGATTTATCATATGTTTATTTCCTACTTAAAATATCATTTTCTATGGTTTTCTAATATAAGTAATGTCATGACATTAATACTCATAAAGGCAAAAAAATTTAAAATATAGAGTAATTATGATTTTGGAAATTGCCATTAAATTGCTTAGAAGTATTTAAATGCTAAATTTGGGCATTGAGAGTAAGCAATATTTGGGTTCAGGTTACCAAATATGTTTGTCTAAAATTTCATATTACTTTGAAAGCTAAATAAATAAATAAATTTTTTTCATGAAATTAAATAAAAATCAAAACTAGAGTTTAAATATAAAAAGGGAGATTATTTTAGTAAAAGGAAAAAAAAAATGAATAAAAAATAAAATAAGAAAGGTCTAAATTAATTTAAGAAAAAAAAAAGAAATTAATAAAATATTATAAAAGCTCTTAAAAACATAAGTTACACTTGGTATATCTAGAAGAGGAAGGAGATTGGGAAGAAGGGAGAAATTTGGCAAGGGAGATACGGTGCAATAAAGGAGGATCAAAGATAGTTTACTTGTAAATCCAAGAGGTAGGAGATGTTTTAAATTGCTGAGTGATAGATTTGTATGTTTAAATCTTTATTTTGCTTAAATATTATTGTTAAAATCTAGCTAAGATTAATTCTTTGTTATCCCAAAATGTTAATAGAACATGTTGGAACTATGTTATAACCTACAAATGATATTGTTTTTTCTAGAATAGCTAGGCATCTACCCTCTTATATTCAACCATTTGTATTTTGTATGCTTTGACAGCTTGTCTTTAGCTTAAACTGGACTTTTTCCCTACATGGCATCACCCTTTTAATAGGTCTCTCTTTTAGCTATGGAACCACTTATTTATTAATTTTCTATAGCTGAAATAATAGATATTATTTATATTTAATTTGCCAAAAACTTTGTTACCTATGGCATGGTTGTTTGTGCAACCTAAGGAAATTATTTTTGATGCCCTAGATGCTAGGCGTCACCCCATTTTGGCTTGTCGAACCATCTATTTGGCAATTCTTTCAAAGTTAGTCTTTTTATTTTAGCATGACATCAACTTGTGGATGAACTGATAGTTTGTCTTTTGCTTAAATTGGCTTTTTTTCCTACATGGCGTCACCTTATTTTTTGTCAATTCTAGCCATACAAGTAAAATGGCATCTAAATTCGGCCCTTTTATTTTGTTTTGACATCATTCTATTGTATTACTTTTCCAACAAAGCTAATTATTTTCGAAAACTATAAATATATTGTCTTTATTATAGATTTGGTTGAAATATTAGTTGGTCTTTTACTTTAATTTGGCACCATTTTATCTTATTTCCTTTCCAAGCATCATAAGACAAATAATAATATATTTACTATTTTATATTTATTCTCTGATCTTCTACTTGGTAAGGCATCGCCTAACTTAGGCTTGCCCAGTCATATATATATATATATATATATATATATATATATATATATATATATATATATGGCACTATTTTTATACTGGTCTTTCTATTTACCTTTTGCATTATTTTAAAGTCTTATTTATTTCCAACAAACTATATATTATGGTCAATCAGAAATATATCTTTTTGGCAATAATAAAATAGACTGGTTGTATTTTTATGATAGCTCTGTAATCTGGATAAGGAAAATGTGGAGAGAAGAATAATATACATGTACATGTCTTTGATTTAAGCTTGGTAATAATGTTATAAAAATTTGAGATAAGCACCGAATCTGGGATAAATGATAATGCTCATATAATTTGATTTAGAAATATTATTAAAATATTGGTTTTATAATCCTGGCAATAATAATATACTAACATTAATGTGTGTGTGTGTGTGTGTGTGTGTGTGTGTGTGTGTGTGTGTGTGTGTGTGTGTGTGTGTGTGTGTGTGTGTGTGTGTGTGACATAAACCGATAGCTAATAGAGAATCGCTAAAGTATGAATCCATGGGTTTCAGAATATTATGTTCAAGTGTTAACTGGGAAAATATATATAGTTATCTGTTTTAGAAAAAAATAAATTATTATATATTTTAGAAAAAATATATTGTTAGCTATTTAATATATATATATATATATATATATATATATATATATATTGTGAAAAATATATTGTTATTTATTTTGGAGAATTTATTATTAATTATTTCAGAAAATAATAATTATTTATTTCAAAAAATATATTATTAGTGGAGACTATAGATTAAGCATTTGATTTAATAATAAGTTATAAAGTTTTAATTATTATTAAGTGCATATTGAAAAAGGGCATAAATTTGTTTATTAGTCTATCCTAGAATGCTGAGTGGGAGGTAGATGTGTTATTGACTTAAAAAAAATATTGGAGAAATTTATACATTTTGAGATTTATGTGAGTATTTATAATATGACTCCAAAAATGTAACAATATATATTTAGGTGTGCCTAAATGGTTGAAATAAAGCTTAGGCTTCCCTGAATTAATTTGGTTATGAATTATCATAATATTTGAAAGTTGATTAATTAAATAGTTTATTGTCAATCGTAGAGTGAATTAACCTTAGATTTGAATGGATGAACATAATTATCCTCTATGGAGAGTTAAACATGAAATAGCATTAAAATCTCTTATCAAATGGGAAAATCATTACATAAAGTTTGAAAATATATCAAGTTATATATTATGACTTATAATGTTGTCAAAACTTGGGGTAAATTTCTTAAAATAATATTCTTGGGTGAAATATTTAAAGGATTGATTAAAAACTAATCTAGTAAATGATTACTCGTATACCCTCAAAGTAAACTAATGGTGAAACTAGATTACTTGTATTTCAAAAAAATAAAGTTCTAGGTTCTCTAACTACTGTATGCAAAGTGTGTTTCCATGTATTTTATAACTATTACATTAGTTAATCTTTATGATTGGTATTTTTCAATTAAAATACTAAATTGTGGTTTAGAAATTGTTATAACTATTACATTAGTTAATCTTTATGATTGGTATTTTTCAATTAAAATACTAAATTGTGGTTTAGAAATCATTATAACTATTACATTAGTTAATCTTTATGATTGGTATTTTTCAATTAAAATACTAAATTGTGGTTTATAAATTGTATAACATTGGAATACTTACATGTGGTGAATGTTAGGATGTGCAGGTACTAGTTTAAAGGGATTTTACCTATAATTTATTAGATGATTGAAATTTAATATTCATAGAAATCAGGAATTAACCTTTGGAATAATCTCTTAGAAGCAAATGAGTCAATAGAATAATGGGTTATCTAACTCACTATTAGTATTATGAATCACTATTAGACATATATATTCAGGATGGAATACTTGTGTGAATTTCATACTATGAGTGTGTTAAGTATATAGTTATACTTAATAATTAATGGTGTATCATGATGCATGTTTTTAGGTTGAGATAACTTGGAATGTTTGTATACAGAGTATACCTGGGTGGTATAATACCTTACTATTTATATTATGATTGCTATTATGATTCGATTGAGTCTTGATAATCATAAGATTGGATTGTGTGTTGTCATGTAGTTGGGAACCTATGATAGTATGGGATATCACAGGGTACTAAAGTATAAAAGTATATTGTACCCAAGTGGTACTTACTAGAGTTATTATACCTAACTCATACCTACATTTGTTAGTATACTATATATATACAAGTGTTTGTTATGGATAATGTGTGTTTTTATAATTGATAGACTTGTGTATGTGTATATGTAAACTCCAAGAGTTTAAAAAATATTGTGTTATATGTTATTGTGTTATATGGAATAATGAATTTTTATGTTATACATATAGTTACTCGTGTAACACTTATGTTTCCATTTATTTGAGACTACTTCATGTGTTTGGTTACAGAAAACTAGTAGTTAAGTCTTAGAACACTAGACTGTGGTAATATGGGTTGCCATAAGGTGTAGATATCTAAAAACCAATTATATTGTTTGAATTGTATAGCTAAATTATATGTTTACCTAAGAGGTATATTTTTAATCATTATTTTTAGTATGAGATAGAATATAATGAAAGATTCATGCATATGTTTAACAGACTAAATGTATGTTGGTTTTACTCCTATGTATAACGTTTCATGTGATGCATTTTATAGTAGGATGTAAGTTGATGAATCTTATGGCTGAATTTTTAATTTGACCAATCTATATTGATGAGACAGAGTAAAGAGTGAGATGGACTTCATTGGCTTACTGGTATTGAAATGTTAGATGAAGACAATCCTATCAAGTGGTGTGTATGAAACTAATTGGTCCAATGCATGTTTAGTAAGACATTATCAGTTCATGAGTATGATTTACATGTATGTGTGATATCTTGAAATAAATTGAGTTTTTTATGATACACTACATGTTTAGTTAGTTAGAAATCATATAGCACACATGTACTAGCTTGTCTCTCTGGATTCCTATGTTGTCATTATCTACCCATCTATGAAGGGAAGGCCATATCCTAATAGATTAATGTGGGAGATATTTGATTTGTGATTGGTGTGGAAAAGTGTTTGGATGATGCTCTCCCTCCCCATAATAGTACTACTATTGAGACACACATTTGAGATTGTCACAAAAATTGGAGAGTGTAGGGAACTCACGCTCTAGAGAGTCAGATATATAAATTATGTACATTGTATTAGATTGAATATTTTTAATGAGTATTTTCATGAAGAATTATAATTACTTATTATTTTATATTGACAGTGGAGATTTTAGAGTTACATTAGCCATGGTTGAGTTGCTATATTAATTTTTATATTCATTCTATGTAGCATCCTCATGACATTAGAGATCTATGATATAAGATGTAATCTATACTTATTGTTATCTCTTAAATATATATGTGATATTTTTTAGACTCTCAAGATGTAGTCTACTTTTATACATGTGTTTTATTCAAATTTTTTTAATGTATTTCTATGTCTAACCCAGTTGGGTTGTTACAAGTTTAAAAGGATGTACACACATTTACAAAGAAAATTTGTACAAGAATGATAGGTATGTATAGGTTTAGGTAAAATGATGAATTGGCTCATAAATAGCATGAGCCTAGCATGACACACATCCAATCAAGAAAACCACAAGCTTAAGATTAGTAAACTAATTGGGAGTGTAACTCGATGACTAGACTATCTAATGACTTTGTGGATGAGGCTATAAGATGGTAACCTATTGCAAAATCTTTCAAACCCTCTCAACCTTATCTACACATGACAATCACTTTGGAGCTGATATTGTCTCCAATAACAAGTCACTTGTTATGGTCGATGGTCCTATGCTAGGATAAATGGGATTTCTAGGGGAGTCCCTGATACGTAGTTTAGAGAATTAACTCTTCTTCTTCATGGATGACATCATGGGGTTAATTTATTATCATAATGATAGATGTCTATAATATTTATACTCCATCAGAACACAAAGTGTGGATTGGTGCATAGTGGTGAAATCCATGGTCACTATTTGGAGACACCTAAATCTGGCCACCAATAACCTCCAATCAGAATTTTGACCAATTTCCACCTAAAATACACAATTTGGCCTAAAAAAACTAAAATGCATTAAAATATTTGAACCTAATATAGTCAAGTGCTGATTTTGTCTAGGGTATATTTAAATGGGGAAATGTAATTTATGGGCTAGCTAAATTTGATCAGATCATTCCAAATCAAAATGCTAATTTTGCACCTAGGTGCTCTAAATTGATATTTCCTATCAAATCTCTTGCACAAGACATGTGACTTTGTTATTTGTTGTTGATAATATCCTAAATGGGATAATGGATCCAATGCATCTAAAATTGCCTTCTAATTCCAATTCAGTCAAATTTTGGACCAATAACAAAGCGTTATGATCAATTTGAGTAAATTTTGCACAAAGTGCTTAAACATGCTTAAGATATAATTAAACCAAATTAGAGATTAATCAAGAATTCCATGAAAAATTGTTGAATAATCTATTTTGGAAATGAATATTGAATATCTACATCATCAGGTGACCTCATTTTTTGGGAAGACATCCCTAGTCCATAAATGCCACAAATATCAAGATTCATGCCCTCTATGCCTCTTAAATTCCCTTTTTTCCAATGTCATGATGAGGATAATTATAAAATTAATTCCAAAAAATTTAGTTAATCTTCAACCACACATCTTTATCTCAGGATGGATGGTTCAGGTTGATTCTGATCAATCTCAAAAATCTATAAATAGAGAGGTCATGAACATCATTTTTAAAGCTTAATTTGTGCAAAGTTATAATGCAAGATTGATTCTAAAAGCTTCATGCAAACTAGTGTTACCATGCCAAATTGATTCCAAGCCAAGCTAAAGCCAAAGGTGCCAAGGAGAAGTGGAAGATAGCCAAGCTTCCATTGACAAAGACTTCTTGAGCACAAACTAATCATGCCAATCGAAGAATACTCTTAAAGCATCAAAGAAGGTAAGGAATGTGTGTTTTATTGCATTTTAGTTATGATTTGTTCATTTGTCTTTATTCACTAAGCTCACCCTAGTAACTAGGCATGAAGATGCTAGTTTAGTGTGTTTTTAATTTGGTTTCATTCACTAACACAATTTTAATCTCCTCTTCTTAGTCAAATTCTTAGTTCACATAATGGCACACCTAGTGGGACCTTCCTAGCTTCAGAATAATGATCAAGAAGTTCTTTCAAGCAACCTAGTAATATTTTCATTGTAGAATCTTAAATTAAAAAGCCAAAAAAATGAAAATTGGAGTAAAAACATGTTTTTCTGGGAGGCATGGTTTGTTCTGACACAGTCATGGTATTTTTCCTTTGATTTGTGAGTTCATCCAACTCGTGGTATTGTGATAAGACTCTTTTTTTGTCTAACTAACTTTATCTTAGTAGTGGGATTGTTTTACAACTCATGGGGTTGCCAAACCAAGTCACAATATTGTCTAACTACTTCTTAGTAGTGGTATTGTTCTACAACTCATGGGGTTGCCAAACCAAGTCATAGTATTGTCTAAATGCTAACAGGTTAAATGAAAATACTACTACTTTTAAAGTGGTGAGATTATCCTGCAAGTAGCAGGATTGTCATTGTGAGTCATGGTATTGTAGTGTGCAGACCAAGCCATTTTATTGAGCTTCGTTTAGGGTCATCCAAACTCCATTTTCAATGATTTTTTTAAAAATCATGTGTTTTTTTTTTAATTTTTATAATATATAATTATTTTAGCTTGAAGTTGTGTATTTTTTTCAAAAAACATCATTTTACTCCAAGTAACAAGTTTATGACCCTGAGTAGCAAGATTTTTGTTTACAATACTGCAACTCTAAAAGTTACAAGATTGTCATTCAGAGTCATGATATTGTGACTAAATGATTAGCAGTTAGTTACAATATCATAACTCAGTAAGTTGTGGGAACAATGGAAGATACCCTGAAAGAGGTATGGAACAAAATCAACAATATGGATAATTAGATAGGAGAGATCCCAGCCAAGCTCAAAGCCTATGAGAAAAACCTCTGGGAACTAATTAAGGACAATAAAATAAAAATGGAGGAAGCTACATCCAATATTTGTGCTGCTGCTGTCAATATTGGTAAAAGAGCCAGTGAGGAGACTAAAGCTTTGGAGGGACCCAACAAAAGAATGAGACAAAGTACTAGAAAGAAGGTAACACAAAAAGGAGCAATGCTGGTGGAAACCACTACCCAGGATATTGTTTTGAAAGAAAAAGAAACAATGAAAATGATATTGGAATTGGATGAATAATCTGGTTCCTCTTGCTGGTAAAGAATCTGGTCTAGTTCTTTGTTTTCTTGTTGTCTTCCTATGTCTAAGGTGGTGCCAGATCTCTGTTTTTTTGGGTTGTGACCGGTTGTCTTTCCGGTGGTTTCAGGTCCATTTAAAACCTATTTTTGCTACTTCCTTGTAGTAGTTTTTAGACTTTGTCTGTGTTTTGGTTGCTCTATCTTTTTTCCTTGTACTAGGGTTTTGGGGCCCCTTCAAAACCTGCTTTTACCATAATCTAAAACTTAGTAAGTTGTGGGATTGTCCTGCAAGTAGTGGGATTCTCTGTGTAGTAGCGAGATTGTACTATGTAAAAAACCTGAGAGCTCTTTTTTTAAGTTCATTATTTCAAACCCAAAGTAGCTTCAAGGATAAATGACAAACTAATAGTTTTTTTATAAGACCAAGCTTGAAATTTTCTAAAAACATGTTTAGATCACCTTTTACATACTTTAAAATGGATTAAGAACTTTTTTTTGATGTTTAAATTTTTTTTTAGCAGTTTATGGTGAATGTTTTCAAAGTTTACAATTAAGACCAAGGGGTTAAAAGAACACCAACACACCTTTCCATTTTGGCTTAAAAATGAACTCACCTTTCCAAGTTTTTTGTATTCACTTGTTTAAATTAGATTTTTTTTTGGCAAAAAGAAGGGTGTTGTGTGTATGCTCTTTTATTTGTCCCCTTTAAGGAGCTCTTGGAATCAAAAGTGCCATTCCTATTACAAATAGCCTAGTCCAAGGCTTAGAAAGAAATTCATCTAAAGCACTCCCCAAGAACTCATCAATGTTTGGGTGAACTTGAAAAATACCCTAAAGTCTTTCTATTTCATGCTTTCTTTATTTTTATGCAAACTTGGCTTACAAGGGGGACTTCATCACCTCCTATGAGTTCTTTATGGAAGCTTTAACCTAAGGTTTCACCTTCCAACAATGACTTCATTTGGATCCTAATTGGAGTTGCACATGGGACGTAGTGTCACTTTAGACATCACACTACACTGAGCGAATAATTGGATGTAGTGGTTGTAAAAAGGACTAGACCTTTTTGCAACAAGCAAAGTGATATGGAACCAAAATTCATGCTTTCTTTGGAATTATTTGGCATGAAAGTCATTGTACAATTGTTTCCCCTAGAACATTCAAAAACTTGTAGATCTTAGACAAAACCCCACTTGCCATGAAAGTATTATTGGTGCAAGGTGCATCTCAAGGTCCATGTCACAGTATTATCATTTGAGAGAAGGGGGGTGGAAAACCCTACTATATAATACCTATTTACTTTTGGATGAACACTTAAAATCCTCTCAAATGATGTATATTGACAGATTCCAATAATACCAAGCAACCTTGTTAGTTTAGGATCTAAGAGTGATTAATTAGTTGGT
Organism: Torreya grandis; assembly: GCA_037957365.1. Lineage (NCBI taxonomy): Eukaryota > Viridiplantae > Streptophyta > Pinopsida > Cupressales > Taxaceae > Torreya > Torreya grandis. The sequence goes on from JARHVA010002497.1 coordinate 808,381, forward strand.
TTTATCCCAGTCTTGTGTGAAATCAAAATTTGGTGTGAAAAAATGATACAAACCAAACACATGGTCCTCATTTTCCTTAGAACAAAGAGCCATTATGCTTCCCATGTGAAATAATCAATTTGCATTGTTCAAAGTTCATCAAAACTTAAAGAATCATATCATCCACTTTAGCACAGTTATGCTACCCAATTGAGTCTAGACCTTTGCCACAATTGTTTAAATCCTTCATTTATAATCTTAATTCAAAATTTCACCTTTATAAGTTCATAGGGTTGATGTGTTAAGTGGGTTCACCATTTGCATTAAACTTGAGGGAACTTAGGTTCAAATTCCAATTTGGGTTGAAGGCCGTTTAAGACTCATGATCATTATCACCACTTATTGGACTTAAGTCATTTTATGCTAAACACTTTCACTTTGAGTCTATGGACCATAACATTTTGAGTCAAGAAAGATAGCGTTATGTTGTCAAAATTGTGGGAAACTATCTTTTCTTTAGAGAGTTTTTAAAACAAACATTTTGTCACATCTTTTGGGTAGTCTAGCGTTGTTATGCTACCCAAAACATTTTAGATATTATTTCATAGACCCTCTTGCATAGAGTTAAAATTTGTTCCCATATTTTTAGACCAATCCAAGTGTACCTTTTGTAAACCTTTATCTAGGACAGTTATGCTATTCACTTTTGTCTAGCTTATTTGTCAAAAGAATCAAGTTTTATACCATTATTTGTGAGCAAATTAAACTATTTATAAAGTGCCTTTTATTTCATACCTAGTTGGTCTAGTTTATATCCAAAACTAAAATACCTAGTATTTGTTAGAAGTTTTTCAAATCTATTAGATTAAAAATCATATTTATTTTAAAGTCTAGCTTTTGATACCATTTGGCCAAGAGTCATAGCACATTCCTTGTTTGAGCCTAACTTTTGACATTAGGTTTGGCCAAAAGACCTAGAAAATTTTAATTTCTTAGATTAGACTAATTTGAAACACTTCGACCTTAGAGTTTGGCATTTTTATTTTTAGTCTATTTACTTTCTCATCTTTGTGTGAACATTGAGGCATTAGATATTTCATGCTAGCTTTTTTCCTAACAAATATTTGCATAAACCTTTTTGATCTTTTTGATTAATCTAGACCAAGTTTGAACATCATCTATTTTAGACATTATATTTTTAGAGTTTTAAGAACTCTTTGACCTTTTATTGCAAAGCTTTGACTATGGATCCCAACATGTATTCCTACACTCGTAGTGGACTCATGTACAATCTAGAGATTAGTAATGTGGTTACATAGGAAGAAATGGTACAAGACCCCTATGTAGGTAATATTCCTTATGAGATGGATTCCTATCCCTCTTATAATAATCAATTAGGGGCACAAAGCCAAGATCTATTGGATAATTATTTGGTTAATACACCACCTTATTCAAAATAAGACAAAGAACAAACCACACAATACCCACAACTGATGAACCAATTCTTCAATAGGTATATTTTATTAATATAACTTCCATGTATGATCCATTTTTGTTTTAGCATCATTTATTTAAGAACAAAGATGAGATTTTGGTTAGAGCCATAGAGGTAAGGGCCAAGTTTCTAGTAGACTTCCCTTATGAGAATTCACCAAGCCTAGTAAAAATTCTCCACAATATCATTTATGATCAACATGATTCTTCTAAAAATCCTTTGGCTCTAGTCCAAATAATGTATCATGACCCTAATATACCTAATAAAAGCAAAAACGTCATGGATGACCACTTTAACCAAATATAGATGGCATATCAAACCTACCTGAATCGAACACATAATTTCAATCAGATGACCATGGTGAGCAAGCCTCTTATTGACTTAGTTCCTTCAATAGGAGTTTTGATAGAGTTAACTAGTCAAGACAATCAAAGTTCAGACCCATTCATGCAAAACACTTTGGTAGACAACTTGCTGCATATACCCATTATTGATAAGTTCTTCTACTTCTATTTAGAATAATGAGAAAAATATAGTGGACAATGTGTAAATAACATCCAATACAAATCAAAGTAGTAATACCACACAAACAACTAGTCAACAACATGTGTTGTAATTAACACCATGAGTGGACCATCATACTAGGGAGTAGGAGTTTCTATACCCCAACCTAAACTAGATACTTCATCAAGTGTGCAACCAACATGATTAGGTAGTCAACCAATAACCAATGTCACACCTCAATAGTCGAATGTGATGAATCCTAATCCTCCTCAACAAGTGATGATTAGTATTCCAAAACAATAGGCAAAATCTAGTGTACCAATGCAATAGAGGTTGAATATATTGCCACCTCAACAAGGGGTAACTAATGTTCCGCCTTGTCAGGTAGTGGCAAATATACCTCCTCAATCATAGTCTAGTGTACCAATCTAAAACCAAATGATGACTAGCCAACAATGTGTAAATATTGGTTAGTAATAGATGTCAAATCTTCAACATGATTTTGCTTCCCAATAAGAATTCATGCAACAAAGAGGCTCCTATGTTTCTCAAATACCTACTAGATAACAATCGGTTCAAAATGTGCCATAAGTTCAAAGACAAGGTCTTGGTCCACAAATTTTCACTCAACAAGGTTCAATTAGTTGGTAGCACATTCCTTTTCAACCACAGTAGGAAAAATATAGTTATATCCCTCCCTTCCAACCATAAAATTCTCCAAGTCAAACCTTCATAGCCAACCCAAACCAAAATATCTCATAACCAAATATACAATTCCAAGTACATCTTAATACATGTATGCATATTCTTGGTCTATTTCCCAACCAAATTAATATACACCAATATATATCTCCATCATACCCTGGTTAAAGTGTCCCACTTATGACCTCCTAACCATTTCCCCAAACCAGTATTCTCTCTCAAGTCAATGTTCCTTCTACTTTCCTATCCCAAGAATTGTAACAAATGAAGGATGTAATTGCTGCCATTCATGTTGGGAAACAAACTAAAAAGTTTAAGTTTGATGATGTGTGTTCTTATCCATTAAACATGGATTACTTGAAAATACCATTTCCTCCATGATATGAACCACTGAAATTCAACAAATGCAAAGGGAAAGGTGACCCTAAGGCCCATTTAATTGAGTTCTTTGTCGCATGTCAACTAGTGGCATATAGTGATATATACCTTTTGTTTTTATTTCTAATGAGATTGGATGGACAAGCCTTGGAGTAGTTTTTAAAGTTACCTAAGAATTTAGTAACAAATTATGATGATCTTTCTGATAAGTTTGTGTAACACTTTTCCTATAATCTCAAACATGAGATTTCATTGGTTAAATTAACACAAACAAAAAAAATGCTGGTGAGAGTTTTGAAAGTTATCTAATATGATGGAGAGCCCTTGCAATCTGATTCACCCATAGTTTACCAGATAAAAAATTAGTTGTTGTGTTTACTAAAAATTTGCATAGTGAGACAACTTATCATCTAGGACTATAAAGTGCACATACTTTCAAGGAGATCATCGACAAAGGCTTGTTAATTGAGTGAGCCCTTATTAATAAAGGGATCATCAAGCTTACATCAATTAATAAGAATCAAGTTACCAATAAGGTAAGTGTCCAAAACCAACATCTAATCCAAGCACAAGTATCACAACCAGTATAGGCCAATAACCAAGATATGCCAAAGCAATTCAACCATAATAAGAATGTTGTGGGTAATGGAGTAACCGAGTCACATCATGTCCAAATAGTGCAAACATCAGCTGTACCATCTTTTTAGCTTACTCCTAACCAACAACCTCTCCAACCAACATCAAAAACACAACAACCAAGACCCATGCAATAAATGCAACAACCTTTACCATTATAAACCCCTCTTCCAAGGAGAACTATGCCTATGCATCATGTCTTTAGTGACCTAGGAGAGCCTATTAAGTCTATATTTCACAAACTTATCATTGTTAATATAATTAGTTGGCCTATACCAAAGAATCATCCATAAGACATTCCTTATCCTGATTGGTATCATGAAAATGAATTTTGTGAATATCATCGGGTCAATGGGCATAATCTATGAAGACATGTGAAAATCAAGCATTTGATTAAGAATATGTTGGAGAATGGGGATATAACATTAAATAATGGTGATTCCATATCCAACCAAACTCTTGGGATTTATCAAAACCCCTTTCCCCAACATAACACATAGTAGCAACATAAAAATCAACAACAAAAATAATAACAATGACCAATGCAACAACAAAATCAAAAATATCAAAATCAAAGGTTGATCTAGTAGAATCAATAGAATCAACAATAAAACCCAAAATGTCAGAAAAATTGATAGAACCAAGGTTAGAATGGTAATAACCAACAAACCTACCATGTAGTTTCACATGACTATAATAGGGTTGTAGGTCATATTACAGGTGCAACATTAATACCATTTCCATTAGTCCTAGACCAAACACTAATCAATCTAGACCATTTCTAAACAATACCACTCAACCAAATTACATAGATAATCCTTCTTTGACCTGGGATTTCACACAAGCAAACCAACAAATTGAGACTCCCACTTTTAGACCATATACCAATAACTCACCCTTGCCATGTAACCACATACAAGTGCACTGGCAATCAAGACTTGTCCTATTTGGTCCCAAACCATTCCAAACATTTGTTAGCATTTATGGTCCAACATTTAATTTTGATTATGCAATCACAACTTAGAGGCAAATATTACTATCCCAAGTCCACAACCATCTATCACTTTGCCTATTATCCAACCAACTATTTAGCCTCAGAATAAACCATTCACCATTGACCAAGATAAGAAGTTTGATATTATGGAATAATTATAGAAGACATCAACACAAATCTATATTTTAGATTTACTGTGAATGTCAATAATCTATAAGAACATTTTGAATGAGTTTTTATCCCAATCCACTATTTCAAGTGACGTATCCCCTAATAAATTTCAAGCTTTGGTTGGACACCTAGCTCCATCCCAACAAGTCACATTCAACCAAAGTGATATGTATTCCCTTAGCCCACTCCATAATAATCCATTGTACATAGAAGTTTATATAAATTGGCATAAAGTGAAATGTGTCCTTATATACAATGGATTAGGTCTCAACATAGTATCTCTAAAGCTCATCAATATTTTTGGGTACACAATGGCAGATCTCCATCTAAAAATGATAACTATAAAAGCCTATGGTAATCAAGAAAGAGAATCATAAGGCACCATTAGCTTACCAATTATCATTGACCCTTTGAACCATGATACACTTTTCCATATACTTAATCTTGATTTATCATATAATATACTTCTAGGTAGGCCTTGGTTACATGAGATTCATATAGTCCCATCAATGTTGCACCAATGTATCAAGTTTTCCCACTCAGAGATGGAAGTGAATATTCTAGGAGATTTACACACATATGAACACTGCAAACATCTTGAGGTCAAGTTTAAAATCTATAATTACCAATATGACATGAATATAAGTTCCAAGTAGGATAAAGGAAATGCCATACTTATTGATACTCTATAGGATAATTGCATAGATCTTAATACCTTAGATTCCCTTTCTAACATGTTGCCTCTTGAAGCCTCCAATCATTTCACCATTTTAGATTATGGCCTAGGGGAGTATGTGACCCATGATACCTTCCATATTTATAATATTCCTTAGAACAAAAATACCTTTAGGTGACCTAAAAATACCCCACACATGCATTGGCAAAAAAGAACAAAGATAAGGGACTTATCATCTTTGTACCCACATCTGGCCTAGAACTAGACCCTATTGAAGGGGATGAATCATAGTTGTATAATGACAACCAAGTTGATTATTATAAAATTTCAAAGTATCCTATTCCAAATAGGATCATGGAGCATCAATATTATGAAGGAAGAGGCCTTAGACTGAATCAACAAGGAACCATTGAGCCAATTTCCATGACCAAGTACAAAAGACCCTATGGACTTGAATTTAAACTGCTTGGGGCTGAACCCACATATCTTATTCAAGTTTCATCACTGGTGGCTAGTGATGATGATGCTAACAATGAGGTAGATTCTGATCATATCCTCACCTTTGATGACCTAGCTAAGACTAACCTATTTGATAACAATGCCATATGTACTCTTACCCCAATCATTTATCACAACCCATTTCCATTATACTATCCCCAAATGATAGATTGGGACCAAAAAGAGTCCAATTTGATAATTAATGATTTTTAGAATGATGAGGCATTATATGATGTTTTACGCCTTAAAAACAATGTTCTATTGGGAAATCATAAATTAGGATTCTCAATTACATTAGATCCTGAAGCCTATTTTAGAGAGCGGGTGAACACCCTTAGCCAAAAACAAATAAGTAAAACATTGAGGTCCCCAAGTGAAAACCTCTTTGAGGCACTTTATAACCAAGGAAAAAGTAAAGATAATGGCCAGTCTAGTGGTGAAAACCTATTTCCGGCACCATTAGATGAGGGTGTTCATTCTTCTTTGAATTTAGACCAGGAGATCACCAACAATGAACTTGCCTATGGATCTAAGTTTAGTTTTGCACAAAAATAAATATTTGATCAAATTCTTGAAGAATTTTTGATTATTTTTATCTCATGGCCGGATATCCTATTAGGGGACTTAGATTCATCATGCCTAGGAAACGTTGAAGAGCAAGTCCTAACATAGGACCCTGATATAGTTCAATAGTTCAAGTCTTTGCCTACTATCTTAGAAGATGGTTCAACCCTTGTAGTTGAATATATAATAGAGGTAAACATCAAGAATCCATCAGACCTAAAATGGATAAAATTAGGTGCATCCCTCACTGAGGAGGAACATGAAGTCTTTACAACTCTATTTAGAGAATTTGCAGATATCTTTCATGGGTTTATTTTGACATGCCAGGTTCGGACCCCATCTTGGTTCTGCACCACTTTGTGGTCAATTCTGATGTCAAATTAGTGAAAAAAAAGCTACATAAGATGCATTGTCATATTTTTATCTTGGTAAAGAAAGAGTTGAAAAAACTCATAGAAGCAAGATGTGTCCAATCCATTGACTACTTAAAATGGATATCTAATGTTGTACCTATTAGAAAAAAGCCTGAAGGAATTAAAATCTGTACTAGTTTTTGAGACATAAACAAAGCTTGTCTTAAGGATGAATTTCCATTTCCTAATATTAACATGATCATTGAATCTATGTTAGGTTATGAAATGTTTTCACTCATGGATGGCTTTTCAGGATACAACCAAATCAGAAAAACACTAAAAGACCAACATAAAACAACATTCACCACTCCATGGGGAACATTTTATTATCAGGTAATGTCATTTGGTCTTAATAATGCTGGAGTTACATATCTAAGGGAAATGACTATCATATTCCATGATATGATGCATGATATTATTGAAGAATATGTCGATGACATATTAGAAAAATCCAAAACTAGGGCTAATCATCCAACAGTGCTATGTGGGATTTTTAAAAGATTACATGAGTATAAAGTCAAACTCAATCCAAAGAATTGTGTGTTTGGAGTAAACTCAAGAAGGTTAATTGGCTTAATTTTATCTCATAGGGGCATTGAAGTTGATCTGACCAAGGTCCATGCTATAATCAAGATGCTACCACTCACCAATTTGAAGCAACTCCATAGTTTATAGGGCAAGATCTAGTTAATCCAACATTTTATCTCTTAGTTAGCAAACAAGTGTCATCCATTTACACATCTTCTAAAGAAGATATTTGCATTTCACTGGGATGACCACTACCAAATAGATTTTCAATAACTCAAGGACTATCTAGTTAATCCACCTATTTTGTTATCTCATGTGCTAACAAAGCCATTCTTGTTGTATCTATTAGCTACTGATAATGCCTTAAGGGCACTTTTGGCTCAACATGATAGCAATGGAAAAGAGCATGTAGTATAGTACTTAACCCATACCTTGGTCACATATGAACATAAATATGCACTTGTTGAAAAATATTATTTGTCCATGGTCTTCATAACTCAAAACTATGCCATTACATGTTAAATAATAAAACCATGGTCATTTCAAAAGTACATCCACTCAAGTATCTACTAACTAAAATAACTTTACAAGGTAGAATGGCCAAATGGATCATGCTTCTGAGTGAGTTTGACATAGATTATATCAATCAGAAGGCAATCAAGGGACAAGTTCTTACAGATCAACTTGCTAAAGAACCCATTGCAGACACAAAACCACTCACATTTAAATTTCTTGATGAATCCATAATGACCATCATTGACACATCTCTTGAGGAGCAACACTGGAAGATGTATTTTGATGGTTCATTCATAACACATGGATTTTGGGTAGGCCTCTTATTTATTTCACCATAGGGGGATCTAATCCCTAAGTCATTTAGAATAAACTTTCCTTATACCAATAACATGGCTGAATATGAAGCACTTGTTTTAGGGATTCACCAAGTAGTATAATGGAATATAGCCCATCTCAAGGTTTATGGTGATTCTCAGTTAATCATCAATCAGGTCATAGGCTATTTCCAAACCAAAGATAATAATTTAGTTCCATATAAAGCCATAGTCTATACCCTAAAGCAACAAATTTCCAACATTCAGTTTGAGTACATACTAAGGACTAGTAGTAGAATTGAAAATACCATGGATACTATTGGCTCTTTGATTCAACAAACATATAAAGATAGAGAGTATCAGTTTCTCATCAAGAATTTGTCAGCACCAACTCATGAACCTTTAACTGTTATAATGATCTATGATATTGTTGGTCCTAATTCTATTTAGTACTTAGACCTTTACAACTAACTCCATGACCAAGTTATACCACCCAAACTATCTTGAAAACAAACCAGAGACTTTATTCATCATTCCACTTGTTATACTCTACTTGGTTCCACCCTTTACCATTGTAGTTTTGATAGAATTCTACTTCATTGTTTAACTTTGACAAAATTTACACTAGTGTTAAGAGAAGTTCATGAAGGAGTATGTGGAGCTCATTATAGTAGGGTAGTCCTATCCAAAAGGCTCTTGCATACTGATTATTATTGGCCCATGATAGATGCAAAGGTAATTACATATGTAAAAAAATGTGATAAATATTAATGGCATGCTAATCTGATTCATTCCCCAGCCCAAAATCTAAAATTGATGTTGACACCATGGCCATTTGATACATGGGGACTTGATCTCATTGTAAATATCAAATTCACTTCATCTGATGACCATAAACATATCCTTATCACCACTGAGTATTTCACTCAGTGGGTTGAAGTTATACCCCTCACTTATGTGACTGGAAAGTAAATTTACAAATTCATCTTCAACAACCTCATTTTCCACTATGGTATCCCCTCTAACATTATATCTAATAATGGAGGATAATTAAAGAACAAGGATGTAGACCAGCTATGTATTGAATATAACATCGCACAATATTTTTCTACAACATATTACCCTCAAGGTAATGGCCAGGCTAAAACATCAAATAAAACCATTGTCAATATTCTCAAAAAGATTATCAATGATGCCAATAATGATTGGCACCTATAGATATTCCTTTCCCTTTAGGTATACCATACCAATGATCATACCCCCATAGGAGCCACTCCATACTCACTTGTTTATGGTACTGAATCCATCCTTCACATTAAGGTCAAATTGCCTTCATTGTACATCTTTTTCAAGCATGTCCTAAATGATCAAAACTATCAAGTAGCTCACCTACAAGAGCTATAACTAATTGATGAAAAATGCATAGTTATGCTCAAAAATATTTAGACATATCAAAACTAACTCAAAGGTCACTACAATCGATGTGTCAAATATAAAAAAATTGAACTTGGTGATCTTATTCTTAAAGAAAACCAAAAGAATACCATGGTTGAGAAGAAGCATAAAGGTAAATTCAAACCAAACTAGATAGGGCATTTCATCATTAATATAGATTATGGATCAAGGGCATATAGGCTTGCCACACTAGATGGAGATGAACTTCCTGAGCTAATGAATATTATTCACCTCAAGTGGTACTATGCTTGAGCACTAAGGGGTATTATCTATAAAAACCATTTCAATGGTGCCATTTTATCACTATTTTTCTTTGTAAAAATATAATTCTTATCCATCCTCTTAGCCTTATCCATTTTACAATTTTTTTCTATCAACTAGATGTGTTCTAAATCCTAGCCCATTTGACTTTAGTTTTTTCCATTCATTACGCATTTTCAGCATTGAGGAATCTAATCAATTGTTTCAAGTACTTTAGACAGAGATCATATTTTGGAGTAGTATGATAGAATTTCTTATATTTGCATCCTTCATTTGTTATTCCTTTCTTATCACTAGTCTTGCTACAAATTATAACCACCTTTGAGAAAATTAGTAGCATTGATCTATGACGTTGTCTCCTAGTTATAACCACCTATGGAAAAATTAGGAGAAACATTTGTTTATTAAGTATTGATGTACCAAATTGCCACTTCCTATGCCATACTATGCCTTTTTACCACCTATGCCTATTTTGTTTGAATTAACTACTACACTAGTCAAATTCCTCTATTATATGGTGGAAATATAGTGACTTGAGGTCCTACTTTGGGACTATGTAGGTAGCGCTTGATACTTATTGAGGTCAGCTCAGTCACCCTTTACACCACACTCTCTCCATTTGTGAGAAACCTAAGTTTGAATGTTCTCACCATTTTATGAGCAACCTAAGTTGGAACACTCTCACTATTTTTTGACCTTGAACCATTTAGTGTCTCATCATTCTTGATCGAGTTGAGATACTTCCAAATTTCCAAAAACATTTGTAAAATCATTAGAAAAAACCAAAAAAATTTGACCACTTCTTTGCCTTAAGGATTTTGGGAACCCTTACTAAGTTGCAAGCAAACCACTTGTAACTTAGTTTCCCCATCCTTTTTGGCCATTTTCTCTCATGTATTTTCCATTTTACAAGACCATTCCTATTCTTATATCACATACATTGTGTTTGTTTTCATCAGTTATCACATTCTTCCTATTCCCTGGGAGAACTACATTTGGAATGAAGTTTTTGTTAGATATTACATTTATATAACTATGTAGGCAACATCCAATTGCCTATTGCATATGGAGACAGCTTAGCCACCCACTTCATTTTTTTATCCCTCATTTTATTCATTTGTTAAGTTATTGCCTCTTTTCTAGTGGCAATGTTTGTATGGTTTTTATTGCATTGTTTGTTTGTTTGTCTCTACTTATTTTATTTGTTTGTCTACCTATTTGTTTACTTTCAGCAATGTTGCCTTGATTCAATTTATGTGTGTTATTGGGTTTTTCCTTGCCCACACTTACACTTGAATCTATCCATATTCTTATGCTTACGTTGTCATCATGGTTTCTATCATTAGTGCATTGTTTTCTATTGAGTATTAGATTATGGGAGTCAGTCCTTATGCATATTTTAGCCAAGTCCTCATGATGGTATACCATGATTCCTACTGACATGTGCTACAACAAACCTCAGCTTCAAGAAGTCTATTCAGCAATGGCAACATCTCTTCAGGACTGACATCTTGATTCATTCCCAATCATATCCCAAATAGAGTAACTAACCATGATATTTTTTTAACCTTTATTAATTTAAATGAGCATCTCCATACTAGTAGGTTATTCTAATTCATCATTACCCTCTGTGTTAAGTTATCATCATCCTTGACCAAGTTTATCATGTTTTCCATAATCAGGGTCCAATGATTATAACCACCTATGGGAAAATCATTACACACTATCCCACCTACATTTCTTAATGATTATAGGTGCCTTTGGGAAAATCATTATATTGTCACCACTTCCCTTTTTTTACCCATACAAGGGCACATTGTTATCTTGTTTGTCTATCCTAACTGGGGTAGCTTCATCTTCTTAGTGATTATAATCACCTTTAGGTAAATCATTGTGTTATCATACCACATTGCCATTCTCAAGGTATAATTATTATAATTGCCTTTGGATAAACCATTGTACACCATCCCACTTACATTCTCAATGATTTTGACTACTTTTTCAAAATCATTGTGTTTTCACCCCATCATCTTTCCTTTTTTTAGTCCCCTTGTTTTGCTTCTTATCGAGGGACTATTTGTTGACTTACTTGTACCAACCATTCCCTTGAGGGGGCATCATGAAACTACTTTATCATCATTATAGTTGTAGGAATACAAGACCTTTTCATTCTTTGAGAAGACATTTTTGTGCTTATAGCTTGCAATGCCTTCCCAAATAGGGGCAAACTATAGACACCTAAATCTTGCCACCAATAACCTCCAATTAGCCTTTTGATCAATTTCCACCTAAAATACATAATTTGGCCTAAAAATACTAAAATTCATTAAAATTTTTGAACCTAATATAGTCAAGTGCTAATTCTGTCTAGGGTATCCCTAAATGGGGCAATACAATTTATGGGCCAACTAACTTTGATTAGATCATTTCAAGTCAAAATGCTAATTTTGCACCTAGGTGCTCTAGATTGATATTTCTTATCAAATATATTACACAAAACATGTGCCTTTGTTATTTACTATTGACAATATCCTTAATGGGATAATAGATCCAAAACATCTGACATCACCTTCCAATTCTAATTCAATCAAATTTTGGACCAATAACAAGGCATTCTGATTAATTTGAGTAATTTGTGCACAAAGTGCTTAAACATGCTTAAGAGCTAATTAAACCAAATTAGAGCCTAATCAAGAATTCTATGGAAACTTTTTAAATAATTTGTTTTGGAAATGAATATTAACTATCTACATCATCAAGTGACCTCATTTTTTGGGAAGACATCCCTAGGCCATAAATTCCACAAATATTAGGATTCATGCCCTCCATGCCTCTTAATTTCCCCTTTTTCTAATTTCATAATGAGGATAATTATAAAATTAATTCCAAAAAATTGAATTAATCCTCAACCACACATCTTCATCCCAGGATGGATGATTTAGATTGATTTTGATGAATCTTAAAAATCTATAAATAGAGAGGCCATGAACATCATTTTTAAAGCTTAATTTGTGTAAAGTTATAATGCAGGATTGGTTCCAAAAGCTTCATAAAAACTTGTGTTACCATGCCAAATTGATCCCAAGCCAAGACAAGCCATAAGCCAAAGGTACCAAAGAGAGATAGAGGTAGCCAAGATTCCATTTCCAATGACTTCATCAGCATAAACTAATCAAGCCAATCTAAGAATACTCTTAAAGCGTCAAGGAAGGTAAGGAATGTGTGTTTTCTTGCATTTTAGTTGTGCTTTGTTCATTTGTCTTTCTTCACTAAGCTCACCCTAGTAACTAGGCATGAAGGTGTTTGTTTATTGTGTTCTTTGTCAATTTATTTTATGCATTTTGTCACTAACACAACACTAATCTCCTCTTCTTAGTCAAATTCCTAGTTCACACTATCCCCCTAAGACTATGGCAAGTGCATGGGTATGAATTATACGTTATATTGCCCCCAAAAAATGAAAATGGGAAACTTTGTTAGTGGTTTTTTATCCTCTAGAAATCACCACAAGGATGCAAGGAGGAGAGCATATACCACTATATCCCTTGAGTGACACACAAGTAGACAAAATGATTTATTAACCAATTAATTTAGATGTGATATTAGATATTTACAAAATGAATTTTTAAAATGCCAAAATATATTTAACAGATGACCTATAAGATAAGTGATTATTAGTTTGAATTGGTAATCTTAGAGGGTCAACTTGAAAGATAAGATGTTAAACAAAATATATGATCTACAAGAGAAGATGTTAACAAGTCAAAATTGCCATTATATTTACCCTGTAGGAAATAAAATATTAGTTGAATAAGCCTTAATAAAACCACTAAAAAAATCATTATTTAGATCTATAAATTATTTAGATGAGGGGCCATGATGTGGGGGTCTAGGGGAGGAAACCCCCAATGGGGTCAAGGGGCAATGCCCCTTGTGGGGTCTGGGGGTATTTTGTCAGGTGCGCTCCCTGTTATGGTATAGGGATGGGTTGAGGAGTAGCATCCTTGATGCCAAACATAATTTGGGACTTTTGGAACCCTTGGAATTACTCAAAATTCACTAAGATTTATTTCAAAAAATACTCTTAAAAAATATAAATTAAATGCAAAATTAGTGCCAAAATGTAACTGTAGAAGACAAAACTACATATACATAATTAATTATATTTAAAATTACTTCCAAAGACTACACAACTATAAATTTTTAGTAATATCACAACTTTCAAGTCATAGTTTTGCAGATGGTAGACTAACCATGGTTGTGATTGGATGGGTTCTATAAAACCACTAATGTTTAAGTGATATAGTGAATTTAACTATAAAATCATGATTTAAAATCTATGATTCAGCCGATGAGGAAAGATGCTAAAAAATTTATAGTTAGACTAAATAAAGTATTAAAAAGAAGATAAAAATATGTACAAAGGCTAAAAATATTAACAAAAAATTAAAAAATATTTGAAATGTCTTAAGACTAATTTCTGTATTGTCAAAATTTGATTAGAATAATATAACTTTTTATTATGTAAAATCACCTATTCAAAGGTTGTGGTTTTGGACCAGGTGTCTAAATATGTTTTTATTTGGATGTTTTAATGTCAATTTAGGCAAGTCCTCCCCTTTCCTAAAGGAAAAATACAATTAGACAAAGGTATAAAACTATTTAAAGGCCAAAGTTATCAATTTTAATCATAGAAGCAAAATCACTACTTTTGAGAGAAATATCATGACTTTTATGATAAAACTGCAACTATAAAACTATGATTTTGCAATATCACAACTAGGAAATTATGATTTTTCAATACCATAAGTAATATGTCAAAACCACATATTTTTAGAAAAATCACCTTTCAAAAATCTATGGTATTGTAGAAAAGCCAAAAACTTGTCAATCAATAAGCTGTTAGAGCTCAAATTGATAGTTAATGCAATTTATGCTAATCTTATGACAAAATTGTGATTGTAATACCATATCTTGTAGAGAAAAATTTATTTTCACTTGGGCATGACAATTTGATGAAATCTAAGGCCTATTCTTTGTCCATTCAATCTTGCAGGCTATCAAAAACACTCCTAACATGCAATATGGTTAAATTGAAGGGGTACCATCCCACCATGGTCGCCAATGTGTGATCATATTTTTGAGATATGAATTAAAACTACTAAATATATAAAATTTAACCCAAAACACAATAAAATCAAATGGAGAGATTATGGAAGAAAATAAAAAATTATAAGGAAATGCTTACTATTGCCTTTCTCCTCTTATTCTCTCTCCAAGATCTTCAAGCATATTTTCAATGATTCTTGATTTTGCTTATGTATTTCTATGGATAGACTCATAATTTTATCATAGTGATAGCTTGATGATAGAATAAAATGATATCATGGATTGATATTGGCATGGAGGTCTTATGGCTTCATCTATTTGTTAATTAGTTCATGTAGTTTGTTTTGGCTATGGAGGGGTGATGGTGTTTAAATATATTGAGGGAAAGAAGATCAATGGCCACCATTCAAAGTTGGTGGCCAAAAGATCAAGGGTGGAGGATTATCAAATTAATTAAAAATTCCTTGGATGATGCTATAGGAGAGAAGGTTCTAGAGGTAGAAGCATCTAGAATCTCTTTGGAGGTTTAATCATGATTAGGGGCTTCTAGAGAATCTAGGAGGGTAGGATTGTAGTAAAGCCTAGGAGTAGGTAGGTAGGTGGGCTATGGGAATTTTAAATTCCAAAATAATGGAAAAGTGGGATTAGTTAGTGGATAATAGGGATTTAAATGAATTAATTATTTTGTGGGATACGGGTAAGGTTAATATATGAATAAATAATGAATGGGATGTTATTAAATTATTTAATTATGACTATGGTTATGGAATTAATTAGATAAATAATGGGATTGGTAAATTGGTTAGGGTGAGAAGATTTATGTGCATAAAAGTACCATCACATTAAGGTATACTCTATACACTGGTGCATTTAGTTGAAGCACTTCATTGAGAATATATTGGAAAATGGAGATATCCAATTGGATAATAGGGCTTATACTTCCAATCAAAACTTAGGTATTTACCAAGACCCATTTCCATAACATAACAATATCAATCAACAATAGTAACAATGACAAAAACAACAATGAAGGCCACCACAAAAAAACACAACAAAAAAATAGAAACAATAGTAGAAACAATAATGATAACCCCAAAATGGATGGGACCAAAGAAAAAATGACCCTAATAACCATCAAACCTATCAAATTGTTACACATGACTACAACAAAGTTTTAGGTCATATTACAAGTGGTCATGTCTCCATAATTTACATCAATCCTATACCAAAAGCCAATAGACCAAGATTGCTTCCTAAAAATGCCTATCAGCCTTCTTATGCTTGTAATCTTTCCTTGAATTATGACCATAGCCAATCATAACAATAATCAAGGATTACCATCTTAGGCCCCTATGTCAATAACCCTTCTTTGACTAGTAAGCACATCTAAGAGCATTGACAATCAAGAATTACCATCTCAGGCCCCTCTCCACCCTCTTTTAGTTTTAATGTTCCTTTACCCAATCCAAATTGTGTAATTGTGACTTGGTGGACTAAAGTTACCATTCTAGGCCCACAACCACCCTCTACCACTGAGCCAATTTAACTCACTATACCAACTGGGAGTAAGCCAATTACCATGGTTAAGGAGAAAACCTATGATATTATGGAACAAATACAAAAGATGACCATAAATTTTTCTATTTTGGATTTATTGCACACATCTACCATCTAAAAGAACATCCTTACTAAACTCTTGAGCTAGTCCCAAATACCTAATGACATTACACCAGAAAGATTTCAAGCTTTGGTAGGATACCTAGCCCCAAGCCAATAATTAGCCTTTGACCAAAGTGACATGTCATCCATCAAACTTCTCCAAAATAACCCATTACACATTGAAGTTTTTATAATGTAACATAAATTTAAATGCATCCTCATAGACAATGGAACATGCCTTAATATTATGTCTCTAAATTTAATCAAGCATTTGGGATATACAATATTTGACCTTCATCAAGAGACCATTTCCATCAAGGCCTATGATAATTAAGAGTGGGAATCACAAGGAATGATTTATTTACCAATTTTCATTGGGCCTTTGACCCATAACAAACATTACCATGTCTTAGATTTAGATATATCATATAATTTGCTTCTAGGTAGACCATGGATACATGAAATCCATGAAATACCTTCAACCTTACACTAGTATATCAAGTTTCCTCATTATGGGATAGAGGTAACTATTCATGGAGATTTATAGCCATATCATTACTTCAAGCATCTATAGGCCAAGTATGAAAGCTACAATTATCACTTTGGCCTAGAAAACATAACAAAGAAAGATAAAGACAAGGATATACTTGTTGAATTACCAAAGACTAATTGCATATACACCAAAAACATTGCCTCAACTTCACATATGCCTCTTATTGAAAATTCCAACCATTTTACTATTTTGGACAATGGTCAAAGAGAGTACCTTACCCATAATACCTTACATATAACCAAGCTTCCACAAAACATTAAGACTTAGGGAAGGTCCAAATCCAATCTAATTTTAATAAAATGGAGAAAAAATGGAAAAGGAAAACTTAATAGACCAATGTCTATTATTTTCACATGGATCACTAAATAAGAACATGACTCACTTGCCAAAGATGATTCCTAATTATACAATGATAATTTGGTTGATTGATACCAAAGAAAAAAGTATCCCATCCTTAATAATATTATAGATGACCAAGCTTATGAAGGCAAAGGCCTGGGGGAAATCAACAAGGTACTATCAATCCTATCTCCATAACCAAGTACAAAAGAACTCATGGTATATGATTTAAACCCCTTGGGGGTGACCCCACATATTTTATTCATGTTCCTACATTGATAACTAGAGATAATGATGCTGGTAGTGAAGCATAGTGTGATCATATAATATATAAAGACCTATCCAGTACCAACCTATTTTAACCTTATAATAATTGTACAATCATACCAATAATCCACCGTTCCCTACTTATCCTTTATCATCCTCAAATTATAGATAGGTACCAAAAAAAATCCATAGTACCTCTAGATGAGTTCAATAATGATGAGGCCTTTTGTGATTTTTTGGGCCTAAGATAGAATGTTCCTTTAGGAGACCATAAATAAGGATGCTCTATCAAATTGTGGATGAACACTCTTTGATATAAAAAAAACACTGAGATCCCAAAGTGAAAACCTCTCTGACACACTTTTGGACTAGGGAACAAAGTAAATAAAAAGAGTAGTCTCTTGGTAAAACCTATTTTAGGCACCACTAGATGGGGATGTTCACGTTTCCTTGAATAAAGCTCAAGATACCACCAATAATGAAATTTCCTTTAGGTCCAAACTCAGTAAAAAAAAATGATGTGATTTTGAGAAAATTATCTGAGAGCGTCTTGAAGTGTTTATCACATGACCCTTACCACCATTAAGAGATTTTGGTTCCTTTTGTTTGTGATAAATTGAAGAACTAGTCTGACTAGAGGAATTTTCCATTGAAATCTAGTTCACATCTTTTTTGACTATCCTAGAATATGGCTCTGATCTCCTTGCAAAGGAACTTCAGAAGTTAACATTAGGACTCTAGATTATCCCACATGGATAAAAATAGGTGCATCCCTCACTAAGGAGGAACATGCAGTTATTTTATCTCTTCTAAGAGATTTTATAGAAATTTTTACATGGGCCTATTATGATATACCAGGTTTGGATCCATCATTGGTTCTACACCATCTTGTAGTTCATCCAGATGTGAAGCTAGATAAGTAAAAATTGAGGAAAATGCATCCTCGCATGGCCATATTGGATAAGAAATAACTAGAGAAATTATTAGATGCAAGATGTATTAGACTTATTGATTATTCAAAGTGGATCTCCAATATTGTGCTCATCAGTAAAAATCTAGAAACTATTAGGTTATGCATTGATTTCTTGGACATTAACAAGTCCTACCCAAAGGATGACTTTCCTTTGCTGAACATCGAAATGATTGTTGACTCCATAATTGGGTATGAAATGCTTTCCCTCATGGATGAATTTTAAGATATAACCAGATCAAGATTTCCCTAGAAGACCAACATAAGACAATGTTCACCACTCCTTGAGGAATATTTTGCTATCAGGTCATGTTGTTCAGCCTAAAGAATGCAAGAGAAACATAATAAAGGGACATGACTATTATATTACATGATATGATGCATGATATTATCAAATATTATGTCAAAGACATAATGGGTAAATCTAAGACCCATGCCACCCATTCATCTATAATATAAATAATATTTGAAAGGATTCATGATTATAAAGTTTGGCGTAATCCCAAGAAGTGTGTCTTTGATGTTACTTCAATTAAACAATTAATCTTTATTGTCTCTTGCCAAGGCATTGAAGTTAATCCTACCAAGGTTTAGGCCATTACTGAGATGGCACCACCTTCTAATTTGAAATAATTCCATAGTTTATAGGGGAACATATAGTCTATTAGATGCTTTATTTCATAGTTGGTCAATAAACGCCACATGTTCACCCATTTATTGAAAAAAGGCATTGCCTTTTTATGGAATGAAGATTTCAAGAAAGCCTTCAAGCACCTAAAATAATACTTGGCCAATTCACCTGTTCTACTACCACCTACATTAGGAAAACCATTTTTTATTTACCTATCTTCCATTAAACATACCTTAGGGGCCCTTTTGGCCTACCATGATGAACAAGATAAGGAACATGTAGTGTACTATCTAATTCATACACTAGTAACATATGAACACAATTATATGACAATTAAAAAATCTTATTTAGCTATCATATTTGTAACCCATAAGTTGTATCATTACATGCTCAACAACAATACTATAGTCATAACCAAAGTAGATATGTTTAAGTATCTACTATAAAAAATAGCTTTATAGGCTGCATGGATAAATGTATCATGCTTTTGAGTGAATTTGAGATTGAATATTTCAATCAAAATGACATTAAAGGACAAGTACTTATCTATCAACTTGATGAAGCTTCCATATTAGATACTCATCCACTTACTTTTACACTTCTAGATGAGTCTATTATGACTATAGCAGAAACACCTCTTGAAGAGTAGCCACAAAAACTATATTATGATAGTTCCTTCATATCTCATAAGTTAGGAGCTAGATTGTTATTTATAAAACCATGGGGGGATCTCATTCCCAAATCATTATATATTAGTTTTAGTTATACCAATAACATGGTAGAGTATGAAACACTCATTATATAGATTTTCCTAGAGGTATAATGGAACATTCAACATCTACTGGTTTATGGAAATTCATAATTAATCATTAATCAAGTCATAGACTAATTATGTACTAAAGATGATAAGTTGGTACCTTATAAAGCCATGGTGGATACTCTCAAGTAGTAGATTTATCACATTCAATTTACACATACCTCAGGCCAATAACATAACAATAGATGCCATGGATATAGTTGGCTATTTGATTCATAGCACATACAATCCCAAAGAGTACTAGTTCCTTGTTGAACATCTTTTAGCGCTTGCTCATGAAATCTCAACTATTTAAATGATCGGTGATATTATTGGTCCTAGTTCTATTTGGTATTTTTAACTATATGATTACATTGATAACCAAATGCTTCCACCATAGCTTTCCCATAATAAATAAAAGGTATTCACACACCAAACCTCTCATTATACCTTACTTTTACCTACACTTTACCATCAAAGATTTGATGTAACTTTGCTTCATTTTTTAACTTTTATAGAATATGGATTAGCATCGAGGCAAGTTCATGAAGGGGTTTTCGGGGCCCACACCATCAGGTCCATCCTTGCCAAAAATATCCTATGTACTAGTTATTATTATCTAGCCATGGAAGCAGATGTATTTTATTATGTTAAATGATATAAATAATGTCAAAGGCATGGAAATTTGATCCATGCTCCAACACAAACAATCAATTCAATGACCACACCATGGCCATTTTTAATGTGGGGACTTGATCTCATAGGTAAGATTAACCCTACCTCCTCAGATGGCCATAAGCATATCCTTACCACCATTGAGTAATTCACTAAGTGTGTTGAAGCTATACCCCTCACATGATAGGAAAATATATTTCCAAATTCATCTTCAACCACATCATCTACCATTATGATATCCCATTCAAAATTATATCTGATAATAAAGGTTTATTTAAAAACAAGGATGTCAAAGCACTCTATGTCAAGTTTAAAATTACCCATCATTTTGCCATTTCATATTACCCACATGGTAATGGCCAATCAGAGGCATCTAACAAGACCATTGTCAATATCCTTAGTAAGATTGCTAATGATGCTCACCATGATTGGCATGTAAATCTTCTACACCCTTTGGGCCTACCATACTAATTACCACACTCTAATAGGATCCAAACCATACTCCATTATTTATGTCATTCAGGTCATTCTTCCCATTAAGGTTGATTTGCCTTCTTTGTGCATTTCATTGAAGCACATCCTTGATGATGAGGATTACAGAGTAGCTTGTCATCAAGAGCTAGATCTAATAGACAAAAAAATCATGGACACTATAAATAGACTTCAAGCATACCTAAACTGGTTACATGGTTAGTATAATAGGTGTGTGAAGAAAAAAGAGTTTGAGCTTGGTTATCTTGTCCTAAAAAAATAAAACACCATTGTTTAGAAAAAGAAAAAGGGAAAGTTCAAGTCTAATTAGATAGGACCTTATATGATTATTACTAATTATGGCTCTGGAGATTATAGGCTGTGTACACTATAAAGAGATGAACTTGATGAAAATAATACATCTCAATCATTATTTTTCTTGAAAGACCTAAGGTATTGTCTATGAGGATCATTTAATTTGTATCATAATATCACCTTCTTTATATTGTATTGTATACCATCCCTCCCATACCTTCCCTATTTGTTGAAGTTGTTTACCCTCCCCTACCCACCCTTTTTTACCTTGGTTTTGATCTATCGGTACTTCGGACACCTTTAGTGATTAGATTTAGATGAAGTTTCAATAGTTGATTCAATTTTATGATTCTTTAAACACATTCTTTTAGAAAGAGATAATATTTTGGGGAAGAATAATCTTGGTTTGATAATTACATCCTTAATTATTGTCACATTCTATCTCATTTATTTTGCTATTTATTCTAACCAACTTTGGGAAAATTAGTATCATATACCCTTGCTATTATTTCCTATAACCTAGGAGAAATACTTTTTACCCACATTACCTCATCACTATTTCATACATTGTCATTTGCCTATTTGTGAACTTGTTGTTACCTAGTTAGATTCCACTGCTATAAGGTAGAACTACATTAAATTGAGATCCTTCAGGACTATGTAGGTAACACACAATGTTTTTTGAGGTTAGCTTGGTCACCCATTTAAGTAATACTCTCACTATTTTATGAGAAACCTAAGCTATGTTTTCACCATTTTGTGAGTTAGCCCATTATATGTTTTGTAATTCTCCATTGAGTTGAGATGCCTAGAAAACCCAAAAACATGGATAGATGCTAGAAAAAATCTTAAACACACCTTCACCATTAGGCCATTCAGATTGTATTCATGTTACTCAAGATGTGCATCTCCTAGTTGGTAGGTATAACTGAAGCATTCACATGGATTTTTTCATAACCATTTTGATTTTCCTATTCCATTTTCTAATAGTATTTCATCCCACATCCTATAAAAAATACATTTGGCCTAAAGTCCATGTTGGACCTCATGTACATGGGACCATGCCCACTTGTATAGTGCATTGGACTTAGCTTATCCCATTTTAGTGATTGACTTCATTCACCATTCTCTTGGATCATTCCTTCCTCTAGGTTTGTCTCCAGACACTCTCACCATTTTATGAGTTATAGACCTCTCACACTCTCACTATTTTGAGATCTTATTTTCATTCTCAACATTATATGAAGTAAAAATTACGAACCAAGTTCATTTGTGGGCACTTTTATCTTTTAGTGTGGTTTTAGCCTAAATAATGCTCTCATCATTTCATGAATTTTCTATGTTTGATGATTTCATGATTATGAGTTCCACCTTCTCTTTCTTCTACACTCTTTCCATTTTGTGAGCCCATTCCCACTTTCTTCCAAAAGCAATTTATTTTTCTTATCATGATTTTTTATTCTATCCTATATCCTAGGAGAACTACATTTAGCCTGAAGTTCAAGTTATACCTCATATCCATGGGAATATGTAGGTGATGCCCACTTTCTTAGTGCATCTAAAGTTAGATTAACCACCCATTCCCTAATATTCTATTCCCCTTGATTGTTATAATAATGTTTTTCCATATAGCCTAGGATAAACCTTTTATGACAAGCGTAACACTTATATTACACATACACAAATAGTTAGATTAGTTATTTGTTTAGTTAGATTAATTGATTATTTTATATGCACCTTAGATTAACTTATTTATTGATTTTTTGGTTTTTCCTTTTGAGTGTTGTGTGTCTAAGGAAAAATATTTTAGTCTTGAGTCTTTCTTACAACGTTGGTTTGAGTTGTTTATTTTTTGAATTTAGATTGCATTTTTGTGCCTCCCTTCCCATCCGTTGTTGTAGGATTATTACACTTTATTTACACTTGAGTCTTCATTGTCCATATCTTATATTTGAGTTATGAATATTTATAATCATTATTATAATTAGTTTATTGAATTATATTCATTTGGGATTTGATTTTTCATATCTTATGCCTAAGTGATTTATATTTGCATTTAAACTAAGTTTTCCATGTTTGGTATACACTTTGTTATTATAGTTATCTATAAATATGATGCTTACTATCACTAGTTATAATAAAAATCAAGCCAATGGATCTATCAAACAATGTAGTGGGTAGTACTTATCCTTATTCATAATTGGCATATCCCAAACATCACCCAAACACAGAGTAATTAAACCACAAATGAATAATAATCCCTACTAGTTACGACATGCAAATTTGTACTAGCAAGTAGCCCAAATTCATGCCTATCCTCTATGCTATCTTATTATTAATTTGTGAGTAAAAATTCATTACACAAGCTCCCTTTACCAATTTTACATATGGGGCAAATTATATAGATCTTCACTAATCATATCTACCATGTTAGGGTAAAGTAGAATTATATCACACTTGCATCCACCCTAATGGGGGATTTTAATTATGCTAATGATTATAACTACCTTTGGTAAAATCATTATTTTGACACATCCACTCTATTGTGGAAAATGATTTTCCCACTGATTATCACCATCTTTGGTCAAATCAATATTTCTACCTTGTTACCTCTAGATCATGTAATTTTCTTCTTTTCAAGGGAACATTCGATAAATCTATTTGATGCTTGATACCTCAAGGGGGCATCCAGGGCTCATCCATCACCCTCTTGGGAATTAGCCAAGACATTAATGAATTTTTCATTCTTTGAGAAGATGTTACCATGTCTATGTCTTGTAACACCTTTTGAAATAAGGGCAAACTATAGACACCCTAGTTTAACCACAACCATGTTCCAACTGTACTTTGGATTAATTTCTACTAAAAAATATGAATTAAGCCTAGGAATCACTGAATGTCCTAATTTTATCTGCATATCAAACATTAGTGCCTAGAATCATGTTAAGGCATACTTATAGTATTATCTTGTAAGTAATAGTAACCTCCCACTAATTCATCTCTATTTAAATTACAACATAGAAAATTGACAAATTAGCATATGGACCCATCTACGGGGAACTTAACCAATTCTTAAAATGTTAAAACCCTAAGCATAATTAGTTAAATAATAAAATATAATTAACTTCTTGAGTGAAATTTCCATGTTCAATTAGTGAATATCATTTTTTTAATAAGTAAATTCTAATAAAAATAATGTCATGATGATGTCATCATCCTTAAATTCAAGGAATTGGAAATATTTCCATTAAATCTTTAAATTTAGAAATAGAGATCCATGCTTAATAAATGGGATTTTTATCCCAAATATTAATTACTTGTCCCCTCCCTAACCTAACCATGATTAAATAAAATCTAATTACACTTGAGTTAGGTTTAGTTAGAGACCTTATAAATATAGATGCCAAGGCCATTGTTTAACAAGATTTTTTGTGTAGTGTTATAATGCTAAAATAATTATAGAAAGCTTCATTTTACCAAGCCAAGCCATGTCAAGCTAAGCCAAACCACAAGTGGCCAAGGAGAGGTGATGCCCACAAGGAAAGTACATTGAAAAAGGACTCCATTTGATGCATAATCTGAGCATGAACACACTCACATGCCAATGAACAAGCATCATTTGACAATGGAGGTAAAAGTAGTTTGTCTTATTTATTTTTTAATTGTATTTGTGCTTAACTTTGTTATTACTCACCCAAGTACTTAGTAAAGTATTTATTTATTTTATTGAGTTTTTTGATATTGGGGTTTTGCAATTCCACTAAGAAGAGAAAGCTAATGATCTCCTTTGTAATCGTACGCTACATATGTTGCCATGGATACCCATTTTCATGTTATTTTTTCTTACCACTTTACTTTATTGAATCATTTCCCCCATAATATTACTATTAGCTTACCTTTTTTTTTCCTTTCCTTGAAATTTTTTGTCATTGATGTTCATCTTGGTAAAGATCCTCTACCTTTACACCAATATTTAATACTTGTTTTATACAACCATTCCAAATCCTTGGTGGTGGGTATTATCACACTATTAAACTAGTGAAATCAGGCAAAAAATATGAATTTGTGTTAAAAGGGGAAGGAAAAGTGAATAAATCCAAAAATGTTTTTATCAAAATCCCTAGGGCACCTTCTAAAACTTCTTTGAGTAAGAAATCTCTTGTTTTCATGGTTTATGAATAGGATACTGATGAGGAATAAGATGTGCCTACTTTCGAGTTGAAGGATACAAACTATAAGATGTTTTTTGGTAATTATATTAACTTGGAGAATAATGCTCTATACTTTGCAATAAGAGATCCCAATAGAGAAGAAAGAGCATATCGGGGTTGAATATCTTGTTAAAGTGGATGTTAAAGGGAAAAAAAAGGCATTAAATTTTTGTGAGGGGGATTATGAGGATGAATTCATGACTTTAACCAATGACATACACCTTCAAAAAATTATCCTTAAGTGGATGGTGAAGGAATGTGATGGTATTAAGGATACCATCAATCAAATAAAAATTGTTTCTAGTGGTAACATGACTTAGGCTAGTTTGTTGAAGGATACATGGGATGATGAAAATGTTTTTTAGAAACTCTTGTGGTTGGAGGAGTGGGTTTTTAATTTGAAAATGGAGAAGTTGTAGATGCATGAGAAAATTAATAAAATTATCTAGATCAAAAAATTGACTATTAAAAACCATGTCCAACATCAATGTGCTAAAGGAGTTCATTATAAATGGGAGAGGTGATAAAAAAAAACATGAGGTTGAACAAAAGGATCAAAATTCAAGACAAGGTCAAGTTGTCAGAGGTGCATGACATATGTGTTGGTTATCTTGATAAAATTCTTAGTTAATTAGCACAAGAGTGGAATACAAACCTTATTGTACCTTGATTTTATACCAATATGAAATTTAATAAAAATAACAATTTAAAACACAACTAAAATCAATCTCTAGGTAGTTCCATAAAATCTCTTACAGATATTTTAAAATATCAAAAAAATATGAAAGTATGGGGTTCATATGTATATTTTCACCTTCATAGGCCTATGGGTGAGAGTATTCTCTCAACCCCAGGTCTATGGAGGTGAAACATACCATACCAAAGAATCAAATAAATATAATATACTGAAAAATGTTATTAACCTAACAAAATCTCCTTACTTTTGTATATTAAAATTTGCAACAAAAATATCTTCATAGCCATATATAAGATCATGTTTAAAGATTTTAAGACAATTAAAAACCTTCAATAATACCAAGAATGTCTTTGTAATCACATATAATAATGTGTTTAAAGTATTCAAGAGAGACTCATAAATTTTCACATATTAAATCTTAACTATAATACAACAAATATAACAATAATACGGGTTTCAAGAAAATTGATTTTGTTTTCTCCTTCCCCAAGAGCTTGTATAAACAAGAACTCCATCATAATATATAAATTTCAAGAAATTCATAGGTTTCAAGGCATATGTATTGGTCTACCACCTCTATGGGAGTAAATCTAAGAGCATGCTCTCACCCTTAGGTCTATGGAGGTGAAGTAAAATGTTTAGTACTATCTACATAAAAATTCAACTTTTTATTTACTAACAGAAAACCTTCAACCTATAAATCCTTCTTCCCTTTTATTGACATTACTATTCTAGTATAACAACACAAATAGGGTGTTGGTTAGGTTAAAATAATCATATTCCCTAAGTTAAATTATTGCTTCATTTCAAGTAAAAGGACCATGTGAGGTCATGGCTAAAGGGCCAACCTATGAAAATAACAAATTAAAAACTTAAAAATAGCTAGGGTTTAAGTTTAAACATATGCTATATATTCCTCAAAATAGTATAATGGCAGAAAAATTCATTAACTAAAATAAAAATATTTTCATAATTAAATCCATCTCAAGGATTTAATAATTTTTATAACTTGCCTATGAAATTATCCCAAAATGGTAATGCCTTTGACTCAAAACTCCTATGCTCCTTCTAACTATTTTTTTTCGTTTCTTCTCTACTTATCTCTCATGTTGTGCCCCTAATATCATCCACTAATAGTTATCTTCCTTATTTATAGTTTCATTCCCATTTCACTAAAAAAAATAAAACAAATCTTCACCCTCTTACCATAATACTCATGCATATCTATCAGTTGAGCTCTTTGTTGACTGAGTCATGAAAATTACTAGTTAGGGTTTCCACTATGAGTGATAGTTAGCTAAAACCAAGCCATTGAATCTAAATTAATTTCATTGAATTTACATGGGGATTATAATCATTACACATCCAATGTTAAAAATAATAATAATTAAACTTTTTAACTCCCCCCCAAATAGTTCCATATTGACAAAATGACCATGTTATACACACTATATATGGTGGTTAAGTATTTTATTGTTAGTTAGAAACTCTAATTACACAACCAATGATTCCCTCATGGTTTTATTAAAAATGGTTCATAATTATATTTAAATAGATAATGCTAATATGGCACATACTTTTATTCCTAATCTTAATATTGATGAAGCAATTAAGCTCCAGACAACTAGTTACAAGACTATAAAATAGATTGGAGGGTTCAAAATTGTCAATAGTTACATTCCTAACTCAAAACATGTAAACATTACTTGGATATAATATTATAAATAAAACCATTACACACAAACCATTAATAACAACAAAAAATAATATAAGTACCATATAAATAAATAGATGACATCACAAAAAAAAATGGAAATGACTATGCAACTAAAATTTCATTCAAACAGAAATTCAAGCAATTATAAATCAATCAATACTATGTGTGTGTGGGCATGCACATGTTCTTGTTCTTATATTTTTCTATCTATTACTAGCTATCATGATTTACCACCCTCTTCCTTATGATTCTCTCCCTTAATATTCCACTATGAGGGAAAATCAAAGAGTTATCTTGCATCCACCTCAAACAAGAAAAGAGGGTAGTTAGTCCATTTTACCACATGCATATAAATAGCTGAAAAAACTAACTCAATCATAATGCATCTATAAAATCCAATGTCATAATAATAATAATAATATATAAACTATCAATATAATCATACACTTTCATTAGTAAAAAATGTTTTAAATACATATTAAAATGAAAGATACCAAAGTCTTAATTAAATAAATTACAACAGTATTGAACTCAAATTTCCAAAATCACTAATAATATAACTTATATTAAATGACTTATTATCTTCCATTAGGGGCAAGATGGGATGTAACATCCTTACCCTCTTACAAAATTCATCATCCTGATGATGCTATTAAAATAAAACATAACAACGAATATTACAAGTTCATCATATATAATCGAATAAGTATGGAAACAGTATATATAACTCCTCATAATCCTCCCAAATGGAAATGTCGATAGAAAATTTATCCTAATGACCCTTGAATTGAGCCACTTCTCTATTATCAAAGATAAACTTGCAAGTCTCTAATTTTATTAGGGGTTCTATTATTATCACTCTTAAATCTAGTAGTTGTAAATAATTCCAATCAAGCACATGTGAAGGATCAACTATATATTTATTCAAATAAGACACGTGAAAAACATTATGGATTTAAGTAAGTGTTGGTAATAAATAATTTTTTAAGCAACAAAGTTTGTCTCTTATTTAACCTCAAAAGGTCCAACATACATATGTGATAATTTGGCTAATTTACCAGATCTTATTGAACTCTTTTGGGTTTAACTCACAATAAAATCTTACCCCTAGATTAAAACTACCTTGATTTTATTTTCAAGTCAACATAACTCTTCTGCCTATCATTAGCTTTAACCATATTTTTTGAATCATCTTGGTGTGTTCTTCCATTTGAACTAGCGTATCAAGCCAAACATTTTTTCTATATTCTAACATATCCTAGATGATAGGTGTTCTACATTTTCTTTCATACAAGGCTTCAAATGGTGTCATTTTTATAACTAAATGGAAATAATTATTATAACCAAACTCAACTAATGAAATATATTATTTTCACTTGTATTTCTAGTCCATGCAATACATTATTAATAAATTCTCTAAGACTTGGATCATTTTTTATATTTACCCATCTATTTTAAGATGAGAGGTTGTACCAAACTTGAGTTATGCTCCCAAGGCTATATTAAGAGTTTTCCAAAATAAAGAGGACATACGTGTATCCATGTAAAAAATAGTTTTCTATGGAACCCCATGAAACCTAAAAAATTCCTAAACAAACCTTATAGCTAATACTAGTGCATCATCTGTAAAATTACCTAGAATGAAATGTGCCACCTTTATAAGCTATTTAACCACTACCAAAATCATATCATGCATGTTTATATACATTGGTATCCCTTGGATGAATTCCATGCTAATAAGCTACCATTTACATTTTGTAATGTCATGGGGGTATAATAATCCTATAGGATGAACATGTTTTGATTTTACTTGTTAACACTCCAAAAATTTTGACACAAAGTTTTTTGCATATTTATTGATTACTTTCCAAAAATATATTGGTCTCAATTCTACCATTAGTTTCATCACCCTTAAATTACAAGAATAAAGATCATTATGTAGTTATCTATTTACTATGACTCTCAAATCCTCTCAATCTGGTAGATACATCCTCCCCTTAAAACTTAGAATCCCATTTTTCTCAAAATTTAAACTTTCATACTTGTGATCTTGTATATTTTATGTAATGGATTTCTTAACTTTCTCATAGAATTCATTTCCTAGAGAGAATTTCAAAACTTGATCTTGAAAGGTAGATTAAATAGTTCAATAGCTTTTATGTACCTTTTATAGGTAAGAACATATAATAACTTATTCTCCTTACTCTTTCTATAACCTATATCACTCATAGTTTGATAAAAACTTGAGCCATCACATTTGTCATGCATTTAATTTGGGTTGAGTGAAAGTATACTTCAGGCCCAAGTTTTTAGTCTTGAGATCAAAAGGTTTTCCCAACATATATTTCTCCACACATGTAATGCATGCACTATAGTATCCAATTCCAAATCATGCAGGGCATCATTTTATTCATAAGATTTAATCTTATGATATTTTTAAGCTAATAATTTGACTTATTGAAATAATACTCCTTAAAAACCATCCCTAGAGGTGTCCATTACCATAACAAAGTGGACATTAGGATCCAAAACACACAACATTGGTATAGATGTAATAATTTACTAAAGGATTTGAAAAGCCTCTTTATTTTTATCATTCCATAAGAAACGTTGCTCTTTTAGTTGTACAAAGGTGATGGGGTTAGTTGTAATTGAAAAGTTAGGTACAAACTTCTTGTAATAACCTACTAGTCCCATAAATCTATGCAACTCGTGAACATTTGTAGGTGTTGGTCATTCCATAATGGATTTTATTTTAGATGGATATATATAAATCCCTTTAGCAAAAATGATATGATTGAAATATTATGCTTTATTTTGAAATAAATCGCACTTTGATAATTTCCCAAAGATTTTATGCTCCTTAAGCATTTCAAAACTAACTACAAGTTTTACAACTGTTCTTCTTCATCCTTAGAATATATTAAATTATCATCTAAGAATACAAACAAAAAATAATCTAGGTAATTCTTGAACACGTTGTTCATAAAATTTATAAAAGTTGGAGGTACATTGGCTAGTACAAATGGTAGGACTGTAAACTTATAATGTCCATACCATGTCTTGAAAGTGATTTTAGGGATATCATCCCACTTGATCCTCAACTAGTGGTGCCCTATTCTAAGGTAAATTTTAGAAAAAGATAGTTTATCCTTTATTTTGATCAAAAAGATCATCAATTTGGGGTAAATGATACATGAAATTTATAGTTTCCTTATTCAACATTATTTATTATATGCAAAAATGAAGCATCTCATACTTATTGAAAAACACTATGGGTACTCCCCAAGGTGATACAGTGGGAAAAATTAATCCTTTGGAAATTATCTCTTGAAGTTGGGATTTTAATTCAACAAGTTAAATTATTGTCATCATGTATGGTGCATTGGATTGAGGCTCAAATCTTATAATGATATCAGTTATGAATTCAAATTCTATTTTAGGAGGTAATCCATGTAATTTTTTTGGAAATACATTTTGATAGTCATAAAAAAATGGATAATCCTCAATGGTAGGTTCCCTAACATCTTGTACTTCATCTATCTTGATGATAAATATCTCAAAACCTTTTTGTTCAGATTTGTCTTAGCTTAAATTATTTTTTATCACACTAAATTTGAGTTTGATTTTCCAAATCACCTAAAACACTAAAATTTATTTTTAAAACAATCTACCTTTGATATATACTTCCAAAACTAGTTTACTCTAAAGATCATGTCATATGATCCTAATAGGGATACATATAATTTTACTAAAATAGTGAAGTTTGATAATTACACCTATGCTTCTATGAGGTATTTATAAAATTTAACTTTATATTAGTTCCCATACTACACATTCCATGCATTTTCCAATGCCCAACCTTTATAGGAAGTTTATTAAGTAAATGTGGAGAAATAAAACATTTATTAGCTATATTATCTATCAATATAGTAATAACATGACTAAAAAATGTCCCAAATACTTCAATAGGTGCATTTTAGAAGTTAGCTAATGATTTTTAATTGTTGCATGAATTCATTGATGAAAGATACCCTAATAAGACAAAAAAGGACTCTTGAATTTGTTACAAGTTTTCCATTGAGGTAAATATTTTGCATAATGATCTCCTCCACAAGTAAATCATACACTTGGTAATCTATTACTTTCTATGGAGTTACCAACTATATTTACATTACCATCTTTAAAACCATTTCCTAGCCTCCTTTGCCCAAAAACATTATTATACCTAAGAGTTTTATTGTTAAACCTATTTTTTAAATCCCCACTCTGCTTCTAATTCTTCTTCTTAAATGAAGGGTTTGGGCCTCTAAATTTCTTTCAATATTTATATATAACTTTAACAAGATATTTGAGATTTTTTTATGTTTGATAACTTTTTCAAATACCTGATCCATGGAGGTCGGTTGATGTACATCCACCTCACACCCAATTTGAGGTTTCAATCCCATAAAGAATTTTTGGATTTAGAAATGTTCATCCTTTTGATATTGGGGAGCATATTTAAGAATTTTTATGAACTACTCCTAATATGCAATCATTGACAAATCCCCTTGCTTTATATTTTGAGAATTGATTAACTTTTGGTCAAAATAGAGTTGTGGCAACCACCTTTCCCTAAATAGAGCACAAATTTATCCCATGTAATAGTAGTGAATTCAAAGTCCATCTCTATTTTATTATTGACCCACCATGTTACCGCTTCACCTACCAGTTGTTATGATCTCCAACCCATGTTTTTTACCTCTTACTAATTTTTTTTTCATATTGTTTCTCCATTTTTATGAGCCACCCTTTAGTTCCATTTCCCAAAACCATTCCATTAAATATTGGTTGATTCAATTTTTTTGTGTCACATGAAATATTTATTGCAACTTAAGCTTTTGAAGCTTGGTGATCTTCAAAATTTTCTTGCTATTGATTCTTGTTGATGTGGTTATTGTGTACACCCCCATATTTAATGAGATATACTCTAACATTTTAGGATCTCAATGGAGGTAAACTCCATTCTAGGGCATGAGTTGTAGGTATGAGTTAAAAAACTGGGTGGTGAAATAGTAGGCTAAGCATACAAGTTGTTAATTGGGTGTGTTTGTGGGTAAAATAGAACCTAATAAGTAAATTAAAACCTAGTTGAGTTAGATGGATGGACCTTATTCTAAAGTGGGTATATTTTAATTAAATAAACTCTAAAAAAAGAGGGAAGGATAGAGTAGGAAATAAGGATCTATGGTCTCAAGCTATTACTTATAGGGTTGGTTTATTTGAGGATAAGTGTTTTGAAGCTAATTCTTGTTGTTGGTAGCTATTTCACACTCACATACAAACATAGTTATGTATTTTAGGAAGATACAATATAAGGAACTCAAAGAAATCATCTAAAAGTTGGTAATTTTAGAGTAGTTGTTGCACACCCTTACTTAGGAGAGAATAGATTGGATCAAAAAGGTATCTAGGGTAGTTATGGCTCAAACCTAGAATATTATATCAAAGGAAAACACTTTCGTAAATTTTAAAAATTAAGACAATCAACATATTTATATACAATAAATAATACTTGTTAATTATTCAATAGATGATACACATGTAACATTAGTAGACATTAATTATAACAAAAGGAATTCTTTATAGTTATTGCACGCTTCAAATTATTGAATAAAAATAAACAATAAAAACATCACTTAATTACATAGAATTGGAATGGAAAAATATCTATAGAGTTTTATTACAATAAAAAATGACATCTTCATGTATTGATAATTTTTAAACCCTTTGAATTGAGGGATTTAAATGCATAAATAAACTTAGGGAGGGGTCACCTCATCCTCCAAGTTCATGAAAAACTCTAAGTTACATGTTAGTAGTTACAAACTTAGTTCTAATTTGATGCTAAAACTACATGTATAAGATAGTTGATCACAACTATGTTCAAAAATAGATTTGTCCACATTATGTATACTTGTTTACTTAATATATTAAATGTGCATGTTCAACCTTGGTGTCTCTAAAATTAATCTAAAAGATATCAAATTATATACCTTATTCCTTGAAAAATTGAGCTCAACCTCAATTTATTCCAATGCTATCCCTTAGAGATTTTGCTTGAAATTGATTGAAGCCTGTTGGAGGAGTTGATAAAAACTAGCTCTACCATTTAATTGCTTAGTAGAGTCCCTATCATGGGAAAGCTTCAACTCATCCAAAATATATAAAATTAGTTTTTTATGCTCTATAAATTTTGGTATTATTACCTCTACACTTGCTACCCACTCTCTTGCCTCTTGTGTTTGGATGACAACCAAATTGAGGGCATTGGATGCTTCCAATGGTGTCATTAAGTTCAAATAGTTGTAAGCCTTATTTATTGTGTAAAAATTAAGTAATTTTAATTTGTTTTTATCTTATTTTAAATAATTAAACAATTTTATTGTTTTAATGATATGAGAGTCTAATTTAGGCCTCATTGAAGCAATGACATCCAAAATATTATATAACCTTTAGGTTGGATTCTGTACATCTATCTTAATTTATCTGGTAACATGAATTGTTTTTTTGTTTTTCTCAGACTTACTCTAGTTCCTATTATATCTCTCTTCTTACTTGCCTAGTCCCCTTATGAAGTTAGAGCAAATCTTTCTTTTGCATTTCCAAAAATGATATAAAAACGTCATTATAAGGAGCCTAGCCTAGTCTTTTGTTCTTTCTCTTGGAAAGAGAGAAGGCGTCTTGTCTCTCTTCTAAAATTAAACCCTTGCCAGGATCATCTTTTACCTTCCTCTTCTTTACTCTTTGGATACTCCCTATAGATTTATCAAAGATTGAGACTACAATGGGAAAATCAATTATTGTGAGATTTGGCCTTTATAAGGCTTAGGATTCTAATTATATGGCCCACTGTGGGATCACCAATTAAGTGGATTTGATTTGTTAAGTGTCTTTACTAGTAATCTTAGCCAACAGGTCCCTTGAAGATTTCTTGAAGGCTTTTGCATGTAAGGGGTCTGGTAGTGATGGCTAAATGATCTTTGACCATTCAAAACCATCATATTAGGTGGATTGTGTATATTGATTTCTTCTTCCCAGTCTTCTTAGATGATACTACAATAATAGTTTGGATAGGATTGAAAGAAGGCATTGGAAATACTAATTATGTGGAAGACACATGTTATTGTGCACTTTCCAATTCTCCCCTAGTCTTCTTAGTATGATTTTTTTTAGACTCAAGGTCAGCTAAGGGAAGAGTATATGTAGCAATAGTGTAAGTGGGGACAATAGATACTAAATAAATTATTAGAACTAGAGAAATAATTAGGGTTGTGGAGACAGTAGGGTGATAATAAATAACTTCCACTTAGGGAATAACTATGGGTAAGACACCAAGACTGAGAGAGATAAAGATTAAATGAGCTAATAGACATGGGAGAAAAAATTGACATGATTGGAATTTTAGAAACAAGAGGATTTAAAAGATAGTTGGGGCCATTTCCTCACCTGATTTATCTACTTCTAGTGGTTATTTTATTTTGGCTCCTTGGAGGCTCAATAATTTATCTCTTTATAACTATTTCTCCTCATCTTCATCAGTGGGATCAGTTCCTATGGATGGCTTCTCATTCCATGTGGGTCCTTATATGGATGATGTATAGACATTTTTACTCATAGGGAGTCCATGGGATTTAGGTTGCCTCTTGTAGTAATGAGTTAAATTTTTTTATTGAGGAGGAAGACATCTAAGTGGGGGAAGTTGGGAATTCCATACTTGTAATCATAAGAGCTAAAGATGCAATAGGAATATTATAGTCTTCTGAATCAGAAGAGTCAATACAAATTGGATTCTCTACTCTCCCAAGGTAACTTGTAACGTTAGGAACCTCTTCCACCCAAGGTTCTTGATTTATAACAGTCATCACAATGTGTGGAATTTAAGATGATTCCCCTTGGTCTAATCATGGTTGAAAAGGCATATTATTTTAGAAGTCTATTGTATCCCATCCACCTAGAGGTGGAATCCTAACTTGTTAATCTATAATTGAATTTGAGGACTCCCCTTATAATATTTTCAAAATTTATTCAATCAATCCAGCCATTTAAGACCTTTTTTGGACCTGGGCATCACTCTAAACATTCAAAAATAAAAATTCATGGTCATAATATTCATGTTGGTATGGGAAACCAAGACATTAGATGTGTTTTTGAATCCAACCATGAGGGTCCCAATCTTTGTGCGACAGGGTGGCCAACGAATAATATTCCCTAAACTTACCAACCTCTCTAAAATTATTGCATTTGACATAACACATTATTCCAATCATCAAATGAGATCCATGAAATTCACTCTTATTTTTATTATTTAAATATTCATCAATGCCCCACCATAATTATTATATGATATCCTACTCAAGTAATTTATCTAGGAAATATTTTGGGAGACATAACACAATAACATTGTTCCCCATGACCATGATCACTGTATAATTGGGGTAGAGCCAATATTCACCTTTTAAAATTAATGTATAAATAATGTTATTCAATACTATAGACAATGGTTCCTCATAGATATCCCTCCATACCTAAGGATACACATCCTTTGCAATTATGACTATATTTATTTTGTATGCATAAATGTTCATGAAGGAATACAAGTCACATATTCGATTCTTGATGTAATCTAGAGTTGGGATATATAACGATCCATTATGCATGTATAATATGCCCATTATTTCATTTAAGAGGTAAGACATCATGTAAAAGTGGCCTCCCACTAGCCTCTTGTCTTTGCACAATACTTTCTCTTACAACCTAGTGCTAATTATCTCTCCTAGGGTAAAGGTTAGCTCTAAAGTCATCAATAAATCTAGTAATAGAACCCACTCTATGTGAATATAGTGGATGATAGGGTATCCATATAGCCTATTCATAAGGACCATTCTAATACAAATTCCCATCTGAATCTTATTTATAAGTACCAAGAGATTTTTCTTGAGGAAAATGGTTTCCCAAGGGTTAATCCATTTGTACAATGTTTTATCAATTATGTTATTCTTCTTTCACATCACAAATATATTCAATTCAAATGTAGAATTTGTAACAAGTAAGGATAGGTAGATTTAGAAGGTGTGTCCTAAAATTTAGGTGGTGATGGTTTTATAATCCATGAGATGTAAAAAATCTCCCCTAATTACCTTTCCCACAAAGAACAAGTCTTGCAGTAGGTCAATGCATGCCATTACCTCAAGATTATCTACCATAAAGTATAATCCTTTTCAATTGAGTGGGAGAAAATATAAATCCAATTTCCTCTATGTTTGTGTTAAAGTTTCTTCACACGTATATTCATCCACCTTCTTGATTATGTCCCATATCATTGAGTAGTTGGGATACTCGCCATTGAACACTATCAAATCAAAAATGGTATCCGTATAATCAATAGAGTCTTTGATTGAAAACTTTGAATGTGGATGGAATCCCTTGAATGTCTTGGATGAATAAGCCATCATTAAATTTTTATAATCATAGAGTTCTAGTTATTCAATTTAATAGCTTGGCTCTTCTAGAAATAATTCATAGTTTAAATTCAGGTGGCTAGGGCTTAGAGTTCTCCCAAGGATACAAATTTGCTCGAGATCATTTGTGATCAATGGACATGATGTTCAATTGTAATTTGTTGATATAAATTTTAGAATTCAATTTATATTCATGAACCATTAATTCATAATGTCTTTAAGATCATTTTATTCATTCAATTCAAACTTTGCCATGTTATTTTGGTGGGTATGCCACATAGACCTTATAGATGTTTGAAGGAATTCCATGTCATTTCATTTGAAAAGTGTCATATTATTATTATTATTATTATTTTTTCTCTAATTCAATAATTCCATAGAGTTTTTTGGTAGTTAGGTGTCAGATGTTGCATTAGAACAGGGTCAGCTAAAATTCTTAAAACAAGAACACATCCCAAAAATAAAAGTTTTGAAGACTTGTGGCAGACATATTTTGTAAAGGCTGTTAAGGTTGATTTTTATGAAGGCCAAGTTATGAACCAAAAGTTTTGAAACATAATTTTTGAATATTTTTTTTGAAGACCAAATGCTAACTTAGATCTTTGGGACAAAAGTTATGAAGATCACTTCCAAACAATTTATATGACTATTTTTTTCAAACACTTTCTCCAAAGATTTAATTCTAAAAAAAATTCCAACCATTTTCCTCGAAGAGTAAATTCCAAATGCTTTTATCAAAATGTAAAATTTTCATAGTACTCAAGTTCCAAATAAAATCTACGATAAACAGGAATGTTGAAGACTAAATGTGCAAACAAAACCTCTAAATAAAAAAATTGAAGAATATTTTTTATGAATGTTAAATAAGTATTAAAGATCAAAAAATGCTAAAGCTTGACTTCTAAACAATAGTTTTGAATACCTAATTTTTACAAATAACACTTTTGGTGATAATTAAAATACATAGAGCCTAAGAATTTATAACCACTACACATGTTTTGAAAACTTATGTATATGCAAAAAAATCTGAAGAATATTAATAAGTTAGTCTGAATAAGCTAAACATGTGAAAATGTCCATTTTCATTTATATCAAATAAATAAGTTAGGTACACATATAAATATCTATGAAAGAAGATTTTCAAAATAGGCCTAGACCTTTTAGAATATAGTGGGTCATTATTCAAAAAAAATAATGGGGGTATGTTGAGTACAAGAAATGGTGACTCACAAAAGGAATACTCCTAAGTATTTAAGAACTCAAAAATTTGGTTAGCATTTCCAAATCAAACATACACCATTTCATAATAGAATACTTGAATCATAAACATGAAAGAAACTAAAAAAAAACTACATACAACATACTTGCCTCACTCATACCTTGTATCTATGTGTGAGGATGTGATTTTATTTTTACCCTTGTTGTGAGTATTTCAACAAAGACTTGGGATAAATGTAGGTTTAATTATATTTTATTTGAAAATATATTTAAAACTATGGAAGCTCAGACATTTCTCTACTACTAGCTAGGCATCCATAGCCATGATAGAGATACCTTTGGTTCATCTTCTTTCCTTCTCATGTATTCTTACATGATGCATGATACATTAATCTTATTTTATCATGTGAGACTTTGATCACCTTTAGATTTTGTTTAGGTTTTATTAATCACTCTTTTAGGATGTATTGATCCTCATGTTCATTATTTTTTTAGAATATGGATGGAAGGAGAGTAGAAACCATAATGAGTTGGTATATGTGAGAGCATAATTTTACCATATTATCCCTACCAGCTACATCTGTATCAATAGTTATTACCTTAAACAAGTATTAACATGAGAAGTGTATTTGATCTAGTGAAAATGAAAACTTTTTAAATTTTTATGGAGTAATGAGAGAAAATTTTATATACTTGATAGAATTATTCAATGGTAGCATGACCATGATTAATTTTTTATTACATATCTGAATCTTAAAAATGTTAAATACAAGGGTGTAAAACTTACAAGTAAACTACTTTATGTGTTTTGTTTTATGTCCTTCCCACACTAGTTCTTTCTTTTAGAAGATTTCCCATGGATTAAATGTTTAGCCTCAAACATGGATAAAAATTCCAATTGATTGGGTATTTACTTGAGTATACTAGGTGAAGTTAATCAGATTGCCACAAAATAAAAGACATCTAATCTAGAGAGCAGGGAACTAAACTAGGGAAAAAAAAATGACTAACCTAAAAAGAAGGGAAGGTAACTATGAAAGTAGTAAATATATTCTAATCCTACCTTTACCACAACACTTGTTATTACTCAGGGACATCTCCATATGGTGCATCCATGAAGTCATGCTTTAAAAATTATCCTTTGACTAGATATGCTAATTTATTACCTTGGAGGTCCCTCAAATGGAAATCATTATTACTCAGGATCTCTGAAATTTGATAAGGTTAAATCCATAGTGGTGTAAACCTGTCATGCTATCCTTTATTTTCATGGGATTTATCCCATAGAAGTATTAGATCAAATACTCTGAATACTTTAAAATTTTCTCATCTATCAAACCACATTTTGACTATCTTGATGTTTATTAAACTTCTATAAGGCTTCAGTCCTTAAATCTTCCATCTCTATTATATCTAATAATCAAGACTTCACTTTTTCATTTGGTTCCATGTACTCCTACATAAATTTATATGTTGGTAATTTGAGCATGATTGGGAAAA
The DNA here is from genome assembly GCA_037957365.1 of Torreya grandis. Classification (NCBI taxonomy): domain Eukaryota; kingdom Viridiplantae; phylum Streptophyta; class Pinopsida; order Cupressales; family Taxaceae; genus Torreya; species Torreya grandis. Next base: position 849,096 of record JARHVA010002497.1, read on the forward strand.
TTGGCTATCATCCATATACCAACAAGTAAGGAGAAGTGTTTAGGTCTTACTTGTATCTTGTCAATCAATCCAAAGTGCATATTTTAGTAGATTATGTCAATCTCTAGGTTTATTTTTTACTAAATTTTTAATGACATTAATTAAGTTCTTATTTTTTGATTCAAATAATCCATTTTTTAGTGGGTAATGGTTAGAAGATGACCTGATGGTGATTTGGTTGTCATGGACCCATTTAGTGAATTTTATTGATTGAAATGTTAGCCCATCATCATAAATTAAAGAAATAAGGGTGTCAAATCTAGTTTGGATGTTTTCCTCAAGAAATATGATTACATTTTGTGCTCTATAATGCCTTGTAACTACTGCTTTAGTCCATTAAGTGTAATAATCTATGGCAGTGAGTACAAATTTGTGTTTGGCTAAAAATTAGGGTTAATGACACTGATGAAGTCTAAGCCCCATTAAGTGAATGGTCTTCCTTCAATAACAGTTTGTAATGGCATTACTATATGTACTTCTCTTTTTACCAAAACCTGACATTTATGGCATGTTATTATGTGAATAGTTACATCCTTAAATACTATTGGCTAGTAATAGCCCATTATGAGGATTTTATAGGTTATGGTGTTTCTAGAGGGATGACCAGTTCTTATCTTCTAGTGTATGTTTTCTACAATTTTTTGGGATTCATCTCATGATATGCATCTAAGGTATATTATTTCATAATTCTTTCTATAGAGAATCCCCTCTCTTAGCATATGTAGTGATAATATTTGAGCCTAAAAGCTCCCCTTTGTTATCTATTAAGTTTTGGGGAACAAGTACCTATGATTAAATATTGAATGACATCAGTATGACAATATCCTCTATATACTTGGGTTTAAAAAACCTCCTCAATGGTGATGCATGGGCCAAGCTCAGTCATGAAATGAATTATGCCTTGTCCTCTAAAATTGTTGGAAAGATTGATTTCCATGTTAAACTCCTATAATTTTCCCATCCATTTTTCTCAATGCTCTCCTAGTTTTTTTTTTATCTCAAATTGAGTTTGACAGAAGAGTTTAACACAATGGTGACGGTATTATTGATGAAGATGTAGCACATCAAAATTTATTTACCACTTTAACAAGGGAAAATATTTGCTTATCTATCATGAATATTTGAGCTCTACTTCTTTTAAGTTTGTGCTCATAAATGCAATAGGATGCTCAATTTTATCCTTCCTCTAAGTAAGCATAGTGGAAATTGTATGTTCTAAAATGAATGAATAAAAGAAGAAATGCTTAGTGCAGTTTGGGATTATCAATACTAGGGCCTGATATATTGGATCTTTGATGTCTTGAAAATAATTTAGAGCCTTCATTAACCATTCCACTTTATCATATTTCTTGAGCATTGTATTTAGAGGTCTAACAATTTTTGAAAAACTTGAGATAAAATTCTTCATGAAATTTATCTTCCCAAAGAAAGGCTTGAGTTCCTTATTAATGTTTAGGAATAAATTTTTTGAAATCCCATGAACTCTATCTAGGTTGATTGTAACTCCTTATTTGGTGATGATGTGACCTAAGAGATTGCCCTTAATAACACCAAATATGGTCTTATTGGGATTTAACGACATTCTAAATATTTTACATCTTTAAAATATTGATTGTAGATGGCTTACATGATTATTTATTGTCTTTGATAAATAGTGAAGCCCTCCATGTGGATGATTATGCACTTACCTATTAGCCCTTGGAATGCATGGTCCATTGCTTGTTAAAAGGTAAATCCTACACTAATTAGGCGAAATGACATCCTCTTGTATGAATAAGTACCCCACTTTTGGTTAATATAATCTTCATTCTATCTTTTGATTAAACTAACACCTAGGTATATCCTGAAAATCCATCCAAGAAGGACATCATTCTTGAACCACTTACTATCTAGATCACCTCATCCAAGGAAGGTAAAAGATAGTTGTCTTTCCCAAAATACTTATTTAAGGTTCTAAAATCAACACATAATCTAATTCCATATTCTTCTTCCTAACTGTAACTAAGTTGTTAATTCAAGTAGACTGTTTGATAGGGAAAACTATTATTACATTTAGCATATTTTCTACTTCCTTCTAAATAAGAGGCTCTAAGATAGGATTGAATGCCCTCTATATTTGCCTAAATAGATTATGTACTGGATTCAATGAGATTGTATGCATGATGGCCATTGGGTTGAGAACCTTCAAGTCTTTATACATCCATGTAATCACATATTTTTACTAGGTGAGTTAATCCTTCACCCTTTATCTTTATTTTAGAGTGCAATTGAGGCTAATGTTGATGTAGTGAAAATCACAATCATATCTTAAATTCTCCTTCTTGAACTTAGATTCATTTAAATTAGGCTATTTTTCTTTTCATTCTTGGGGATCCAAATAAAATTCCCTTTCAAAATAAACCATTCCTAAAAGAAGGTGGTTTTATTTCAACTAAATTACTCCTTCTTATCCCAATTCCTCTTAGCATAGGTAATTTATCTTCTTATCATCAATGATTTGAGACTCAAATTATCCTAAATTAGTCAAGAATTGGATAATCTATTGGTAATCATCAAATAATTGTAAATTTTTCATGTTATTAGGAACATATGGACAAGGTACTAGCTCAATGGAAAACCTTTGCACTTTGGACTCTTGTAATAGTGCTAAGTTGTCAGGTGAAGCATCTAGTGAATCAATAGCCTAATTCTATCCTCTAGGAATGGACACTATATTTAAGGCCTCAAAGGACTTGATCAGATCCCAATATTTGTGTTGGTACCTCTTTAGATATGATAAATTGCATTGGTATTTTTTCTTGACCTAATTAATTACTAGATCTAAATCTCCATATATTAGTAGCTGCTTGACACTATTTTTGAAAGTAAACTACAATCCCAAAATTAGTGCCCAATACTCTACTCTATTATAGGTGTAAGGTAATTATAATGTGTATTCTTATATGTATTTATTACCTTGTGTATCAACCAATTTAACACCAATGCTTGATCTTTGACTAGATCTTGCACCATCAAAATGGAGAGTCCATAATTGGAAAGGTCCTTGGAATTTCAGTTATTACACCTCATACTTAGTGGTAAAGGTAAAAATTCCAAGGTTAGGATATTTGTATCTTACCTATTCATTTTTGGTATTGTAATCTATGATGGGATTCTTCATTATTAATTCTCAAATAATTAGAATCTAGTTTATAATACCTCTCCATGGTAACCAAATATGAGAGGAGTTTATTGATATATACCCATTCAATGTCTTAGATCAATCTCTACTTATGAGGAGTACGTATCCCTCTAGGATATATACCACAAGTATATCAATAGTCATATGCACACATGGCTTAGATACCACTTGGATGTGTACATCATTTAATTATCCAACTATGTGCACCACTATTTTGTCAAGTTGTGAAACCATCCTCTTTGATAGGTTTGGATTTAATCTAGCTTTTGACAAATAGAAGTTAGCATTACATTAGCCAAAGCTCTAGAATTAAATAGACAATTGTGAATATTCATTTTAAACATTCTAATAGTCAATAAGAAAGGAAGATCTTCTATCTTACTCTTGTGTATGACATTTGTATGGCCAACCTTTTATCTTCTCCATGGTAGATTCCCCTATGATAGACCTCTATAAGAGCTTCTTTTATTCAGTGATCTAAGCCAATTCATGAAAATTTATATTTTATTTAATATTTTCATGTATTCAAAAATGTTCTATCCTCTGCTATGTTCCTCTTTATTATGGGGCTATTCATTTCATTTTGGGGGAGGTCAATTATTATCAACCTTCAAATTTAGTGAAATAGTGGTATTATTTAGAGGATTATACATTATGAAGGGATAGTTGTTCCTCAAACTATAATTGCCCTTTTGGTACTACTGGAAGGCATGTATCTCATTAGAATTATCCTCAGGTTCATTGTCATCCTCACTTGGGAAAAGAGACTCATGAGTTTCAAATACCATAGTAGTGTTTGAGGAACCTGATTTAAGGTGGAACTCTAGTGTGTTATTCATAAAATCCTATCTCACCATCTCCATTTAGAAGATCTCAAATGTTGCACAAAATTATACACATTCAATTTCACCATGTTGTGATGTATTATAAACTCTACACCATTGGGCAAAGATATTTCCATTATATTGATTTTGGGAAAATTATTGGACTATTATTGTTCTGCATTATTTACATACTGATTGAAAGGTCTATTATATCTTTGGAACCCAAAATTTTAGTTATTATTTTAGCTAGTAGAATTATCCATCTTCATCTACATGATAACAAGTCATTGCTTAACTTCTAGACCATTCTTTGTATAAAATCCAATTTCCCTTTGTCTAATCCACACCTTGGGTGACTATAGTATAATATGGGATTAAATGCTAGTTTTGATAATGACCATTCATCTATACATGATTGTTCATATAACCATAATTATGATTTGGTGTCTGCTACATTAGATGGGGTAGTGCATACAACTGATTCTGGTTAAATGCATGAACATTTTGATTCAATGAGGCACTTGATTTAGAGTTGGGAACAAACATTAATGTTAGGGGTGCCTGGTATGTGAGGATTGAGCTACCTATCAATAATTATAGCTTCTTCATGTGTCAATGTTATAGTGTTGGTAGTAGTGTTTATTCATAGAAACACTATAGTTATTATATCCAAGGTATACTTGTATATCTGCATGCTAAAACTTGATCTAGTTTATATGTTAGACTCATCTAGGTATACATCTTTTGAAATCTTGCATTAAAATACCATATTGGCTTATTAGGCTACCTCTTCATACTGGTGAAGTGTTGATACACCAAACTAGGGCTACTAAATCATTCAAATTGGGCAATAAAAGTAATTTGACATGCACTCTAAGAAGAAATTGAGTTCTCTTGAAGATTAAACTACAAATTATAAACAACATCCTACAATGTAAATGGAAAAATACTACATACAAAATCTTCATTAGTGACAATAATTAACCTCAAAGTAACCTTGAAAGACTTGATATGCTCCTCTATTATTCTTAATTTTAAGGGGAAGACAGAAGGTAGATACTTTTTTGTATTCCTCGGTAAATTATGCACATCCCCTAGGACAATAATAGAAGATCTGACTAACTAAGGTGGTTGGTCTATAGGATGATTAATAGGTTGGATATTTCTTATTAGAGAAGGTTTCTTGGCTCAAGGTAATACAAGAATGACCGATGTAGATCTAGGCCTTCTATGTAATGATAAGAGTGAAACCAAAACACTGGATTAGAATCTAGACCTATTAATTCTCTTGGGTGTCTCTAGTGCAACCCAAATGTATGGGATAACTTCTCACTAGGGAAGGCACACAAGTGGCCCTCGTTCTAGTGCTAGCTTTTTCTTGTTGTTGTAGGTCTTGTGCACACCCAAAAATTTAACAAGGTAGCCTCTAACATTTTTAGATATCAATGGAGGTAAACTCCATTCCATGGTAGGAGCTATAGGTATGGGTTAAATAACTAGTTGGTGGAATAATAGGTTGGGCATGCAGGATGTTAACTGAGTGTGCTTGTGGGTGAAACAGAACCTAATAAGAAAATTAAAACCTAATTGATTTGGATGGATGGACCTTATTCTAAAGTGGGTAGATCTTAATTAAAGAAACTCCTAAAAAAGAGGGAAGGGTAGAGAATGGAAGAAGGATTTATGGTCTCAAGGTATTACTTTTAGGGTTAGTTTCTTTATAGACAAGTGTTTTAGAACTAATGCTTTTTGTTGGTATCTATTTCACACCCACATATAAACACATTCATGTAGTCTAGAAATATACAATATAGGAAACTCAAATATCTCAACTAAAGGTTGCTCCTTTTAGAGTAGTTGTTTCACACCCTTACTCAGGTGATTATAGCTCAGATCAAAAAGGTATCTATGGAAGTTATGGCTCATACTTATAAGACTGTATCAAAGGAAAACACTTCCATACACTTTAAAAATTGAGACAATCAATCTAATTCCATATAATCACTAATATTTACTAATTATTAAATAGTTATTGCATATCTATAATCAACATACATTAATGATAACAAAAGTAATTATCCATAGTTATTTCAAAATTCAAATTACTAAATCAAAACAACCAAGAATCATAGTAATTTAATTACATATAATTATAATGGAAAAACATCTACACAGTTGCATGACAATAAAAAATGACTTCTTCCTATATTGATATTTTTTAGACCCTTTGAAATTAGGTATTTACATGTATAAATAAACATGGGGAGGGATCACCTCATCCTCAAAGTTCATTCAAAAATCTAAGTTACATGTTAGTAATCAAAACCTTAGTTTTAATTTGATGCTAAAATTTGTATGTACAATGATAGTGAAACACAACTAAATCTAGAAATAGATTTGCTCGCATGATGCCATCCAATATGTGAATGATTATAATTACTTAGGCTAACTACCAAATGTATATGTGAAGTATGAATAAACTATAATTACATAGACTAATCTTACATTAAAAATTACATACAAAATTAACTTTTGATAATTAAGGCTTATTCAAACTCGATGATTGCATAGCTTAAATTGACATGGTGGGAGGCACTAAAGTTGATGGTGGAGCTGATCTATGAGGTGGAGTTGAGATGGAATGTGGAGTTAATCTAGGAGCTATGGATTTATACTTATTTCTCACCTCAAATTCATAGTAATACTTGAAACTGACCCTATGTTTAAACTTGATGATTTTATGTTCAAAAGAAGCAACCGATGTACCCTATTTGCTTACTCCATTAAACATGAATGTTTAACCTTGGTGGCTATAAAATTAATCCAAAAAATATAAACTTTTGTAAACTTATTTCTTTCAAAATTGATCTCAATCTTAATTTATTCCAATACTAGCCCTTGGAGATTTTGCTTGCAATTGGTTAAAGCCTGCTAGAGGATTTGATCAAAACTAGATCTACTTATTAATTTCCATATAGAGTCCCTATCTTGGGAAAGCTTCAGCTCATCCAAAATTTGTAAAATTAGTTTCTTGTGCTCTATAAATTTTGGTATTATTGTCTCTACACTTGCTACCCTCTCTCTTTCCTCCTATGTTCTGATGACAACCAAATTGAGGGTATTGGATGCCTCCAATAGTTTCATTAAGTTCAAATAGATGTAAGCCTCATTTTGTATTGACAAAATAATGAATTTTAATTTTTTTTTCCATCTTATTTTAAATTATTAAACAATTTTTCTATTTCAATTATATGAGGGGCTAATTTAGCCCTCATTGAAGTAATAAAATCCAAAATATTATATAACCTTGAGTTTGTGTTCTATACATCTATCTCAATTTATCCAAAAACATGAATAATTTGTTGTTATTGTTCCTAGAATTTCTCTAATTCATACTTCAACTCTCTTCTTGATTTCTCAATCCCCTCATGATGTTCAAGCAAAGATTCCTTCTGCATTTCCAAATAATATCTAAAATATTCATTGTAAGGATAATTCCCCAATCTCCTATTATTTATCTTGTTAAGAGAGAAGACATCTTGTCTCTCTTCCAAAAGTATACCCATAATAGCATCATCTTTGATCTTCCTCTTCTTTACTCTTTGGATACTCCCATTATATTTATCAAAGATTGAGCTTAGAGTTTTTAACTTAGTTATTGTTAAGCCCCTTATTTCAATAAGTAAAGGATTAATTCTAGCATGACATCCACATCGACATGAGGTAATAATTTTGTGTAATGATGACATTTTGCCATTTTGTCACTAGCTAGAGGTTACAATGCATACCTTATGCTAGCTGGTAGGTGGCTAACTAGTTCTTAGATATTTAGGGAATATTTTAGGATTGGCGATATGTGGTAACTATAGTGCAGAGTTTGTAAGGTGTTGGAGCTGGTAGAAATGATCACCAAGGCTCTAGTTTGGACCTTGGCATGCACATTATACCCTAGTAGAGCTACTCTAGAAGGCTGTAAAAACATCTCGAACTAGTTGATTCAAAGGAGACATAAAATAGTGCAATGAAGCTCTAAAAACTTGGAATTACCTCATATATATTACTTGATTATCATTAAACGTAGGAGTTGTATGGAAACCATGAAGGTCACATTTGTAAGCACCCAAGCTCTGTTGTGAGCCTTTGGGCATAATGTAGTATAAATTTGAATATATTTCCTTCTATAAACGCTATATTATTTAATTTTTGATTAATGTTGTATCAAATTTCACTCTATTTGGTTTAAACATATTTAAATGTGAAATGATTATAATGTTATAATTTTAATCTGTTTATGATAAGGAATGGTTATGAGCTTATGGTTCATGTAATTAATGAAGTCTCTACAATAAATTATGACATCATCATAAATATAGAAAGTATGAGGATAGATCTTGTGCCAAGCATTCTTATCCTTGCTAGAAGCATGATCATAATATAAGTACTTGAAGTGAAATCAATCCTTTGACCATTAAAGCTCCTATATGATGCTAAGATTAGTTTAACAAAGGATTTCACCCATATGAATATAGGATTATTTTACTAAAAATCTTGCACCTATAGGCTACTAGGCATAGTCCATGAAAGGATTACACCTATAAACCTACTTAAAGCCTTCTTTGAATTGATCAAGTCCCATAACTGATATCTCACACTATGGCATAACTATCCCAATGTGAGCCTTGGTTCCTTCTTAATTGTGCTTTGAGTGAGTGCATAAGGCTATGTCTTATTTGAATTGATGCCATCATAGCTAAGTGTTTAAATATTAAGCACAAAGGGAATATCCCATGTTTTCACCTAGTTATAATAAGCCAAAACTAACTAAGACAAGTTTGTACACCCTTTTCTACAAAATTTTGGTTTAATTACCAAGACCCATGTTGAATTTTGTTATTGTAATGGTGCAGAAGAATGATGTATCGACTACCCCTCAAAAATATTGATGACTAGTTACAATAGGTGGAAGATATATTTATACTAATCATCCAACCTATAAAGGAGAAAAACCAAGAAGATGGGTAAAAAAGAAATAAATGATGCTTTGCACGAGGTCTTTTCTATGAGCTACCTGAGCATGTGTACCAGTGGTTTGCTATATATTCAACCCATAAAATAAGAAGTTATGGACAGTGTTATGAGTGTAAAAAGGAGTGCCTAGAGAGGATTCAAACCCTAGATGTCACTTGGACTAGAGCAGGGGATAAATGGTGGCAAGGAACACTCAATAGCTACATATTCAAGTTTGCATTCTCAACATACTCATACCCTAATAATGTAGAGTACCAAATCTTGCATGACCCTAGAGGTACATTTATGAAGGAATTTAGTGCATAACTCAAAAAGATAATGGTGGTTTATGGTTTTGAAACTTTAGGTATGGAAGGCTAAAGTACTTTCATGTATGGGAAACATAAAGGGGGAAAGGGGATGCATAGGTGAAGCATAATGGAAGGGAATGAGAAGATTAACACTTGAGATATTAGAAGAAGACCTATAATAAAAAATGATGTAGACTGATGGGGTATTTAGAACTTGGAAGTGCTGAGAGAACTTGTAGCAAGAAATAAGGGCATGAGGAAGGATACATTGAAGTATAGTTGTGTTAAAGTGGCATAGATAATTCCATAGATCATGTGTTAAAGTGTGAATTATAGTGGTGCACATGAGGTACAACCCAATTAGAGTGCAAGGCTACCCAGTTTATGACCACTCTGCTTGATCATGCCTACACATGGTGTATAAAATTTGATCCTAACCAGGCCATGGTTGATTATGATACCCTAAAGGATGCATTCCTATAATATTTTGACATTCTAGAGTTTGAATATCAAAGCATCACTATGTTCAAAGGGATTACCCAATGAATCTTAAAAAGTGTGTGCTTATATGATGTAAGATTCAAAACTCTCCTATCAAAGCTCCCATATGATATTCACCCTTCCCAACATGTGTAGTGGTTTATTGGAGGGTTGCTCATGCCATTTTTAAGAGTACTTTACATGAAGACATTCACATACCCTTAATAATCCCTTGAGTCCATGTTTAGAGTTGAGGCAGTCAGAAGCACAAATATTAAGATTAGCCTATTTATGGAGACATAAATTGCATTTATTAGCTCTTCACATTATGCTCAAAGTGGACTATGGTAAACCAACTACAAATTAAAATGCCATAACAAGAATAAATTCCCATGAAGAAATTTGTATATCGTACTTCTAAGTTATGAAGTCTATCTAGAGGTGCATGATGTTCATAACTACACTTTATTGCAATAGCCAGTCAGGTCAACATAACCATATATTATTAGTTATGTAATGCCAACACCCATATCACTACTGATTACTAGGAGATTGAAAAAATGCATGAAAACATGAAAAGAGGTACATGGTAGGCCATCACACTAGTTAGAGGGTAGGCTAATTAGGGAAATGAAAGCTATGGTCAATAGAATACAAGATTTGGGTGCAACAAGGTGCTAGAGGGTGAGGTGGAGGACGTGATGGGGGAAGGTTCCCACCACACTCATGTTATAAGTGTGGCTTTGATAGAGTATTATCAATGTGACTACCCTATACATCCCATGTGTGGGTATTATTGAGGGTCCCATACGGTCAAAGAATGCCCTAAATTGTATAAAAAATTGACACAAGGTAGGCCTAGCATAGACAAGGGCATAGGAATAATCAAGTGTGGTCCAAAAATTAAAAATTATCCCCAAAGGTGAAACTGACCCACTCATAGATAATTAAGGTACATGCAACTACTGGTAGTGGATTCACCTCTCAGCCACTAGTTTTGCCAATGCTTGAATTATGGTTAGAATATGGGGATAAGGGTAATACTAAGCATATAATATGGCCTAAACCCAAAGCTACACCTTACCCAAACCCAATGCACTAAAAGGATGTATTCTATTAGGCCATGAATGTAATCTAAAACTTGCAAGGGGAGCTACAATTATCATGAGACCTATAAATGTAAGTTTCTACCTCTTGAAAGAAGTAGAATAACCAAGAAGTTGAGAATTAACTAAGATCTTATGCCTCCTACAAATATAAGGAATGTTACTTCTATTGAAGAACTTGCTCTTGGATCATGTAAGTCAAAAGTAAGTTGAGGTCATTGCACCATGCATGGAGAGTGAGTGAGAATTTTTGCATACACAAAATGTGGAGTATGACCAAGAACTCCTAGTGAATACCACTATTGATGGATGGGGTGAATACCACTATTAATGGATGGTATATCTATTATATCATTATAAACACATGCACTGAGGTTAACATCTTAACCAATAATGCCTAGGAAAAAATGGATAGGCTAGCTTTGAGGTCTTCCCCTCATGTAGTCTTCATAGCCAATATAACTTGGGCACAACCTATCAAAATTTGAGCACAATTATAGATATCATGGGCACCAAATTCCATGATGACCTTGAAGTGATCATGTTGGTAGAACAAAACAAATCCTTGATGCTTTTAAGAAGTCCATGGTGTTATGAAAATAATGTATATATGCACTTCAAAAAGTGCTACATGAGATTTGAGAATGAAAAAGAGAGGGTAGTTATACCCCTCTCAAATGACCAAATACCCCCTATATCGATAGCATAGACATTGAGGATGAAATAAACCACATATATAATGTCATGGTACAAGGCACCAAGACTCTTGACCTTAATGAACAAGGAGTCCTTTATTGGGAAGATGAACAATCAGTCTCAAATACCACTGATGTTACCTATGATTGATGGGTCAAGGAAGCATATGAGACCACTGGTTAAAGGTACCACTTGGTGTATGTGAAGGCACCAAAAATAGTAAAGATGGGTTGGGTCCAGATTGATCGTGCTATATGGATCCCTTATGCTAAGAATAAGGGAAATAGAGTGTTTCACTTTAGTAAGGGCAAAATTGAAGTGTTCTCAAGATATGAAGGGAGTAATTTAGTGGAATATTATATCCATGACCTTAAATTATGCATCCCAAATGAGGTGGATAGAATGGGTGCATTGTGTATACATTAAATATCACTATCACTCATTGGTGGGCATCACAAAGGCCTAGCTTGCCAATTGAGAAAGATGTGAAGGTATCCATTTGCACTAGATTCAAAAAGAGAAATGAGGACTTAGACATCTCAACCTACTCTAGTGACTCTAACCCCATAGTACATATGTAACTTTGTGAAGAAATGTGGACTATTTATAGTGAAAATTCCCTAAGGAACTTATGGGTACACTCCTATAGGACTTTAAATACTTGGGCATGGGCTTGGTATATTCTCAATGAGATGCACCATGAGATAGCTAATTGGGATGCACTTAAGGAGCAATTTTTTCACACCTCCTTTTCTTTGCAAAACCTTGGATTGATTGAGCCACTATAGGTAGTTCAAAGGTTAGTGTTTAAGGAAACTACAATATTAGAGGAGTGCCTAAAAGACATGTTTAATGAAAATAGGTTAGCACTCCCAACCTTATTTGAAGAGAAAAATCTTAATAGTGACTCTAGTGATAAAGATGATGAAACATGGAAGGCACACAACTAGAAGAATTTGACAGGTAAAATAAAGTTAGTGCACCAACTTGAGGATAACAACCTAGAAGAAGACCCTACCCATCTTTAGATAGAAACAACTGAGGTCAGTAGACAAGTTGAGGATTCATACTAGAGAAATAATGAACCCTACCACACACTACTAAAAAATATAAAAGTAGACATTAACTTAGTAGGAGAACCAAAGATCACCACTTTGGGCACCTATTAGTATGGCATGGAGATGGTACATAATGTTGACCTTCTAAAGGAATTATAAGACTTCTTTCATTGAAATTACCAAGATATGAAAGGCACACACCCATCCCTTGGGAAGATGATGATCAATCTAGTTGATAGTGCAAGACATGTCAAGAAGTGACCTTACAAGATGAACCCCAATCTTCATGCCAAGGTCAAAATCGAGATTGATGGTATGATAGCATAAAGAATCATCTACCCTATAAAAGAATATAAATGGGTTATCCCCATGGTCATTATCATTAGTAAGGATGGGTGCATCCAAATTTTTTTTGACTATAGAATTTTGAACAATGCCTACATAAGAGACCCCTTTCTAACTCTATTTATTTATGAAGTCTTAGATGGCATCATAGGTTGCAAGATATACACCTTTACTAATCAGTTCTCAAGATACCATCAAGTCTAGATTGAGGAGGAAGACAAGCCCAAAACCACATTTGTGACTGAATGGGGATGTTTCTCATACAATGTGATGCCCTTTGGATTGAAGAATGCACTAGTTATATTATCTTAAGTGGTGATCACTACTTTCAAGGACTTCATTCATAAATTCCTCCAAGTATACTTAGATGACTAGATTGTGTATGGGTTAGTGAAGCATCATTATGACAACTTGAACATTATGTTTGACAGGTACAGACAATTACAAATTTATTTAAACCTCAATAAGTGTGTTTTCATAACACCATTTGGCACTTTTCTTGGGCACATCATCTATAAGGATGGTCTACTCATTGATCCAACATAGATTGAAAACATCCTTCAACTCTAGACCCCATCAATGTAGAAATATGTTCACACCTTTTTTGGACACTATGGGTACTATAGGAAGTTCATAAAGAGATATTCCAATATTGCAACACCATTAGAAGAGATATTATAAAAGGATGGCCCATTTTATTGGGGCATAGTGCAGGAAGATGCATTTGAGACATTTAGTGCTGATATTGTAATTTCTCAATTGGATGACTCCCTTCCATGTCTATGTCAATGAATTTAGTACTAAGATCAGTGTTATTTTGGTAAAACTAGGTGAAGGTAAAATGGATCATCCCATTTCTTTCACAAGCAAAAAACTAAGCAAGGCAAAGGATAACTACACAATTAAGCATGAGGTGCTTCCCAAGGTTTATGCTATGTAGAATTTTTAGAAATATTTGTTCGTGTCCCCTTCATCTTCTTCATTTTTTATGAGGCACTTAATTACTTGGTGAATAATCCCATTCTCCCCTATCAATGGATTTTTTGTTTAAAGATTTCTAATTCTCTATTATATTAAAACCTAAAAAATAAAAATTAAGCTTAGACCATATATCTCACATCAACTCTAGTGATGCAATAGTGTCTATTGAATATTATATGCCTGATGCAAAAATTTATAAGGTTTAACACATCCTTGAATATTTGGTAGAGATCATCACATTTTTGACATCTAAATCTACACCCCATACCATGATGTGTAAGGAAAAGAAGCAACTTATCATTTATGCCACCCCTTTTCAACTCATTGGTTGGGAACTATACAAGTTGAGTTGTGATGAACTCATACACTCATGTGTCCTAGATCATAAATAGGACTCAGTCTTACAAGAGGTAAATGAGGGAATTATTGGAGGCCATTATGCTAGAGATGCTATGACATGTAAGGTTATATAATTAGGCATGTGGTGGCTAACCCTATTCCAAGGTGAAAAAGAATATGCCAAAGCATGTGACATTTCTTAGTGCATAGGAAAAACAAACCACTAGGATGAGATATCTCTCATACCCATCCTTACCTAGGAGCTATTTGAAAAATGGGCCATTTAATTTGTTGGGAGTATCACTCCTACAATGAGGCATACATGCACATAATATATTCTACATACCATAGATTAATTTACCAAGTAAGCCAAGGCATCACCAACCAAAGATTATACATCCACCACCAAGGTAAGGTTTATCTAGGAGAATATCATTAGTCACTATGGGTGCATACTTAGCTTGACTAGTGATCATGGTATGCACTTCATCAATGAAACCATTTAGATCTTTTTGGCTGAATATAAGGTGGTGTACCATAAGATGACACCTTATCATCCCATAAAAAATGGCATCGCTAAGGTTTTCAATAAGATATTAGGAATGTACCTTAAAAAGATATGTGATATTGGTCACAAATATTAGGATGACCATATGTCATTAGTACAATGGCCCTATCACACTATGTATAAGTACATGAATAAGGTTACATCATTTCAATTGGTTTTTGACACCAAGATCATTTTACATATGGAATTCATAGTTACCTCATTTTGTATCACACATTTTGGTTGATTGGATGACCAAAAGTCTTTGAGTACATGACTAGAAGACTTGAAGTGCCTAGACAAGACACATGCCCAAGCAAGATGGAGACATCAAATAGAAAAGGTGCACTAGAACCTATGGCATGATAAGCACATCAACCATAGGGTTTTTACCAAAGGTGTACTAGTCTTAATATATGACTCAAAGTATCTCAAACACCCAGAAAAATTGTAGATTAAGTGGATATGACCTTGTATCATCCATATTATATTAGAGACTGGCACATGTAATCTTCATATGTTGATGGGTGAAATGCTCCCTAGGCATTTCAATTGCAATATATTGAATCCCCATAGTCACTAAGATAGCACTTGCACCATTAGATACTAACTTCTTAGTCATAAGTTAGTTGCTACATGTTGACCATAATAAAATTTAGCACAAGCCAAATATTTTATTATGTTTGTTTCATTTGTGTTATTTGAATAAGCATGGCACTTTTAGGCCTATAGGATAACTCTTCTAATACTTAAATGCATATATCTAGTCTAGTGAGTTGAGAATGGTTGCTGTCTAAGCACCTGAGGCTAGACACCTAAGTTTTGGGTGCATAAAGTTTGCTAGATTTAGAAAGCTGTGAGTACCAAGTTGAGAAAGGGAGGCATACAAGATGCTCATATGAAAGAAATAGAGAAGAGAGAATGAAGTAATAGAGGACTAGTTCAAGTATTTATATAGGTTAGGGAAGGCCAAGTCAAAAAAAATGAAAGAACAAATAAATTGACCAAAAAAGAGAGACATGGTTGAAAGGAAGTGCAACACTAAGAAAACATGGAACTAAAGAGGATAAATCATGCACATGTGAAGCACTATTCTTAGGTTACCATAAGAAGGGTGAAGGTCATGCCAAGTTGAATAAAGTGCAAGAGAAATATTATCAATATAGCTAACACCCACCTAACAGTTAGTTAGAAGTGACTATTTGAATCACCTATCACTTCATCGAATAAACCATTAAGAAAATTTAATGTTATGATTGTAGAAATACCAAGATCCATAATAAATGAGAATTTGGTGGTGGATTTTCTTAGATTTCATGGGTTTATAAGATTTAAATAAATACATGTGTTGCCAAGACATTAATCACTAGCCATTAATAAGGTAGCTAAAAATAGGGTATAAAAGGGTGAATGACAAACTAGAATAGGTTACAAACCTTGTGCAAATTCAAACTAGAACATAGAGCCAAATAGAGATGAAGCCACCCAAACCATAAAATTCTACCATAGTGAAAACTAGAGCATCCACAACCCCTAAGTGGGAATGGCTGAACAAAGACAAGACTGTATTTCATTTTAAATTAGAAAGGAGGAAAGTGGAGATAAATTGAGAGAAAAATAGGGTAGTATAAATTTTTTAAAATGTCAAAACCACCATTAATGGCAGAAGTAGCTTGAGATCTGAAGACACAATCATAGTTATGATGATTATAAAGAAGTGTAAATCACCATTTTGATCTTCAAAAAGACTAACTAGCCACACTTCAATAGTATCAAATTTAGAATGGGTACGAAAAGGTTAAGTATAATTTTAGCGCATGTATATAAGGATGCAAAAAAGTATGATCAGTGAAAGAAGGAACTGCTATGAAATGGGAGGTACAATTGGTAGAATGCATCAACATCATAGTGATAGACCCAAAATAAAGTGTAAAGCTTACTTATAGAGAGATGTAGTTCCCCCCAAAGGTCATGGTGGGGAAGAAATGGGTAAATTTTACACACATATGCAAATTGAAGGATCATAATCATCAAATGAGGAGCAATATGAAGGAGATGAACTAGGACTATATGGTTAACATAGGTAAGAAGATGAAGGTGGGAACTATACTCTTTGACATTTCCATCCAAGATAAACTAGCAATAATAGGTGAAACCCAATTATTTGAGATACCAAGATTTGGTAAATTAGTAAAATTGGTATAATTCCTCCTCTCAAATGTACTCAATGACTGATTCTACTTTACAAAATAGTGCATTAGGATCTTGTTTTGCCTCATAATTAGGACCATAAGACTCCTAGGTATAAGGTTGGACCTTTGTCAAATGATGGAGGATGAATTAGAGGTTGAGCGGGTCGTAAAGCTCTTGGGCTACTATAAGTTAAGGTTCATGTTTCCTATCAAGGATATCTAAGACCCTAGCATGAGGGTGGTGATGTGTTTGGTTATCTCCAAAATATTCTCTAGTGGTTGATTATTTGACATTAACAAGACCTACTTGTGGATAACCCACCACATGGCACAAGGGGTGAAATTCAATATATCCAAATTCATTATTGAGGAGATTGTTAAGAATGTGCAAGAATTCCACTAAGAATGCAAGACCTTCAGGTGGGGGTATATTCTGATATTGATTATGATGGTGGAGATAGGTCTACCAAATAGTGATGATGATAACTTATGGGTGTTCCTACCCCATCATGAGTCCCCTATATGAAGTACCAAGACTTCATCTACCCACCTAGCTTCTCACAAAAGTACAAGACAAGAGTGAAAGGGTAGTGTGACAAGTACATTGAAGCCTTTGGGATTGAATGGTGCATCCATTAGGAGATTCCACAATAAATTGTAAGAAATACAAAATTTTTCATAATGTAACATTTATATTTAGTGCACTTGGTACTCACAAATGAGAACTTGTCTACATGGCTTAAGTTTACTTAAGCATTTTCTACCAAATATTTTGATAGTGGTGCTAAAGAGGATTCCCAATGCACAATATATGGAGATATAAATCAAGACCATATATCAAGATAGGATTAGGTTGAGGTTCTAGTATGTTCATCTCAGATCAAAGGCCACTAAGGATGAAGAGGATGACTCTGATAGGATGGACCTCCATCCCCTCCAGAGGGAGATAATAATTGGGCACATTTTAAACCTCTATTACAAAATGAAGCTATAAAATAAGAGCACCAACCCTAAAAAATATGATGATCACACCATCCTAGTTAGATATGAAGGAAAGGTTTTGCCAAATATGTAGGAGAAGACTCTCAAAAATAAATGAGAGAAACTTTAAGAGATCATAGAGTGCATTAATTTGAAGATTGCCTTTAGAGACAAAATTACATCTCCAACTCTTAAGAAACACATAACCTTTATGCTAGAGAGTGTTTCCTCAAAAAATAGGCATAAAAAAAGAATATCAAGGGAACTATTATGTTTCCTAATATAAATCTGGCATAGATGGACAAATAGATGACCCTCACACCCAAAATGAAGGATGAGATTGAAGAAGAAAGAATAGGGACATACATCCTACAAATAGAAGAGGAAGAAAAGACAAGAACCAAGGATGTATAGGATGCCATATTGGAGAGTTGTAAATTATTTCATGGTGATGTCATATAGGTTTATAGATGAATTGATGAAGTTCCTTGATAGTATAAGTGACAATGACAAAGTGTGAAATATGCTTGTCTTAGTATGCTTGAAGGAGGCTTGGTTGATATTCAGTTTTGGAATGGTTAGAGATGTTTAGGGATGAGTATGGTGATTTGAGGATGTGAAAGGGGTCATATAAAAATTTAATAATAATTTGAGTCCTTATGTGCATGAGTGGATTTCATCTGGTTGATCAATGTTTTCATCTAGACATTTTAGGTCTAGTGGTAGAAAGTTTGAGTAGGTAGTTTGCTGATGTCACCATTGCCATGTGTGAATGAGTCACAAGGAGTTGGTCATATAATTGTGATAAAATTTGTGCCTATATTATATTCACAAAATTTTAGGTCATGCGATGAAGCACAACATAAGATATGCAAGTGCAAAGTTGGGCTCCCAAATAGTTTGACAGTGTTTTCCCATACTTAGCCAAATTTACAATGTAGTAAGAAAAACTAAGTAGGCATTTTGATATAGTAATATTTATCACATGTGGAAATTTCATGAGAAGTTGATAATATGAGTTTGTTTATTATTTTTCCTAGTTTATATGTGATAAATTTCAGGTCATGCAATGAAGCGTGACAAAATATATGCATGTTCAAAGTTGGCCTCCTAGGCAATTTTTGACATAGTTGGCTTTGTGGTAGAAAAATATGAGTGAACATATTAATATCATTATATATAACATACACAAGGTTTATAAGAGAATATATATATATATATATATATATATATATATATATATATATATATATATATATATATATATATATATATATATATATATGGTTGTATTATTCTATGTGAGTATATCATATGGTCCAAGTTTTGGATCATGTGTCTTATCACAACAGAAGTTATTAAGGTCTAGAGTTGGCCTTCTAGGCAGACAACAATAGTCCCCATATTTAGCCAAATTTCTAAAGGGTAATGACCATGACCAAATGAAGATCCAATAGTTCATGGGAGATCATAAAAATTGATCTAAAATTTATTAAGTTAAATGGTTCAAAGTGTTTTATTCTTAAATTGGGTAAAGATAGAGCTCCTTATAAAAATATCAATGGAGTGTGTTTGTTCCAAGGTGTTAGGAAGCAGTGAGATGAGGACAAGTGTTCAAAGTTTAATATTGAGTAGAGGTAAAGATAAAGATTTTTTTAAGATAAAATTTTAAGTGGATAATTATACATATATATTAATGATGTGTATTGAGTGAGATGATTTCAAGGTGTCCAATGTTTAACATGGATAAAGATCAAGCTACATACAAGAGATTGACGGTACGTATGTGGTCAAGATTGTAAGAGATGAGGCCAACTATTCAAAGTTTAACATTTGGGAAGTGTTACACTATGAGTTTAATTTTGAATAATATTGATGGTGTGTAATTAATCTAATAATAAATGACATAAGATGATAGCATGGTGTTCGAGGTTTAACTATAACCATTTGAATTTAACAAAGGAAAGACCAGTGTCTGGTTTTTGGGTCATATCTTTTGATATAGGTAGATTTTTCTCATGGTGTTAAAATATAATATATAGAGGAATATAAGGTTCATCTATAAATATATATTTTAAGGTTTGAAAATGTGTATAGTCAAATTTATGAAGCTTAAAAGTTGATTGTGTGTTTAACCATGGACTATAAGTAACTTGAGAAGGATAATTGAGCTTGTGTTGATGTTTCATTATGACCTATCTATTGGATAGTGTTTTAGAATCCATGAGGTTAATATTTATGGATTTTAGAGGTGTGATAAATCTATCTTGAGTATGAAAAATGCTTAATAATTTGATTGTGTGTTAGTTCAATGTGTTCCTATGTTCAAGGTCATTATTTGAATTGATTGAGCATACAAAGAGGTGAGTAGAAATGATTGTGATCATTTGATGATGTAAAAGGGTCATTTAGAGTGGACCTATGTAATTTAAAGTGGTCTTATGATATATTGTTTTCTCTTGATGAAGTGTTAATTGGGTGATTAGGTCTCCATGAGATCTATAAGGGCTACAAGGGCCTAATTGAAAGGTGTAGCTACTTAAGGGTGACCCATGGGTGAAATGGTTAACCTATGTGGATGGTATTGAGTTGTGTATCAATGTGATATATGCCTTAAGGGTTAAGGTATGCCTATTTTTTGACCAAGATGGTGATGATCATGAATGCTCTATAAATAGTTAAACCAAATGTGATGGTTTCTAGACTTGTAAGAGGTGTGTATGTGAAAGTTGTGGAGTGAAGGAGAGGGAGAGTGCCCAATAGATGAGTTAATGAGTAGAAAATATTAAGTACTATATTTATGATCTATGTTTCATGTTTTTTATGTCATAATAGTGCTCTTGTAGGTTGAATATGAGCAAAGAGGTCTAGGGTGATCTAAAAGGATGTTTTGGATGCTTTGAGTGTGTGGAGTTGAAGAGAGTTGTATAATTTATATATCTATTATATTGGTAAAAAATAAATGTTTAGGAGATGTGTTCATAGGTGTTATTATGGTTGATCAATATCTAGGGGGTTTTAGCCTCCTTACAAGGTGAAGCTTTCTAAAAGTCTAGTTTATATGGTTGCTCAACTAGATAGGTGTTGTATCACCTTATGGGATTGTAGTCTCACTAAATAAGGAATGGTAGTTCCTTGATAAATTTTAGATGGTCTAAATTGGTTCTTGTTATTATAGGATAGTAGTCCAATTATAGATTCTAGTGGGTTTTCTCCCCCAAGAGGGTTTCCACATATGTCATGTGTTATATGCTTGATCTTGCATTGTTTCTCTTATTCATTGCTATGAATGATGTGTATGATTTATGAATGCTTATGATAATTAATGGATTGAAATTGAAGTTTGTATTATCTAGGCTTACTGATTTATCCCCCCTTCTTAGTGATTATACCTCTAACAGGCCCTTTAAACTGACACAACCACTATGCTTAAAGAAGCAGAGGAGCCAACAAGCCCCTCATCTAGATAGGAACTCTCCATACCACCTCCATAAATAGAAGAAAATAGGAGAAGGTTTTGGAATAAAATGGGCTTGAGCAAGGAAGACATTGAGAAGGCACTGCCACTTGAAGAGAAGTGTAGACTATCTTAGTAAAAAGAAGTATCTAAGAAGGTTCTCACAAGTACAAGACCAACTATTGAAGTAGTCAAGAAAGCACCCAAATTCCCCACCAAGAAGATAGAAGAAGATACACAAGAGGCATGCTCTAGTATTGAAGGGATGCCTCAAGAAAAAGAATTTACTACTAATACCTTAAAACAATAAACAAAGATAGTGGAGGAACCCCAACAATAATAAAGTGATTCTAGCACTGAAGGAATTTTCCTAGAGATGAGTATTGATAAAAGAAAAGAGGAAGAAGTAGATGAGGGGGATAATCCTGAGGAAGAAACCCCTAAGGATCAAATAGGTGATTCCTCTAAGGAGAGCACCAAAGAAAGTAGTAGCACTAGTGAAAAGGAGGAAGAACAAACAAAAATGACCATTATCGAGAAGGATGATCAGGATTTGACCATAAGGGAGAAGGTTCAAAAAGAATGAGGGGATGAATACCTTTACATGTATGAAATAATGTCTCCCCAAGCCACCATAGCTAATATGTGCAAATAACTCATGTTTGTATTCAATCATTATATGGATGAGCCTCACTTTGAGGTGTCTAAAGTGACTACTTTTAGCCTATAAGAGCTTGAAGAGGGGCATGGTTCCCTCTTTATAAACCCTTATGCCGTGAACCCAATTTGGTTTGGGAATGCACTAATTATAATGGCCACTGAAGTTGTGTGTCAGAATATCATCAATGATGGTAGGGTGAGAAAATGGAAAAACATCCATAAAGAAGTTGAAGATGAAGTGTAGGCCACCAAATTAAAGCTATAAAAACTATGTGAGCATATAGAGATGGTCAAACCATCCCTTTTGGTTATAATCTATACTTTGAAACTCTTTGAGGTTGAAAAATCTATGTGCTAGTGTAGCAGATGCTCCCAAGATTAAAACCTAAGATAGTGCAAGAAGAAGAAAAAGAAGATCCCTGCATCACATTATAGAAGGATCTAGTTAGTATACTTAAAGAGGTAGAAGACCTATTTACTAAACTATGAGAGGGAATAGATGAAATCGATGCCATTTTTCTTGAGCTTCTCCAACAAAGCTTTAGTTATAGACTCATGCCTAAAGTAAGCAAAGGAAGAAAGGGAGAAGTTGATGGCATAGGTCCACTTGGTGAGAAGGTCAAAATACATGAAGATCATGGGGAGTGTCAATGTGCTCAATAATAATATTAATGAATAAGAGAATAACTTAGAATCACTCTTCTATGCTCTACATACTAAGGCCTATAAAAAAGGAACAATCCTAGATTAGAGTCTAGAAAATGCAAAGGCAAATGTAAAGGCCTTCAAAAAGGAGATGGAGAAGACTAATGTGCTTGTGCTTAGTGATAAACCCACTGAAATAGATAACACCACTAAAGAAATAAATCTCACCATTAAGTTATTTGAATATTTAGTGCCAAGCTTAAGGAGAGCATGCCTAAATTTTGTGCTCTAAAGACCTTGACAACCTAGTCTGAAGATAAACTACAATTTTTATATGGGGTAATGTTGGGCCCCTTATTTTAGTAAGTAAAGGATTCACACCAACATGAAATTCACATAAATTTGAGGCAATAATTTTTCATAAAGATGACATTTTGGCATTTTAGCACTAACTTGAGTTGTAGTGTATACCTTGTGCCAACTGGCAGGTGGCTAACCAGTTCCCAAATCTTTAGGGCATCTTTCAAGATTGGTGATACATGGTGACTATAGTTCAGAGTTTTCAAGGTAATGGAACTAGTGGGAATGATAATCAAGGCTATATCCTAGCACTCTATGTGTGTATTCCACCATGATAGAGCTACTTTAGAAGGATATTAAAATATCTCAAACTAGTTGATGTAAAGGAGATGGAAAATAGTGCAATGAAGCTCTAGAAAATTGGAATTACCTTGTATACATTACTTCAATTTACATTAGACCTAGGAGTGGTATGGATGCCATGGAATCTCCAGTTGTAAGTACCCAAGCTTGCCTGTGAGCCTCTAGGTCATGACATGGTATAAAATTAAATATATTTCTTGCTATGAACTCTGTATTGTTTAAGTTTGATTAATGGAAATGGTTATTGCATAAAATAGCACTTTATCTAGTTTATACATCATTAGATTTATTTTTTAATATGAAAGGATTGTAATGTTGTAATTTCAATACATTTATGATAAGGAATGGTTATGAGCTTATGATTCACATTGTTAATAGAGTCCTTGCAATAAGTGATGACATCATCATAAATATGTATAAACTATGTGTATAAATCATGTGCCAAGCATTCTTATCCTTGATATAAGTATGAGCATACTATAAGTACTTGAAGTGAAATGAGCCCTTTGAACCTTCAAGAACCTATATGATGCTAAGCCTAGTTTAACAAAGGCTTTCACCCATATGACTCTAAGATTAGTCTACCAAAAGGATTGAGCCTACAGGATACTAGGCATAATTCATGAAAGGATTTCACCTATAAACCTACTTAAAGCCTTCTTTGAATTGATCAAGTCCCATAATTGATATCTTGTGCCATGACACAACTATCCTAACATGGGTTCTGATTCCTTCTCATTTTTTCTTTGAGTGAGTGCATAAGTCCTATGCCTTATGTGAACTAAATTTGACATAGTCGAGTGTTTAAATTTTGAGCACAAAGGTAATATCCCATGTTTATGCTTGGTAATAATAAGCCAAAATTGACTAAGACAACTTTGTGCACCTTTCTCTATAATAGTTATTATGAGATTTGGCCTTTAAGAGGCTTGAGATTCTAAGTATATGTCCATCTGTGGGATCACCAATTGAGTGGATTTGATTAGTTGAGTGTCCTTATGAGTAATCTCAACCAATAGGTCCCATAAAGATTTCCTCAAGGATTCTAGATGTAAGGGGTCTAATAGTGATGGATAAATGATCTTTGACTAGTCAACAACACCATATTAGGGAATTAGGTAGATTATGTATACCAACTTATTCTTTCCAATCTTCTTAGATGTTACTACAATAGTGGTCTGAAAAAGATTAGAAGAAGGCATTTTCAAGCATAATTAGGTGGAATACACATGTAATTATTCACTTTCCAATGTTCTCCTAGTTTTCTTAATATGAGATTTTTAAGACTCAAGGGAGTTTTAGGGAATAATAGAGGTAACATTAGTGGAAGTTGGTGTAATGGATGTTGAAGAAATAAGTAAAACTAAAGAAACAATTGGGGTTGTGGAGACAATAGGGATAAAAGAAATAATTTGCAATTTGAGAACCACTAGGGATGGTAAGAAACCAAGACTGAGAGAGATAGGATCAAATGAACTAACAGATATAGGAGAAATAATTAACACAAATGGAATCATATAAATAAGATGAATTGAAATGATAATTAGGGCCATATCCTCACCTAATTTTTCTATTCAAGTGGTGCTTTTCCTTTGGCTCCTTGGAGGCTCAGGACTTTAGCTCTTTGTAACTCTTCCTCTTCATCTTCATCAGTGGGCTCACTTATTATGGATCATTGATCATGCCCTGTGGGTGATTCTATAGACAATGTATCAATATTTGTGCTTAAAGGGGGCCCATGGGATATAGGTTTCCGCTTGTAATAAAGAATTACATTTTATATTAAGGAGGAAGCCATCTAAGTGGGGGAAGTTGGGAATTCCACACTTCTAATCACAAGTGCTAAAGATGTAGTAGGAAGAGTATGGTCTTATAAATAAAAATATTTGATATAAATTGGCTCCTCTAATTTCCAAAGGGAATTTATAATGTTAGGAACCTCTTCCAACACAGGTTATTTATCTACAATAGTCATCACTATGGGTGGTATTTAGGATAGTCCCCTTTTATCCGATGATGGCTGAGAAGGTTTATTATTCTATAAGACTATTGTAACCCATCCACCTATAGGTAGAATCTTAACTTGTGAATCTATAATTAAAATTAAGGGCTCCCATTATATTATTTTCAAACATTATTCAGTCAATTAAATCATATGATCGCTCTTTAGGACCTAGGCATCACTCTTAGCATTCAAAAATAAAATTTCATGGTCATAAGTTTCATGTTGGTATGGGATACCAAGACCTTGGATGTGCTTCTAAATATCACCTTGAGGGTCCTAATATTTATGTGATAAGATGACCAATGAATAATATTCCCTTAACTTACCAACCTCTCAAAAATGATTTTGATTGACATAACATGTTCTACTGATCATCAAATGAGAGCCATGAAATGCAATCTTATTTTTCTTATTTAAATTGTAATCGATTCCCAACCATAATTTGTATGTGATATCCTATTCATCTAATTTATTTGATGCAATAAGGTAACTTTGTTCCTTATGACCATGATCATTGTATAATTAGGGTAGAGCCAATAATCCCCTTTTGGCATTAATATATTGGTGATGATTTTCAATACTTTGGGAAATGGTGACTCATGGATGTCCCTCCATATTTGAGGATACATGTCTTTTATACTTTTGAATATATTTCTTGTGTATGCATAAATGTGCATGAAGGAGTAAGAGTCACGTATTTGATTCTTGATGTAGTCTAGAGTTGGGCTCTAGGGTGATCTATTATGAATGTCTATTGTGCCCATGATTACATCTAAGAGGTAAGACATCATGTTGAAATGGCCTCCCACTAGCCTCTTATATTTATGTAATAGTTGCTCCTACAATTTGACACTAATTATCTGTCCTAAGACAAAGGTTAGCTCTAAGGTCATCAATAAATATAGAAATAGAACATGCTCTAAATGAGGAAAGTGAATGATAGGGTATCCATATAACCTATTTAGAAGGTCCATTCCAATGTTTAATCCTATCCAAAACTTGGTTATAGGTACCGATAAATTTTATTTAAGGATAACAATTTCCCCATGGCTAATCCATTTGTCAATGTTTTATTAATTATGTTGTTCTTCTTCCATGTCACAACTTTATGCAAGTCAAATGTAGCCTACACATGAGGAAAAGATAGGTACCTTTGGAAGGTGTCTCTTGAAATTTGGGTGATGATAATTTTATGCTCCATGTGATGTATAAAAATGCCCTCAGTTACCTTGCCTATAAAGATCAAGTCTCATAGTAGGTCAATACATATAATTAACTCAGGCTTAGATGCTACAAAGTGTAATCCTTATCACTTGAGTGGGCATAAATCTATAGCTAATTGACTTTACATTAGTGTTAAATTTTCTTCACATGTATGTGTGCCTAGCTTCTTGATTATGTCCCATAGAGATAAGTAGTTGGGATACTCATCATTGAACACATTCAAATCAAAAATGGTGTTCATGTACTTAGTGGAGTCTTTGATTAAAAACCTATAATGTGGATAGACTCCCCTGAATGTCTTGGATGAATAAGCCATCGTTAATATACTATACTTGTAGATTTCTAGTTATTTAGTTTAATATCTTGGATCTTCTATAAATAATTCATAGTTTGAATGCAGGTGGCTAGGAATTCGAGTTCTCTCAAGGATGAAAGTTTGCTCAGGATTATTTGTGATTAATGGGCATGATTTTCACTTTCAATTCATTAATATAGATTTTAGTATTCAATTTCACTTCATACACCGTTAATGCCTAATGTATCTAAACTCATTTTAGTTATTCAATTTGAAATTTACCACTTTATTTTGGTAGGTATGCCACATATAAATTATATAATTTTAAAGGAATGACACATCATTACCTTTGATATGTGTCATCTTATCACTCTTTTTGATCTAATTTAGTTATGCCACAAAGGCTTTTAATATTTAGGTGTTAGATGTTATGTTAGAATAGGGTCAGCTAAAATTATTATGATGTAAACACATCTCAAAAACAAAATATTTGAATATCTATGGTGAAAATATTTTGTGAAGGCTATGAAGGTTGATTTTTATGAAGGCTAAGTTCTTAACCAAAAGTTTTGAAATGTAATTTATGAAATTTATTTTAAGACAAAATGTTGAATGAGATCTTGGGATAAAAGTTATGAAGACCAATTCTTAACAATTTTTTGGAATAATTTTTTCAAAATTTTTATGTGAAGACCTATTTTGAACAAAAATTCTTACCATTTTCCTCAAAGAGTAAATTCTGAACACTTTTGCCAAAGTGCAAAAGTTGTGTAGTACTTGAGTTCTGAATAGAATCTACAAAAAACATGAATGTCAAAGACCAAATGTGTGAAAAAAAATTCTAAAGAAAATTTTTCATGAAGGTTAAATAGGTGTGAAGGATAAAAAAATGTTAAAGGTTAACTTCTGAACAAAAGTTTTGAAGACTTGATTTCTGCAAAGAACCCTTTTTGCGACAAGGAAAATATGCAAAGCCTAAGACTTTATAGCTACTATGCATGTTCCAAAAACTTATGTATATGAAAAAATTATGAAGAGTATTAATAAATTAGTCTGAATAAGATAAATATGTAAAAATGTCCATTTGTGTTCCTACTAAATAGTGAATTTAGGTGCACATATGGAGATCTATGAAAGAAGATTTTCAAAATTAGCCTAGACCTTTTAGAATATAGTGGGTCCTTATTCAAAAAATAATGGGGGTATGTTGAATACAATAATTTAATTCATATTTATTATGGTTTTCTTCTCATTCAGCCTCATCTCCATGCCCATGGACTTCTCTTTCCAAGGTTGTTATTCTATCTCGTATCTCATTTATGGATGTGATGATTTGATCTAGTTTAGCACCATAATCTAATACTAATTGATTAGGGTGAGATTTTTGGTCATGGTTGTATCTATTTCCATCTAAGTTAAGATTTTAATGAACCATTTATTCCTATTACCAAAAAATAAACATGTATATCAACACTTAGTGGAATAATTAGGTCATGGCATTTTAACCTTGGCTTTGATACCACATGTATCAATCTAGCTAGGTTTAACAACAATTTACAATTTTTTCAAACAAATGTAATTCAATAACATGATTTACCAATTATTATTTATCAAATAAAATACTACAATATTATATTCAAATCATTATTATGTAAATCATTACTTTGACCCATACATAATACTGTCCTATATGTTTTATAATTAAATAGTCATAAGTAGATATAACATAATACTATCATATATGCTTTATAATTAAATATTTCAAATAAATTAAGTAAAAATACCTAATACACAATAACCCTCTCAGGGTCCCATTGTATAATAACATCATAAACATTTAACAATACCAATAAACTCAGCTAAAATGTATAGTAAGATATAACATCAATTGTACATTAGTACTATCAATAAAAGTACAATATCAAATCATGTATATAGCCATGAGTAAGCATCCAATTTTTTTATGACCTATTGTATAGAGGGATAACATTATTTTGGAACTTCTACTCTAACCAAAAAATAATGGTCCCCTACACACCTCCCCATTAGGAGTGGCCATTCCCTTTATGAAGTGGTAGATAATGACAATGAGACCTTTCAGAACCATCTAAGAACAAATGTGATCTACAATCCTTATCACATGAAACTAGTCACATAGACCATAGGTATAATGAACTCAAGTAAACATGTAAACTATAATGTGTCTTAGACTGACAATGTTTATAGATATAACATCACTTTTTCCAAAGCACTTATAGTATTTAGAATTTGAAGAGTCTGGGTCATTGTACACATATGCAATACTCTCTAATATTAAATAATCATCCATATAAAGTATTAAAATTTCATATCATAAAATAATATGATTTATTTCCTAATTTACACATATGAAATTAAAATTATAAAAACTACTATTGTTTTAATATTTGCACATCCATACAAGATAATCCTTTTGTTTCTACTTGATGCATAGGATTATGATAAAGTTTTGTACAATATAAGTATCGGTATGTAAATGCTTGATATCAAATTCAACACATCATAAACCTATAGGTGTATCATTCTCCCAACTCAAACCCTTACATACCATATAAAAATCCTTATTTACACTATATAAATATTTATAGTCACAAGTGCATCTAAAACTATCTAATACAATAGATAGAATATTTAAAAATAGACTGTAATGAGATTCCATTTCATGAAATTTATTCATCTAAATTTATATATTCTACCATTATTGCTAACCTTGAGATACATTAGAATTAGACTAAGCTCATTTAAAAATCATAGGCATGTAGGTGGTTCATTATCAACCCATGGGTTTATGACCATCATAAACTACATAAATTTTTATACATAATAGATCAACAAACCTTTCTATACTAGAATTTAGAGTTTATATAATACTCAATCAATACACATACTAGGAATAATTCCATATGTTAATTTTCATATTACAAAAATCCACTCAAAATGTCTAATATATGTACATCATGTACTTTTCCAACCCAACATAGTTGGCTATATTATACGTGGTTATTACCTGAGTATCACATAAAATTTGATTTAATACCAATATAAAATTTAATAAAAATACAAATTTAAAACATAACTGAAATCAATTTCTAGGTAATTCCATAAAATCTCTTACACATGCATCGCAAGATATGAAGGGAGTAATCCAATAGAAGATTATGTTCGTGACCTAAAATCATGCATCCCAAAAGAGGTGGATAGAATGGGAACTCTAGTGTATACATTAAAGAGCACTATCTCTCATTGGTGGGAAGCATAAAGGCATAGCTTTCTAACTTAGCAAGATTTGAAGGCAACCATTTGCACTAGATTCCAAAAGAGCAATGAGGACCTAGACATATCAACCTACTCTGGTGACTATGACCCCATAGTACATGTGCATCTTTATGAAGAAATGTGGACTATTTATGGTGAAAATGCCCCAAGGAACTTATGGGTGCATGTCTTCTATAGGACCTTAAAGACTTGGGCATGGGCATGGTATGTTGTCAATGAGATGCACTATGATATAGCCAATTTTGATACACTTAAGGATCAATTTGTTCACACTTTCTCCTTTTATTTGCAAAACCTTAGATTGATTGAGCCACTACATGTAGTTCAAAGGTCAGTGTTTGAGGACACTGTAATATTGGAGGAGCCCCTAAAAGACATGTTTGGTGAAAATAGGTTAGGACTCCCAAACTTCTTCAAAGAGAAAACTCTTAATAGTGACTCTAGTGATGAAGATGATGAAACATGGAAGGCATGCAATTGGAAGAATTTGACAAGAAAAATAAAGTTAGTGTACCAAATTGAGGATAGTGCCCTAGAAGAAGACCTTACCCATCTTCAGATAGAAATAATTGAGGTCAATAGATAAGTAAAGGATTAACACCAGAAAAATAATGAACCCTACCAAATGCCACTAAAAACTACAAAGGTAGACATTAACTCAGAAGGGGAACCAAATATCACTACTCTGGGCACCTATTGGTATGACATAGAGCTGGTGCATATTGTTGACCTCCTAAAGGAATTCCATGACTTCCCTCAAAATTACCAAGATATGAAAGGCACACACCCATCCCTCAGGAAGATGAGAATCAAGATAGTTGATGGTGTAAGACCTATCAAGAAGTGACCTTACAAGATGAACCCCAATATTTTCACCAAGGTCAAAACAAAGATTGATGGTATGTTATCCATAGGCATCATCTACCTTGTGCAAGAATCCAAATGGGTTATCCCCATAGTTATTATCATCAATAAGGATGGTTGCATCTAGATTTATGTTGACTATATAATGTTGAACACCACCCACATAACTGACTCCTTTCTAAATTCATTCACCGATGAATTCTTGGATGGCAGTGTAGGTTGTAAGATATACACCTTTACTAATGGGTTTTAAGGATACCTTTAAGTCCAAATTGAGGAGGACAAGACAAAAATCACCCTTGAGACTAAATGGGTATATTTCTCATACAATGTGATGCAATTTTGATTGAAGAATATGCCAGCCATATTCTCTCAAGTGGTGATCATTGCTTTCAAGGACTTCATTCATAATTCCTCCAAGTATACTTATATGACTAAACCATGTATGGATTAGTGAAGGATAATTATGACAACTTGCACCTTATGTTTATAAGGTTTAGGTGATTTTAAATTTTTTTGAACCTTAATAAGTGTGTTTTTGTAACACCATTTGGCACTTTTCTATGCCACATCATCTACAAGGATGTCTTATTCATTAATCTAGAAAAGATTGCAATCATCCTTCATATCTAGACCCCATCAATGTAGAAATATGTTTTCACATTTTTTGGACACTATATGTACTATAGGAAGTTCATAAGGAACTATGCCAAGATTTCAACACCACTAGAAGAGCTCTTGAAAAAGGATGGCCCATTATATTGGGGCATAACACAAGAAGATGCATTTCAGACCTTGAGAGTTCTTATTATAATTTATTGATTAGATGACTCCCTTCAATTTCCATATTGATGCATCTAGTACTAAGATAAGTGCCATTTTGGTGCAACCAAGTGAAGAAAAAATGGATCATCCCATTTCTTTCACAAGAAAAAAACTAACCAAGGCAGAGTATAACTACACCAAAACTTAGCATGAGGCTCTTGCCATAGTCTACACCATGTATAAGTTTCAAAAATATTTTTTGGAGACCCCCTTCATCTTCTTCACTAATTATGAGGCACTTAAGTACCTAGTGAACAAACCCATTCTCCATAGGTGCATTTGTTGATAGATTCTTTCATTTCAAGAATTCTAATTCTCTATTATATTAAAACTTAGAAAACAAAAAATTAAGCCTATACCATATGTCCTGCATCAACTTTGGTGATGCAATAGTGCCTATTGAAGATGATATGCCTGATGCAAAAATTTATAGGGTCTAATTCATCCTTAAATATTTTATAGATATCATCACGTTTTTTACATTTGGATCTACACCCCATGCCATGATGACTAAAGAATAGAAGTAACTCAAAGTTCATGCGACCCATTTTTAACTCATTGGTAGGGAATTGTACAAGTTGAGTTATGATAAATTCATATGCCAATGTGTCCTAGAGAATGAAAAAGATTTAGTCTTACAAGAGGTGCATGAGGGGATTAATGGAAGCCATTATGATGGAGATGCTATGGTGTGCAAGGTTATATAATTAGGCTTGTGGTGTCCAACCCTATTCCAAGATGGAAAAGAATGTGTCAAATCATGTGACATTTTCCAATGTATAGGAAACCAAACCATCGATATGAGATGCCTCTCATCCCCATCCTTACCTAGGCACTATTTGAAAAATGGGTCATTGATTGTGTTGGGCCTATCACTCCTATAATGAGGTGTATAAGTGCATAATATATTCTAGATATCATAGATAGATTCACCAAGTGGGATGAGGTGGTACCAACCAAAGATTATACATCCACCATTATAGTATGGTTTATTTAGGAGAATATCATTAGTCACTATGGATGCCTACTTAGTTTGACTAGTGACAATGGTGTACACTTCATCAATGAAATCATTTAGATCCTACTGGATAAATATATATTGGTGCACCATAAGATGACACCTTATCATCCCCAAATAAATGGCATCACTAAGGTGTTTAATAAGATTAGGAATGTGCCTCAAAAATATATGTGGCATTCCTGATAAAGATTGGGATAACCATGTGTCAGTAGTACTATGGGCCTATCACACCACATACAAGTACCTAAATAAGGATACACAATTTCAACTATTACATGGAGCCAAAACAATTTTGCCTATGGAATTCATAGTGACCTCATTATGTATCACACATATTGGTTGATTGGATGACCAAGAGTCTTTGAGCACATGATTGGAAGAATTGGAGTGCCTGGATGAGACACACACCTAAGCAAGATGGATCCATCAAATAGAAAAAGTACACCAAAATATATGGAATGATAACCACATCAAGCACAAGGTTTTTACCAAAGGTGTATTAATCTTACTATATGAATCAAAGTATCTCAAGCACCTAGGCCAATTTTAGATTAGGTGGATAGGATCTTATATCATCCATAGTATATTAGAGATTAACACATGTAAGTTACACATGTTGATGGGTGAAATGCTCCTTGGTAATTTTAATGGTAATAGATTGAATCCATATAGTCACTAAGTTGGCACTAACGCCATCAGATATCGACTTCCTAGTCACAAGTTGGTTTCTTCATGTTGACCATAATAAAATTTGACACAAGCCAAATATTTTCTTATGTTTATTTCATTTATGTTAGGTGAATAATCATGGCACTTTTAGGCCCGTAGGAGAAATATGCTAGCACTTACATGCATAAGTATAGTTGGGTGAGTCAATCATGGTCACTTTATAAACACCTAAGGATAGATACCTAAGGCCAAAAATATGCGAGTACTAAGTTGAGAAAGGGAGGTACACAATATGCTCATACACAAGAAATCAATAAGAGAGAATGAAGTTATTGAGGACCAATGCAAGGATTTATATAGGGTAGGTAAGGCCAAAGAAAGAAACATGAAAGCATAGAGAAATATACCAAGAAAGATAGGCACAGTTTAAAGGAAGTGAAACACTAAGAAAAGATGGAACCAAGGAGGTTGAATTACAAGCATGTGAAGAACTACACCTAGGTTACCATGAGAAGGGTGAAGGTTGTGCCAAGGTGAACAAAATATAAGAGAAAGATCATCAAGATAGTTGTCACCCACCCAATGATTAGTGGGAAGTAACCATGTGAATTACCCACTTCATCAAATAAACCATTAATAAAATTTAATGTTGTGATGGTAGAAGCACCAAGATCCACAATAAATGAGAATTTGGTAGTGGATTTTTTTGGATTCCATGGGTTTAGAAGATTGCAAGAAATCCATGTGTTGCCAAGATATTGATCACCAACCATTAATGAGGTAGCTAAAAATAGGGTATAAAAGGATGAATGACAAACTAGAGTAGGTTACAAACCTTGTGCAAATTCAAACCAGAACATAGAGCCAAATAGATTTGAAGCCAACCAAACTCAAAAATACTACCATAGTGAAAACCAGAGCATCCATAGCCCCTAAGTGAGAACAATTGAAAAAAAACAATATTGTATTCTATTTATATTTGGAAAGGAGGTGAGTGGATAGAAATTGAGAGAGAAAGAGGGAAGTATAAGTTATGTAGAGTTTTGAGGCCACCATTAATGGCATAGGAAGTTTGAGAGCCAAAGACATAGTCATAGTTCTCATGATTTTGAAGAAGTGCCAATCACCATTTTCGGCTTCAAAAAGATTAACTAGCCATGCTTCAATAGCAATAGGTTTAGAATGGGTAATAAATGGTTAAGTACAAATCTAACATAGGTGTATAAAGATGCAAAAAAAGAATGATCAATGAAAGAGGTAGCTGCTATGAAATGGGATGTGTAATTGGTAGAATTCATCAATGTCACAGTGATAGACCCAAAATAAAGCACAAATCTTACTTATATAGAGATGTATGTCCCCCCATAGGTCATGGTGGGGAAGAAATGGGTATCCTTTACACACATGTGCAAATTGAAGGATTGTGACCGTCAGATGAGGAATAATACATAAGAGCTAAACCAAGATTAGATGGTTGACATAGGGAAGAAGATGAAGGTGGGCACCACACTCTTTGACATTTCCATCTAAGATAAACTAGAAATAATAGGTGTAACCTAATTATTTGAGCTTCCAAGCTTTAACAAGCTGAAGGAATTGGTATAATTCCTCTTCTCACACATATGTGATTATTGATTATACTTTTTAGAATGGTGAATGAGGATCTTAACATGCCTCATAATTAGGATCATAGGATTCCCAAGCATAGGGGTGGCTCCATCAAATGATGGAGGATGAACTGGAGGTTAAGAGGGTCATAAAGCTCCTGGGCTACTATAGGTTAGGGTTTGTATTTCCTATCAAAGATATCTAGGACCCCAACATGAGGGTGGTGACATGCTTCATTAGCTTCAAATTATCCCCTGGTGGTTGATGTTCTGACATTAGAAAGACCTACTCATGCATTACCCACCACATGGTACAAGGGGTGAAATTCATCATCTCCAAATTCATTACTAAGGAGATTGTTAAGAATGTGCAAAAATACCACTAGGCATGAGAGAGGTTCAAGTGGGGGTACATGTTGATATCGATTATTATAGATGAGAAAGGTGTGTTGAATAGTGATAATGGAAACCTATGGCTATTCTTACCCCATAATGAGTCATAGACATGTGCCTAAAGCATGTAAAGGAAGATAAGGAGAAACTGATGGCACAAGCCTACTCAGTGAGGAGGTTAGAATGAGCATAGATCATGGGGAGTGTTAATGTGCTCAATAATAATATTAAAGAACAAGGGCATAACTTGGGAACACTCTTTCATACTCTACATACTAAGGGCTATGAGAAAGGAGAAATCCTATATGGGAGTGTGGAAAAGCCAAAGGCAAATGTAGAGGCCTTCAAAAAGGAGTTGGAGAAGACTAATGTGCTCTTGATTAGTGATGCATCCACAAAAATAGATAACATCACTAAATAAATCAAGATCACCATTAATGGATTTGAATATTTAGTGTCGAGCTTAAGGAGAGTGCCCTTGAGTTCTTCACTCGAAATATCTTGACAACCTAGTCCGAGGATGGACTATAATTTTTGTATGGGGTAATGTTGGGCCCCTTATTTTGATAAGTAAAATATTCATGCCAGTATGACATCCAAATCAACATGAGGTAATCATTTTGAATAAAGATGACATTTTGGTATTTTGGCACCATCTAGAGGCTGTCATGCATATATGCATTATGCCAATTGGCAAGAGGCTAACAAGTTCCTAGATCTTCAAGGCATCTTAAAGGATTGGTTTTATGTGGTGACAACAACACAAGGTTTTAAAGGTGATATAAGTAGTAAGAATGATCACCAAGGATCTAGATCAACACTTAGTGTGTGTATTCCACCCTGATAGAGATGCTCTAGAATGCTATAAAAATAACTTGAACTAGTTGATGTAAAAGATATGGAAAATAGTGCATCAAAGCTCTAGAAAATTGGAATTACCTTATATACATTACTTGACTAACATTAGACCTAGGATGGTATGGATGCAATGAAAGCTCCATTTGTGATCACCCAAGCTTGCCTATGTACCTCTGGGTCATGACATAGTATAAACTTGAATATATTTCCTACCATGAACTCTGTATTGTTTAAGTTTTGATTAATGGCGATGGTTGTTCCATCAAATCACACTCTATCTGGTTTATACATATTTGAATGTGAAATGATTATAATGTTATAATTTTAGTGAATTTATTATAAGGAATGGTTTTGAGATTATGGTTAACATTGTTAATGGATTACTTGTAATAAATGATGACATCATCATAAATCTATAAAAATTATGAGGATAGATCCTACACCAAATAATCTTATCCTTTCTAGAAGTATGAGCATAGTATAAGTACTTGAAGTGAAAGGAACCCTTTGACCCTTCAATAACCTATATGATGATAGGCTTAGTTTACCAAAGGTTTCTACCCATATGAATCTAGGATTAGTCTACTAAAAGGCTTGCACCTATAGGTTATTAGGCATAGTCCATGAAAGGCTTGCACTTATAAACCTACTTAAAGCCTTCTTTGAATTGATCAAGTTTGATAATTGATATCTCATGCCATGGCACAACTATCCCAATATGGGCCCTATTTCATTCTCAATTTTTCTTTGGGTGAGATCAAAAGGCTTATGACTTATGTGAATTTATGTTGACATTGACTAGTGTTCAAATGTTGAGTGCAAAGGGAATATCCCATTTTTACACCTAGTTGTAATAAGCCAGAACTGACTAAGACAACTTTGTACACCCTTTTATACAATAATTATTATGAGATTTGGCCTTTGGGAGGCTTGAGAATATAAGTATATGGCCAACTTTTGGATCACTAATTGAGTGGATTTGATTGGTTGAGTGTCCTTAGCAGTAGTTTCAACCAACATGTCCCCTGAAGATTGCCTCAAGGATTCTACATGTAAGGGGTCTAATAGTGATGGCCAAATGATATTTGACTAGTAAACACCACTATATTATGGAATTAGGTGGATTATGTATAATAAATTATTCTTCCTAGTATTCTTATATGGTACTACAATAGTGGTATAGATAGGATTGGAAGAAGGCATTGGTAAGCCCAATTAGGTGGAAGACACATGTAACTATTCACTTGCCAAAGTTCTCCTAGTTTTCTTAGTAGTAATTTTTTTAGACTCAAGGGAATTTGAGGGAATAATAGAGGTGAAAATAGTGGAATTGGGTAGAATGGATGTTGAATAAATAATTGGAACTAAATAAATAGTTGGAGTTATAGAGACAATAGGGCTAGAAGAAACAATTTCCACTTTAAGAACAACTAGGGATGGTAGGACACCAAGATTGAGAGAGATAGGATAAAATGAGTTAAAAAACATAAGAGAAATAATTGAAAAAAATAGAATTATATAAACTAGAGGAATTGAAAAGATAGTTATGGCCATATCCTCACCTAATTTATCTACTTCAAGTGGTGTTTTTCCTTTGGCTCCTTGGAGTCTCAAGACTTTAACTCTTTGTAACTCTTCCTCTTCATCTTCATCAGTGGGATCAATTCTTATGGATAATTTATCATATGCTATGTGTGATTATAAAGAAAATTTATTGATATTTTTCCTCATAGGGGGTCCATGGGATTTAGGTTTCCTCTTGTATTAAAGAGTTACCTTTTCTATTGAGGAAGAATCCATCTAAGTGGGGGAAGTTGGGACTTCCACACTTGTAATCATAGGATCTAAAGAGGCAAAAGGAAGAGTATGATCTTATAAATTATAAGACTCAATAAAAATTTGATCCTCTACTCTCCCAAGGTAACTCATAATGTTAGGAACCCATTCACCATAGGCTATTACTTTAAAATAGTCATCATGATGGGTGGCATTTGAGATAGTTCTCCTTTATCCAATAATGGATAATTTTATCACTTGGATTTTCACCCTTTGAGGATATGGAAAATATATCCTCATCCAAGTGACATAATGGAATCACCTCTAGGCTTATGGGCAACCTAAGGAATGATGTGAATCTCTTGATAGGGCTAGATCCCTTGTTATACCACTTTGGGTTACAACTACTACTAAACTTGGGGGGTGAAAAGGGAGAAGAATAAGTGAAATAAAACTAACCTAAGGGAGGTGATACACCAAATTTACTGATGACATCCAACCATATTCATATTACACTTGAATTCAAAGGACAAACTGAATGTACACTTCTCCAATCTTCATCTTCTCACATCAATGTTACATTGTGAGGTTATGGATGAATGTGCAAAGCTAAGAGGACTAGAAAAGAGGCCTATTAGGGAAATAACGAAAATAATAACTCAATAAATCCTTGAAATCTCCTAAAACACTTCACATACCCTGAAAGAAGAAGTTTTCCAAATGTAAATAGGATGAAAGAATGACAAAACGTGCTAAAGAATCCATAGTCTTCACTTATGCAAAATCAAACATTCAAAATAAGAACACTAATAAAATTAATGTGATAGGTAAAATTAGTTGTATTATTTATCAAAAGGTATAAATTTGAGCATGGATTTTCCATACTTATGTGGAGCATCAAATACAATGGCCAAAATGGCTACTTCTTATAGAACTTGAGAGAGAGAGAGAGAAAGAGAGAGAGAGAGAGAGAGAGAGAGAGAGAGAGAGAGAGAGAGAGAGAGAGAGAGAGAGAGAGAGAGAGAGAGAGAGAGAGAGAGAGAGAGAGAGAGAGAGAGAGAGAGAGAGAGAGAAGTTCAAAGGTCACAAAGACACTTTTAAAGATGATATAGTAAATTAATTGTGAATGTAAGAAGTATATGAGATGAACTATGCAAGTTCTAGAAGCACAAGTATCAATTCAAGGCATAAACTTCATGAAAAGTGGTAAGAAACTCCTCATTTTGGCTCATAAAATTACCTTCATGATTTAAACCTATTTTAACAAATTATAAATAATTAGTATCAGGTAAAATTATTTTAATTGAAGGGAAGAATATAAAACATGCCTCTCCATGCATTGGTTACATGCTTGGTCATATAAAAACCTATGAAAGTGAACCATCATCATTCACTATCCATAAAACTCTTTTTTCATGCACCTTGCACACTTGGCTTCTAAAAAGCCATAATTTTTACATGAAAGTACATAAAAATTAGTGGATTAAATTATTCAATTCCATTCATGGGATTATAAGAATTAGGTACACCTTAAGATTACCGCACTTGAAGATCTCTACCCTTCTCACTAGCTTGTTCAATAGGCCAGTTTTGATTGGCTGAGTTGAAGCACCTAGTTGAGACACTTAGGAATATTTTAAACTAATTAAATTTACATGGGGAGTTATATTAATTCTAAATACTCCCTCCCATGTGATTGGTATCTCTTTAAAGCTCTTAAAACCTAGAAAACATGTAAAATAGTGATAAAAACTCTATTTTGACCCCCATTCATACAATTTTGAATAGCTCAAAGGCATGTGAGGGAGCCTGAGGGAGTCCTTCTCAAGGTAAAATATCTATTTTAGTAAAAAATTCCATTATATTACAACTCCAAATTCATTTTCTCCATCAGGTCCTAGCAGAGGCTTTAGTAGGGTTTTAGGTTTATTTTCCTTCTTAAGGTTGGTTCATAAATTTTGGACATCCAAAATTCAAAAAAAATTCAAAAAAGTGATCTTAAATTACCCTATTAAATTTATATATGTCTTTATATTCCCATGCATAACTTCAAGGGAGATGTGAGCATTTGAATGTGGCCTATTTGAGCTTGTTTTCACCATTTTTCACAAGTCTGAGTGGGTTTGGACTTAAAAAAGGCTTCCTCTTGAATTATATATAAATTTAATGTTATATCACACATTTAATGACCTTTAAATTATGTTTCAATATGTTGGAGTGCACATCTCAACCCAAAAATGAAGCTGACCCCCCTTTATATGTTAGGCCTAGTGTTGGCTTTATAGCCAGTTTGTAACTCTTGGGTGGTCTAGACCATCCAACTAAGATTATTTGAATTATAAAATATAAAACACATATTTATACACACACAAACATATTACAATACAATATATATCTCACTTAGGTCCAAAAGTGGAAATGGTCTCACATCTGGTCACTAGGCCTAATCCCTCTCTTTATGCTTACCTATAACCTTTGCATTTTAGACCACTTTATTATATATATTTATTATATGAAGTGTTTTAATAATTTTATGTATGTAATATAACTATCCAAAACTATTTATTGTGTCCAACCAAATCTTTAATCACTCTTTTTCTTCTAAACTTCAAAACTAAAAGGTTTGTGTATGGGGAAAGTAACCCCTGTTTGACATAAAATAAGGGGTAATTCACCTATATTTATAAGATTTTTTTTTTTTTTTGGGATTAATAAATTCTCATATATTCCCTCCATAAAATTACATATTTTTTTTCATGACCTAACGCTTCAAATCCTTGAAAAACCAAAATAGACTTATTATAAGGTAGAATGTCAGGGTTTCAATGGCATGGACCAAGTTTACTTGATTAGGGTTACTTCCTCTAATGGATATCCACCTATGAGAGTTTTATGAGATAATTTTATTAATCAATAATGTTATTTTATTTTTAAAAAACACTCCAACCTCATTACATGCTTCTTTCATGCATGAATCCTTAAGACTATGTTTTGTATGATTGACCATGTTTTGTAAAATAAGGGCACCTATAGTTATCTTTGTGTGTTTTGGATTGAGGAAGGCCTTTAAAAACATCCCTTGAGTCTCCTCAAACTCTTTATTATTAATTTAAATTAATGTTCATGAAATTAAAGTGTTAAAACATCACTTTTTAGCCTACTACCTATCATAGTCATCAAGGTTGGCTGTAGGTGTGCATTTTGGATTATTAGGGGTTTGTATAGGTTTGTTCATCATGTTTAGAGATAATTTATATGATAAAGGTTTTGAATAAGGTGATAACCAATTTTTTTCATCACTCCAATTCTCTATACCCCTTTACATGTCTCTTAAACACCCAAATCAAGTTCTTTCTCTGCCTATGTCTGAGAAACTCTGCTTGCCCCTACCTATAGGTGAGTATGGGACCAACTAAGCTAGTCATGATGTTGGAAAGATTCCATTGAAACCATTTTAGGTCATATAACATGTATGTAATTTTTAACTCACTTGAATTTTTAATTGAAACCCAAACTATACTCTTCTTGGACTGAGACACTTCTATCTTTAAGACCTTATTGTAGGTGTGTTTGTTTGGGCCTATGTATAGACTAAAAGTGTACATGGAATAAAAACAAGGTCTACCATTCTCTATTGATGATCCCATAGGTCATAAATACCAATTGAGTCATTTTTAATCATATTCATGTGTTTTCAAGTCCTAATTTTCTATTTTATGTGAGAAAAGGGTTATTTAGGATCAAACATGTAGACATTAATGCATGCATTTAGTGTGTACATTGACAAGTTTGGGCCATCTAAAACCCAATATCCATTGATCATCCTCTTTCCAAACTTGGCATAGTAGTTATCCTTAATATAAGATTCAATTAAAACATACTTATATTCATATCAAGTCTTGGAAACTTTGTTTTTTTCTTTTGACAAAAATGCTAAGACCTATGTTTTGCATTTTCAGGGACTAAAGGTCTGAAATAGTCATCTTGTTCCTTTGAAAATGTTTTTTAACTTCATATGAAAAATTTTCAACTCAAAAAAACTTATCATAGTAAACAAAACATGATAGAACTTCCAAATAAGGTTTCATTATGTTACAACATTTCCATATAAGTATTCAATTCTCTATCAACACCACTTGTAGGTGGTCCTTTTTAAGGTGTAGGCAGACAATAAGTAAGATTAGTGCAATGGAATAACATTTGGACTTAAATATATTATAATATTATTTTAATACCTCAAAATTCATTATTTTAATTCTAAAACTCCTAAAATAAGTGTCTAAACCCTTTCTACAATGTGGATTTGAGCTTCATGGCACCTGTAGGTGGTGGTCCATGACTACCTAACTATATTTTATTTTTCATGACATAAAATCATGAAGTTGCCTTGAATAATTAGGTTTAAAGGTGGATTTATAATAATTAGGACCTTGCAAACATGTAAAAGACACTAACACAACCATATGAATCCATGAAGAAGCACAAAGCTCTTGAAATTATTGAAAACTGCCCATAACACAAACTAATGCTCTTCTTGCAACATGAGACACATTTTTTTATCCAAACACCATGGATAATGAAACCAAGTATGGAGAGAATTGGGTAATAAATAAAAAACCTTATAGAAACAACATCAACAAGTGGTTTGTACAGACTTGCATAGAATGAAGCAAAACCTATAGGGTTCACAGGTTTACAAGTAGAAAAACATAGTCAACTTCAAACGAATGATTCATAAAAATAATTAACATTATTCAAAATAATATTATGAAAATTAATGTCTCTAAGGATAATATCATATCTCAAAGGAATATTTATTGAAACCCCTTATGCTAACTATACCAAGTACAAACGTGTAAGTCACTTTTGTGTGTCTAGAAAGCTAAGAAAAGAGTAGAATGGTTTTAAGAAAGAAATGACACTTCTATATCAATTAAATCATGGAAATAAGTGTGTGTAAGATGAAGAGTCACATTTACACATTTCCCAAGTGGTAAACTTCCCAAGGAGGCTATAAAAGTGCCATTTTCTTCCTTTTATTTAAGAAAACTAACTTTTCTCTGAACAACCTACCATCTTTCAATAACTGACAGTTGGTTAAGACTTATAAGGATACATGGTACATCACACCACCTATTATAACCTTTAAATTTCTTAATAAACACATAAAAAGCATTAAATTCCCCCTTTTTGACCCTTAAAATGACTCAAAATGATAAATGGACATAAAACTAATTGACATTAATTGAACTATAATTCACCTTATGACAACATATTAAACCCCATAAAACACCTATAAAGTTAATTTTTTACCTATAAGTGCCCTAATTTGACTTAAAAGTCAAATTTGGTCAACAAATTGGTGACTTATAAGGGTAGTATGCTCGGTATACTAACTAGACCAATAGCCTTATTAGTCCATTGAGCTTAGGATTCATCTAGAGACTGAAACAAACAAGGAAAATTTTGGCCATTGACCATAATCTTGACCAAAACAAGACAACTAATGATTACCTCAGTCACACAAAGCAAAGGACACACAAAATAAAGTAATCAAACTAAAAAGAAACACACACACACACATGTGCTCAAAACACTTAGGGGATTCTATAAACAAATATTATGTAAAACTAATAACTAAGCATACATCCCTCATAGATCAAAGGTAAAGTTTCTTGAATCTCCTTTTGCATGAGATGGATGAGGGTGCCAAGAATGTTGCTCTTTAAATTGAACACTTTATGAACTAGACCTATTCCTTGGAACTTCACTTGACTTGTTCTCAAGTATGTTATCTTCAAATAGGTCTCCAATATAGACATATTCATCTTGACTTTGTTTACATACTTCATGTTGCTGCCCACTCTCTTTATCATGATCAAATTTCATCTTCTTTATAGGCATGGGCTCAAAAGGAATGATATCTTGTTATTTGAAAGATTAAGGCCAATAGAGGTTTGTCTTGACATCCATAGGATGATGTTCACTTTTTTATTTCTAACTTATGACAAGTTAGACAATGTCATCTTGCTCATTTATGACATTTTGGAAAATGTCATCTTGCTCATCTATGACATTTT
This sequence comes from Torreya grandis, assembly GCA_037957365.1. Taxonomy (NCBI): domain Eukaryota; kingdom Viridiplantae; phylum Streptophyta; class Pinopsida; order Cupressales; family Taxaceae; genus Torreya; species Torreya grandis. The sequence goes on from JARHVA010002497.1 coordinate 893,540, forward strand.
GGACAATGCCATCTTTCTTACCATGACTTATAAATAGCTCTAAAATAGTTGTAGACCCCTTGAGAGATTCAATTTTTTTGAAAATGTCCTCAAATATCTACCATAATTCACCATATTCAACTTGATCAGCATCATGAAGGGGAAAAACAAGAGAGACTCCTTCAACTTCTTGCTTATATTCCAAAAGGACCTCTTCCAAGATTTCTTCCTCAGCACAATGAGTGTATGCTTCATCATCAACCAAAAAAGGAGATTCAACATAATAACTCTCCTATTATTCATTAATTAGGACCTCTTGAGAGTTTTTAAATTGCACCTCAACTATCATAATCTGATCTTTTTTGTCAATGGTTGTAAGATCTTCAATCTTCTTCTTAGTGATGCCAAGACTAGGCATTTCAAAATATGGTGACCTAGCCCAATAAGACTTCCAAGGAGTTGCACTTTATTCAAGTAAGATTTATAAATTTTCCACAACCACTTTCTCTTCTTGAGGTTCCCAGACCATAGGTCCATCAATTCAAAGGGTTATAAGATGAGGACAAGATGAACTAATTGGTGGAGGTGGAACATTGTTAAGGTGTGGAGCTAAAAGCTTCACCAAATAAGCAAGTTTGCAAGTTGTAGGATTTACACAGTCACCAACATTAGTCAGGAGTGACCAACGTCAGTCAAGAGTCAACTAGGAGATGCCAGTGTCAGTCATGGATCGGCTGACATCAATCACAGGCAGACAGGAAGGGACCGACGTCGGTCACCTGTGCGTCCAGAATGCTATTTTTGTGGACAGAACAGAATGTTTGCATGGTAAGATTAAGTGATAGTCTTAAGTCTGCATCTCTATTTTAAGTAAGACTATTTTGAGTCCTTGATTAGGAGGTGCATCTATTGGTTTTAATTGCATTGCTCATGATCCCTAATTCTATATAATAGGATAGATCTTCATAGCTTATTGTAGTGTTGAATTGGACAGTACAATTGTATATGTGAATCAATCCAGGTTGTTGGAGTTGATTTTAATTGAGAGAGAGAGCTCTTGAGGGAAAGAGATCTGTACATCTGAGAGAGGTGTGGAAGAAAAGAAGTTTCTTCAATTGTATTCCTTCTGTAAAGAGTTTAATACAAGTTTTTAAGGTGGTTTCTTGTATCTCTTATTATTTGCTGTTATCTGATTCTAGCTACTTATCTTTCTGGTTTAATTCCGCATTTTATTGCTTTCACATAGTAATCAACATTGTTGGTTGATCCCCAACAAGTGGTATCAGAGCTCAGGTTGACTAACAGGTGTTTTAGATCTGGTTAGTGTGCATTGATTATAGGTTACTCACAGGGATTTCTGTTTGAGTGGGAGAAGCAGTGGCAGAAGAAAGTAAACTGAGAATGGAGAAGTTCAATGGTAAGAATTATCAACATTGGAGAATGTAGATAGAGGATTATATGTATCAGAAAGATCTATACTTACCATTAGGTGGGGTTTCAAAGAAGCCCAAAGACATGGATGATGAAGAATGGGAAGTTCTTGATAGAAAGGCTCTTGGATCTATAAGATTGAGTCTGGCATCTACTGTGATATCTAATTTATCACAGGCAAAGTCAGTGGTAGAGTTAATGACTACTTTAGAAAATTTATATGAAAAACCCTCAGCTTCAAATAAGGTTTATCTTATGAAGCATTTATTTAATTTGCAAATGCAAGAAGGTGGATCTGTATCTAATCATCTAAATGATTTCCATGAAATTGTAAATCAATTAAATTTAGTCAAAATAGTGCTTGATGATGAAATTAAGGCTCTTTTAATATTATGTTCTTTGCCTGAAAGTTGGCATAGCTTGGTAATGGCAGTTAGTAATATTGCATCTACTTCAAATATTTTAAAAGTAGAGGATGTTGTTAGTGTAATCTTGAATGAAGAAATTCGTAGGAAAAACACAGAGGAAACATCAGGGAATGCTTTAAGTTTTGAGAGTAGGGGAAGGAAAAAAGAGAAGAGCAAGAAAGGGAGATCAAGGTCTAAGTCAAAGGTGAGAGGTAGATCCAAATCAAGAAATGGCAGGAGGATAGCCTACTAGAATTGTGGAAAGATAGGGCACATAAGCAAAGAGTGCTGGTTAAAACCTAAAGAGGACAATCAGCATGAAGGTAAAGAAGAAGAAAAAGTTGCAGGTATTGCACAAGATGCTCTTATATTCTCTTTGCATAATAATATAGAATCTTGGGTGTTAGATTTTGGTGCCTCTTTTCATGCTACCCCTAATAGAGAATATTTTAGTGACTATGTCCATGGAGATTTTGGAATAGTTTATTTAGGGGATGATGAGCCTTGTAAAATTGTTGGCAAAGGAAAAGTGCAGTTGAAAATGTAGAATGGCAACACATGGGTGTTGAGAGACATCATGCATGTTTCCAGCTTGAAGAGGAATTTGATTTCTATAGGAAAGTTAAGGGATGAGGGTTGTACAGTAACTCTCACAGCTAAATCTTGGAAGGTGACCAAGGGTGCACTTGTATTGGCCAGAGATAAGAGAGTAGGTACTCTCTATTTATGTAATTGTATTACTTATATTTTTCATTCTGTATTATCTACTTCAGATGTGGATGCAAAGTTGTGCCACTCTAGGCTCGGCCACATGAGTGAGAAGGGAATGTCCATTCTTAAGTCAAAAGGTAAGCTTTCAGATTTGAAAACCATAGATCTGGATTTTTGTGAGCACTGTGTTTTTGGGAAACAGAAGAGAGTCAGTTTTCTCAAGACTGGATCAACAAAGAAGAAGCACAAATTGTAGCTTATTCACGCAGACGTGTGGGGACCAGCTTAGGTTGCTTCTATTGGAGGATCACAGTACTTTGTCTCTTTCATTGATGATGCTACAAGAAAGGTATGGGTCTATTGCATTAGGAAGAAATTTGATGTTTTTGTCACTTTTAAGATTTGGAAAGCTATGGTTGAGAATGAAATAGGTAGGAGATTGAAGTGCCTGAGATCTGACAATGGTGGTGAGTTTTGCAGCCACAAGTTCAACTGGTATTGTTATATGCATGTAATACGTAGGCAAATGATGGTTCAAAGGACACCTCAAAAAAATGGAGTTGCTGAAAGGATGAAAAGAACAGTAATGGAGCATGCAAGGTGTATGAGATTGCATGCTGGTTTGCCCTTAGAGTTTTGGGCAGAAGCTATGGATACTGTAATGTACCTGATTAACAGAGGACCCTCTATAGCTCTAGCTGGTAGAATTCCAGAAGAGGCATGGACAGGTAAAAAGGTAGATCTCTCATTTCTCAAAGTTTTTGGTTGTGAATCCTTTGTGCACGTTGATAAGGAAAATAGAAAGAAGTTGGATGCTAAGTCTATGAGGTGCACATTTATTGGCTATGGCTCTGATGATTTCGGATTCAAGTTTTGGAATCTAGGAACTAACAAGATAATTAGGAGCCATGATGTTGTTTTCAATGAAAAAGTGATGTATAGTGATCAGCTCAAGAAGCTGAATCAATTTGGGCAGAGCAATGGAGAATTAGACGAGGTGACGGTCCAAAATGAGCTCGCGAGAAAAATTAATCACAAATAGGAAAACACAGAGATCGACGTCGGTCAGATAGAAACTGATGTCGACAATACAAGAACTGATGTCAGTCATATAGTGACCGACATCAGTCAGGCAGGAACTGACGTCGATTAGGTGGAATCGATTTCGGCCAGTAACAGGCCTGGAAATGATCTAGGTTGATCACTGTCAGAGAATTTGGGCAGACAACGTGTTGTGAATGAGTCTCAGACGCCCATCAGGAGGTCAAAAAGGGTAAGTAAACCTTAAATTTAATATTACCCTTCATTATTCTATTTATTTCTTACTGATGGTGGAAAACCAGAGAGTTTTGATGAAGCAATACAGGTGGAATCCAAGAATCAGTGGGAGCTAGGCATGAATGAGGAAATTGATTCCTTGAGAGAGAACCAAATGTGAGATTTGGTTGAGTTTCCAGTGGGAAAGAAGACACTGAAAAATAGATGGATCTACAGGTTGAAGGAAGGTGAGAATGGACAGATGAGATATAAGGCCAGGTTGGTAGTTAAAGGATTTGCACAAAAACTAGGTATTGATTTTGGTGAGATTTTTTCTCCTGTAGTTAAAATGACTTCTATACGGACTGTATTGTCTTTAGTTGCTATTGAAGATTTTCATCTTGATCAGCTTGATGTTAAGACAATGTTTCTTCATGGAGATTTGGATGAAGAAATAGATATGGATCAGCCAGAAGGATTTGAGGTCAAAGGTAAGGAGAAGTTAGTGTGCAGATTGAAGAAAAGCTTGTATGGCCTCAAGCAAGCTCCTAGACAGTGGTATTTGAGATTTGATAGGTTTATGACTGAGCATGGCTATAGTAGATGTCAATCTAACCATTGTGTGTATTTTAAGAGATTGGATAATGTTAGATATATTATTCTGTTGTTGTATGTAGATGATATGCTGGTTACAAGATCACACATGCAGGATATCTCTGAGCTTAAGGTGAAATTATCTCACACATTTGCCATGAAATATTTGGGAGTAACAAAGAAAATCCTTGGCATGAGCATTAAGAGAGACAGGAAAAATCATAGGTTGATTTTGTCTCAAGAGGATTATGTGAACAAGGTGTTGAAATAGTTCAATATGCAGGATACAAAACCGGTAAGCACACCTTTGGCTGGACATTTCAAGTTGAGTAAAGAATAGTGTCCTAATTCACATGATGAGGTAGAGTACATGAGTAGAGTTCCATATACTTCCATAGTAGGGAGCTTAATGTATGCAATGGTTTGTACTAGACCAAATATTACCCAAGTAGTGGGAGTTGTAAGTAAGTATATGGCCAATCCAGGGAAGGAGCACTAGAAAGCAGTTTAGTGGATCCTTAGATATCTGAGAGGGACCAGTAGTAGGCATTTGTGCTATGGAAGTTTAGATACTTCTCTACATGGTTATGTAGATTCAGATATGGCAGGTGATTTGGATGGCAGGAGAAGCACCACAAGATATGTTTTCACTATTGGTGGAATGGCAGTTAGCTAGATATCAAAGTTGTAGAAGGTTGTTGCCTTGTCAACCACAGAAGCAGAATATATTATAGTCATAGAGGCTAGCAAAGAGATGATATGGATGACATGGTTCATGGAAGAGCTAGGAAAGGAGCAAGAGAGTTGTAGATTATATATTAATAGTCAGAGTGTAATTCATTTGGCTAAAAATTCAGCCTTTCATTCAAGAACCAAGTATATACAGCTAAGGTACCACTTCATTAGATAGGTATTGGAAGATGGTGAGTTGAAGCTAGAGAAGATCCATACAAATAAGAACCCTGTTGATATGTTAACCAAGATGACAACAAAAGATAAGTTGAATCTTCATTCAACTTTTGTTGGTCTTCATGATTGAGTTTGAAGATGGAGGAGCTAGAAGATGTTGCTGTATAGGTACTGGTGCAGTTGTTTATCTCCAAGTGGGATATTGTTAAGGTGTGGAGCTAAAAGCTTCACCAAATGAGCGAGTTTGCAAGTTTCAGGATTTACGCAGTCACCGGCATCGGTCAGGAGTGACCAACATTGGTTAGGAGTCAAGTAGGAGATGCCGGCATCGGTCATGGATCGGTCAATGTCGGTCACAGGCAGACAGGAAGGGACTGACGTCGGTCACCTGTGCGTCTAGAATGCTATTTCTGTGGATAGAACAGAATGTTTGCATGGTAGGATTAAGTGATAGTCTTAAGTCTGCATCTCTATTTTAAGTAAGACTGTTTTGAGCCCTTGATTAGGAGGTGCATCTATTGGTTGTAATTGCATTGCTCATGATCCCTAATTCTATATAATAGGATAGATATTCATAGCTTATTGTAGTGTTGAATTGGATAGTACAATTGTATATGTGAATCAATCTAAGTTGTTGGAGTTGATTGTAATTGAGAGAGAGAGCTCTTGAGGGAAAGAGATCTGGAAAGAGATCTGTACATCTGAGAGAGGTGTGGAAGAAAAGAATTTTCTTCAATTGTATTCCTTCTGTAAAGAGTTTAATACAAGTTTTCAGGGTGGTTTCTTGTATCTCTTATTGTTTGTTGTTATCTGATTCTAGTTACTTATCTTTCTTATTTAATTCCACATTTTATTTCTTTCACATAGTAATCAACATTGTTGGTTGATCCCCAACAAACATAGGGCTCAAAATCATATTGAGAATGCAAAGTAAGAGGTTCTTTTGGGAGCTCTTGAGGAAGGGGAGGTAGACATTGGGCTAAAACAACTTGATTTTCTTCCTTATACTTTCTAAAAAATTCATTCACATATGATTTATCTTGAGGTATCTCTTGAGAAATGGTATATGGGGTGTGTTTAGGCATATGATCTTCTTTTAGATCTAAATATTCCATCTCACAGTGACTTAGAAATCTCATCTTTGCCTCTAACTATTTAATTTGCTTAGTTAGGTTCTCTTGGAAAAATATTTCTTGAATATCATAAGAATCATCATAAGTATGAGGGATACATGAGGGCTGACATGGAACACAATAAGCTTCTTGAGGAATGGGGGACTTTCAAAGGATCAAATCCATTCTATATTTCACACTCCTTGACAATGCTTCTATCTTCTTTCTTTCCCCATGATTCCACTATCTTACTCCATCTTAAGATGTTAGGATTAGAAGCCTTTTCTTGAGGAATGGTAGGAGGATTTTGTATAATATCAAAAGTCTTATCAACTTCACTCTCTTTTTCAAGACTTTTCTCTTCCTTCTTTCCCCATGACTCCACTATCTTATTCCAACTTAGGATGTTGGGATTATGAGTCTCTTTTTGAGGTTATGGGGATGAATTGTGAGATGGAAATGAGGGATTTAACTCTACTTCATTTGATTTCAACATGGACTATTGCATATGCATATTTATTGGAGTTGTTTCTAGGGTCCAAATAATGTGAATGTAATGGTCAAGTGATCACATGAGACGAAGCTGGTGCACACCACAAAGAAGCTAAAGCAAAGTGAAATCACTAAAAGAGATAATTTGCAAAAGATAAATAGGATAAAAACCCAATATTCGATTAACTTAAGATGGCCAAAGTGAAGAATACATATAGGAGAGCACGTAAGTAACTCCTCCAAAAAAGGTGGTCAAAGCACCACAATAATAGACTGTAACTCATCCATGAAAGGTAGTGACAAGTTGCTAAGAATAGAGAAGCAACTCCCATACCCAGAATAGTTGGTCAAAGGAGTTACTTATGACATTATTATGACACCTATGACACATCTATGACACACATCTCCACATAAGCTAGCCTATCCCATGAATGTAGGAAAACTCCATGTATGCACAAATATATAATATTCCCTAATTAAATAATAGGGAAAAATAAAAACCTACACTAACACCCCCCCATAAGCGCAGCTTAGGTGGGTAGTGTGGAAATATAAAATGGGTCCTGACAACTAGGCCTGATGAGGTACCCATTTACAAATGCAATCTCCCATAAGATAGTGAAAAGGAGAAAACCTGTAGGAAAAAACTCCCCCCCAAAAGAGAGACATAAAAGAAATGAAGAGGCTAGTGGCCCCTCCCACCCTGAAGATGATGCTACTGCAAATGTGGACTGCACCCCAAGAAGAGCTCATAGATGAATGAACTTGCTCTCGGTGAAAGGTTTGGTGAAGATGTCTACAACTTGCTCCAAGACTGGTAAAATATCAAGTCAATGACCTGACTATGAATAAGCTCTTGAATGAAATGCATGTGAATCTCTATGTGCTTGGTCTGTTGGTGCTGAATTGGATTCTTGCAAATCTGAATGGTACTCTAGTTGTCACAATAAATGATGGTGGGCTACCTGATAGGAATACCAAACTTAAAATGTATCCCCTGAAGCCAAATAGCCTCAATAATTGCATTAATATCTCCCCTGTACTCTACCTCTATGGATGATATAGCAATAGCATTTTGCTTCTTGCTAGACCAACTGATAAGACTAAAACCTAGAGAGAAACTATAACCATAAGTGGACTTGCAAGTATGTGAATTACCAGCCCAGTCTAACTCTGTATACCCAATCAAGTCAGCCTCTATACTAAATCTTTAATGAATCCCATATCTGTGTGAACCCTGTATGTAATGCAATATCCTCTTAGCTGCTTTCCAATGTAGCTCATGAGGTTCCTGCATAAATTTGGAGACAAGTCCCAATGCATATGATATGTCGGGCCTAGTGTGAGTCAAGTAGATGAGACTGCCAACAAGTTGTCAATACCAAGTGGCATCAACTAATGGTGAAGAATAGTTAGCCTCAAGTTTGACTCCTGATAGAAAGGGAGTCAGAGATGGCTTGCAATCAACCATGTGAAATTGAGACAATAAATCAAAAGCATACTTAGGTTGTGCAAGAGAAATCCCTGAATTTGACTGTGAGATCTCAATGTTAAGGAAGTAGTGCAACAAAACCAAGTCTATCATGTCACATCTATCCTAGAGAGATTCCTTCACCATTGCAATAGCCGATGAAGAACTCTCGGTGACCAAAAGGTCATCAACATATAGAACCAAAATCAGGAGTGAATTATCCTACCATAAGAAGTAGACATTGGGGTTAGAATGACACCTAGTGAAACCTGCTATGAGAAGGAAGGAATCCATATTGACATACCAAGCCTGAGGGGCCTGTTTGAGGCCATAGATAGATTTCCTAAGTCTGCATACCAAGGAAAAATCTTGAACAAATCTTGGTGGTTGCTCCATGTAGATCTCTTCCTCTAGGTCTCTGTGAAGAAAAGAACTATTCACATCCATCTGGTGCACATCCCAACCATGTGCTACAACAATAGCCAAGGTGAGTTGGATAAAAGTCATCTTTGCAATGGGTGCAAAGGTCTCTAAGTAGTCAATGCCTGCCACATGTGAGAAACCTTTGGCAACCAATCGCACCTTGTACTTATCAACCGACCCATCTACTTTAAACTTGGTCTTATATATCCACCTACATCAAACCATCTTCCTTCCCTTAGGAAGTGAAGTCAAGTCCCAAGTGTGAATTTTGATTAAGGAAGAATATTCTTCCTCCATAGCACTATCCCACTCAGGTACTCCCGATGCCTATCAAAAAGCCTATGGATCTAAAATGGAGGTAAAGAAGGCATGTGGATCTCTCTAAAAACCCCCCTAGTACATCTGTCATTTATGGGATCTCCTACCCAAGTGCCAGCACTCTCAACTATCTGTCTGACCTAAAGTGGCCTAAATGTGGGTGAGTCAGGTGCTAACTCCTCATCCTCTGACTGACTAGAGGTGGATGACTCTGCATCACTATCCTCACTATCTAAACTTGAAGAAGAAGATGTCTCTGGCTCAAGAACCTACTGTAGCTGATCTGAATATGAGGAATCATCATGAAGAAGTATATCCAATGAGAGAGAAGTGTCAAGTGTTGAGTCTCTAGGACTCTCCTAAAAGTGGACACTTCTCTCAATGAACAACTCATGAGTGGTCAAATCTAGAAGGTGATACCCCTTAACACCATCAAGATATCCTATAAAGATGCAAGGCTTAGACTAATTTTCCATAGCTTTGCATTTCTTCTTCAGTATGTAGTCCATGGCTGGGGATCTGAAAACACTAAGGTGCTTAACATCAGGTTTCCTTTTATGCCAAGATTCAAAGGGTGTTATCCCTTTTAAAGCTTTTTGAGGAACCCTATTTTGAATTTAGCAAGCACAATTGATGGCTTCGGCCCAGTACTGTGGTGCTAAGGATTTGGAGTGAATCATACAGCTACCCATCTCTTTCAAGAACATATTTTTGCATTCTGCAACCCCATTCTGTGAAGGACTATAAGTGACTGTGCACTACAAATTAATCCCCTCTGTGGTGTAAAACTAATCAAACCTATTGCTAACATACTCCCCTCCATTATTAGTTCAAAGAACCTTGATGGATTTCTCACTCTGTTTCTCAAAAAGAGCCTTGATGTCTAGAAAATTTTCAAACACTTCAGACTTTTGTTTGAGAAAATATATCTAAGAGTACCTAGAGAAATCATCAATGAAAGTGAGGATGTACTTGTCCCTTGTGAAAGATGGTTTGGGAAAGGGTCCCAATACATCACTGTGGACTAACTCCAAAGGTTGTGAAGCCCTCCAAGCTTTGCCTTTGTCAAATTTTTCTTCGGGATGCTTCCCAAGGGATCACCCATCACAAAGTCCTTTTGAGAATTGGACACGAGGTAAGCCAATGACCATGTCATGTTTGCAAAGTTGCTCAAGGTAGCGGTAGTTAAGGTGGTCAAACTGCTCATGCCATAGTTTGCTAACTCCATCCGAATGAGTCAGCAATGTTGTTGGAGAAGAATCAGGTGAAAAATGTGAGAAGGTGTGTAACCTTGCTTGGTGATCTGCCCTACCCACTGCGACTGTAGTATCACTATGCAACTCCTTGATAGCCACTGAATCTGGTGAAAACTCAACTCTCATGCCTTGACCAATGTGAGTGATTTGGTACATTGATAGGAGATTGGTTGAAAGAGAAGAAACACTTAGAACATTATTGAATGTTCCTCCTTTTATTTCAACTGATCCTCTCCCTACAATGGAAACTGATGTGTCATCACCCAAACTAATTAAAGTCATGCTACAAGGCTCTAAAGATGAAAACCCAACTAGGGAAGAGCCCATGTGGTGAGAAGCACCTGAGTCAATGACCCATGAAGATGTAGAAGCTGCTGGAGCTATAAGGGCCTTGCCCTTTTCTTTCTCCTTACCCTTGCCTTTTGCCTTAGTAGAATCTTGGGTAGATGAATTCTACTTGATGGACTCAGGAACACCTATGTTGTGCTTCTCTAGAAGATGAGTTAGGTGACCTATTTATTTCTTCATGCATTTGTGTTCATCATGCCCTGTCTTCCTACAATAGGCACACTTAACCTTCTCCTTCTTAGGTTTAACATTGGAGGAGGAAGACTCAGTGTTGTTTTTGGCAGGATTGTTGTTTTCTTTCTTCTTCTCCTGGTCCTTGTTCTTTTTCTTCTTCTCCTTTGTTGAAGTCTTATCCTTACCATTTCCAGCTATCAAAGCTTGGGGTTGAGTAGACTTCATTGTGCCCATTTGAATTAGCTTATCTTGCTCCCTAGTCAAGTCAGCAATGAATGAATCCAAAGAAGGCATTTTCCATGTAGTGCCAAGGGCACTTTTTGTGGCATGGAAAGTGGAGACAAAGACTGAATAACTTGGACCTAACTTTGTGAGAATAGAAAGGATGAGTTGATCATCTTTCTTCTCTATCCTGAATTCTTTCAATTTCAATCTAAGGGCCTTAAACTTAGTGAAGAAGTCCTGTAGGGTGTCAAAGTTGCTAGGACTTAGACTTATGAGTTCATTTTTGAGTTCATGACCTGTCATCTCATCAAGCTTCCCAAATAAGGTTTCTAGGGTGTCCCATATGTCTTTGGGAGTCTTGGAGGTTTATAAATGGAAGAGAAGTTCTGGAGACACGGACAAGCTTAGTAATCCATAGGCTTCATCACTACGGTCATACCACTTGACCTTTTGAGCATCAGTGTTGGGTTCTACTTTAATACCCATGGTGATCCTATACAACCTTTTACTTCTAAGAATGATTGACATTTTAACCTTCCATTCATGATAGTTGAAGGGTGTTAGGAGTTTAAGTTGAAAATAATCTATTTTAAGATGAATTTAGGTGAAGTTGTGTTGATTGCAAGTTGTGAAATTATGCAGAAAGGAGAATGACAATAAAGATTGCAAGTGCTGAAAAGCAATCACACCCTCCCAAAATGTTGAGCCCCCCCAAATATGCAAGTGCACACTCAAAAGACATTGGGCTCAGCTGAGAATGCATCTTAGAGCAATCAGTGCAAGACTTTAAGCAAATAGGATGTCAAACTCAGCCAAAAATGCGTCTCGAGATACCCATTTTTTTTGTTTTTGGCACTTTATAAAGTAGTGTATTTTTTACAATTATCTAGCCTAAGTTGTGGATAATGGAAAACTAATCACTTTTTCAAAAGATGTCACTTGAATCTGAGCTACCGTTTGCAAAATTTTAAAGTTTTAATTTCTTGTAAACTAGTAATTTTTCAAAAAAATAGCACTAAAACATTAAAAAAATGCCTATTTTGAGAGAGAAAGTGGCCTTCCAACCACTCGTTGGACTCAGAACAGAGCTAGGAATCCAAAGGAGGTCTTTGTAAGGGAGAATTGGCCTCCTGCCAATCCAGGCCTCACCCTTCATCTTTAATAGGGGAAAACTCAAGGTTTAATTAAAACCCCCAAATTCCCAAAACTTAAAATTGTTCCTAAAAATTCATTTCTTACTCAATTTGACTAAAATAAATTTTGAACAATCAAATTTCAATTGAGAATTTAAGAACAAAGATAGATTTACCAATCAAACTGCCTATTGAGGGCCCACATGAGGTGCCAAAGGGAAAAAGTGCACCATTTTCAAAAAGATAGTAGTTTGGACTATTTTTGCTTATTTTCACTTGCTATTTGACTGCTCCACATAGGTGTACGACCAAGGATCAGGTGTATAGAGAGCAAGTCTATTTAACAGAATTACCTATGCCCTTTTTTTGATGTTCAGCAGCCAAGGTGAAACATCAACATGAAATGCCAAAGCTTAGAGGAGAGTGTGACTGTGTAGGTTTACAGACCGTACGGTCCATGCCAATCTTCAAGGTAGATTCAAAACCTCAACTTCACACTTCAAGATCAGTTTCACACCATACCAACATTCAAAAAAATATCCAAACACCTAGGTTAAGGAGATAAGCGCCAAAGTTGAAGAGATGACTTTTCAGAGACACCAGGTCGTATGGCTCATGCAGCCTTCAAGAAAACTTAAGAGGTTCTCCACATGTTAAACACCAACACACTAGTTTTTTAATGCAAGCTTTCCAATAACATCAATGACGTTCCAAGGAAACTTGCAAATTATTTGCATGCAGGTATGCTCATATACTTCACATGGAGAATCAATCAAACCTACTGATCTGCATCAAGGCTTATATGCCAGTAAAAACATAATGCATGAAAATAACAAAATTGAAGATCCTTTGTAAGTAAAAAACTCAAGATTTTAGAATAAACTAATAGCATAACCAGACACATGATTACCGAGGTGGCTCTGATACCATATCAGAGTTGTTTCCAGGGTTTGAATAATGCGAATGCAATGGTCAAGTGATCACATGAGACAAAGCTGGTGCACACCACAAAGAAGCTAAAGCAAAGTGAAATCACTAAAAGAGATAATTTTCAAAAGACAAATAGGATCAAAACCCAATATTCGATTAACTTAAGATGGCCAAAGTGAAGAATACATATAGGAGAGCACGTAAGTAACTCCTCCACAAAAGGTGGTCAAAGCACCCCAAGAATAGACTATAACTCCTCTATGAAAGGTGGTGACAAGGTGCTCAAAATAAAGAAGTAACTCCCATACCCAAAATATCCTGTCAAAGGAGTTACTTATGACATTCTTATGACACCTGTGACACATCTATGACACACATCTCCACATAAGCTAGCCTATCCCACGAATGTAGGAAAACTCCATGTATGCACAAATATATAATATTACATAATTAAATAATAGGGAAAAATAAAAACCTACACTAACAATATTTTCCAACTCAATAGGCCTATCAATATTAGCTTCAAATATTAGTTTTTTCCTTTCAACTCTCTCCTCCAACTGATTAGGAAAAGGATGAATTTGATATATTTGATTTGGCTCATGAGTAGGGGTCATATATGGATAATATGGAACTTTAGGAAGTGGATATAAAGGTTGATAGGTATGGTGAGTTTTGATTTCATGAAATCGTAACCTATCCTCTAAGGAAGAAACTAGACCACTCACATCAAGCATCTCACTTATGAGCCTTTGCTAATTGGCTCTCTCAATAGGTACCCACTCTCTTTTGATAAAATCTAATGATTCTCTCACCTCATGAATAATATGACTAGGAATAGCTAGACCACATTCCCTTTGAGTATTAAGATCCAAAATATACCTTTCATAGCCCAATAGTGTCTTATTGAAAGTGGAAATGAGTTGGCTTGAAAAGTGGCTAGGTTGACTAGGAGAAGCAAAACATTGAGGAGACTAGTTATAAGACTGATATAATTAATGCATGGGCTGATAAATATCATATTAGGGATGATTAAATTCATATTTAAGCTGGTGAGGATCATGAAAATATTGACCAAGGACTTATTCATATTGATAGGGAATGGCATAAGCTTGCAATGTCTCACCAACTTGTAGAGAACAAAACTCAACATTAAAGTCAGCCATGAAACTTCATTAAAATTAAGGAAAAAAATAAATAAATTGATAAAAATATACAAAGGATAACTTGGGCTACTTGACTAGTTGATATATCTTTAGATTCTCCATTGATGCTTGAATAGATGCCTCTAAAGGTTGATTGTTGAGATTCAACACCAAAAATCTCTCAACTTCTTGGACCAAGCGTCCCACCAAGTGTGGAAAAAACTATTGTCACTTGGATTTTCACCCCTTGAGGAGATGTAAAATATATCCTCATCAAAGTGGGATAATGGAATCACCTCTAAGATTGTGGGCAGCCTAAGGAATGAGGTGAATATCTAGATAAGGCTAGCTCTCTTGATGTACCACTTTGGATTGTAACTACTACTAAACTTGGGGGATGAAAAGAGAGAAGGATAATTAAAATAAAAATAAAATAATGGATGTGATACACCAAATTTACTGATGACATCAAACCATATGCATATTACACTTGAATTTAAAATACAAATTATACATACACTTCTCCAATCTTCATCTTCCCACATCAATGTTACAATGTGAGGTTATGGATGAAAGTTAAAAGCTAAGAGGAATATACAAGAGGAATATGAGGGTAATAATGAAAATTATAACTCAATAAATAATTTAAATCTCATAAAACACTTCACATTCCCTATAAGAATAAGTTTTCCAACTGTAAATAGGATGAAATAATAACAAAACATGCTAAGGAATCCATAGTCTTCACTTATGTAAAATCAAACATTCCAAATGAGCACACTAAGAATAGTCATGGAAGAGGTGAAAATTATTTTTATTATTGATAAAAATGTATACATTTTATCAAGTATTTTCCATACTCAGGTGGAACATCAAATATAATGGCCAAAATGGCTAGTTCTTATAAAACTTGAGAGAGAGAGAGAAGAAGAAGAGAGAAGTCCAAGGGTCATAAGGAAAGTTTTAAAACTAAGAGAAGTATTTAATTATTCATGTTATAATTATATTGGATGAAACATGTAATTTATGGAAGCGCAAGTGTTAATTAAAAGCATAAACTTCATGACAAGTGGCAAGAAACTCCTCATTTTGGCTCAAAAAATTGCCTTCATGATTTAGACCTATTTGAACACCTTATAACTGATTAGGAGAATTTAAAATTATTTTAATGGAAGGGTATGATATTATTAATTCCTATCCATGAATTTTTTTCATGCTTGGTCCTCCAAAAATCTTTGAAAGTTAACCATCATCATCTACTATCCATAAAACTCTCTTTTCATGCACCCTGCACACTTGGATTCCAAAAAGGTATAATTTTTTAATTAAAATAAATAAAAATTATTGAATGAAAATTTTAAAATCCATACATGTCATAATAATCATCAGGGAAACCTTCAAATTACCTCACTTGAAGATCTCCACCCTTTTCACTAGCTTGTTCAATAGACTAGTTTTGACTGGCTGAGTTGAATCACATGGTTGAGACATTTAATAATATTTCAAATGAATAAAATTGGAATGGGGAGTTATATTAATTCTAAAAATTACCTCCAATGTGATTGGAATCTCTTGAAACCTCATACAACCTAAAAAACATGTAAAATAATGAGAAAAACTTTATTTTTACCCTCATCCGTACAAGTCCGTACAACTCAAAAGCATGTGAGATATCCCACGGGAGTCCTATTAAAGTTAAAATATATATTATAGTTAAAATGGTCCATTATATTTCATATCCAACTTTATTTTCTCTATTGGGTCTTGGATAAGGGTTTAATAGGGTTTTAGGCTTGTTTTCCTTCTTAAGGTTGGTTCATAAAGTTTGGACATCCAACATTAATTAAAAAAAAAAAAGTGATCTTAAAGGACCCTATAAACATCCTTGATCTCTTTATATTACCATGCATATCTTCAAGGGAGATGTGAACATTTGAATGTCACCTATTTGAGCTTGTTTTCACCATTTGGCATAAGTTTGAGTGGTTTTGGACTTAAAAAAGGCTTCCTCATGACTTATATAAAAATTAAAGGCTATAAAACACCTTTAATGAGATTAAAATCATGTTTTAATAAGTTATAGTGCACATCTCAAGCCAAAAATGAAGTTGACCCCCCTTTAGATGCTAGGCCTAGTGTTGGCTTTGTAGCCTATTTGGAACTCTTGGTGGTCTGGACCATCCAACTGAGATTATTTGAATTCCAAAAGATCAAAAACATATTTATACACCAAAAAACATATTCCAATCTAATATAGATCTCACTTATGTCCAAAATTGAAAATGGTCTCACATCTAATCACTAGGCCTAATCTTTCTCTTTATGCTTGCCTTTAACCTTTGCATTTTAAGCCTCTTTATTGGATCTATTTATTATATGAAGTGTTTTAATATTGGTATGTATGTATTTAAACTATCCAAAACTATTTATGGTGCCCAAAAAACCCTTCAATCAATCATTTTCTTCTAAACTTCAAAAATGTAGGGTTTGTGTATGGGGAAAGTACTCCATGTCTAAGTCAAAATAGGGGTATTTACCTTATTTATATAATTAAAAAAAACTTGTGTGGGATTAATAAATTATAAAATATTCCCTTGAAAAAATTACATCTCTTGGTTGCATGATTTGACCCTTCAAATCCTTAAAAACTAAAATAGACTTATTATAAGGCAGACTGTCAGGGTTTCAATGGCATAAACCAAGTTTACTTGATTAGGGTTACTTCCTCTGATGTATATCAACTTGTGAGAGTTTTATTATATAATTTTATTTTATTTTTTTAACTAAAAGAGGGGTAAAAATTTATTGAAAAAATGGAACAAAAAAAATTACATATCTTTGTCCTGGCCCACAAGCTGGGCCGACTTTTGAGAAAGATTCGGAGGAAGCATCATCTGATCAAGAATGTTATAATCTGAGACATGTTTTGAGGCCAATTTAGCTAAACTATCCACAACACCATTCCAATCATGGGGGATATGCCTGAAGGTCACCTCCTCTAATGAAGTACACAGTTGGAGGATCTAAAGAACAATCACCGATAATTGCCAGTCCGTAGCCTCAAAGCTTCTTTTGTTCAGCAGGTTGACAACAACCTAGGAGTCCAATTCATAGATGATTCTACTCCATCCATGTTGTCAACACTATTGTACTGCATCCAGGACAGCCATGGCTTCCATCAGGTTATTTGTGTGGACTCCCTTGTAGATGGAAAAATAGAACTGAATATTGCTTGCACTATCCTGACTAATTCCTCCAGTGCTAGCCATGCCTGGGTTGCCCCATGGGGAGCTCTTGGTATTAACTTTTAAAACTCCACTCGAGGGTGGAGTCCAATTCCCCACATGCTTTACAGGTTGAGCCCATCAGCTAACACCATTCAATGGGAGCGTAGGATGAGCCACCGAGGTGTTGCCCAGGACGTCCAAAGAAAGATGCAAGCAGATGGAGGCATCTACAACATTCAAAATTTCACCCCTGTCACACTTGGCTTGAATAGTCTCTTGTAGTGACTTGATAACTCCCCCCCCATAACAGTCTAAACTCTAAGTGCTTATCCAAGAAGATCCTTCTATTCCTTTCAAGCTAGATGTTCCACAAGATGAAAGAGGGGCTGATGACCTAGGCAGCCTAAAGGTGCACAAATTTGGAAGGGGGTAGGCCTAAGTGGTTCCAAAAGTTGAGTAGAGAGGCCACATGCTAGCAGGAGCATCCCCATGCCTACCACTAGAGATGCCAAAACTAATTGGTGAAAGGGCACTAAAAGAAGAGATGAGAGGTTGTCTCTTCACTGTTGCGACATAAACTGCATATGGATGGCCCCTGGAAGCCTCATTTTCATAGATTATCCCATGTAAGACACCTATTTTGGGATAACACCCAAAGAAAAAAGTTTCACTTAGGCCACAATAGTTGGTTCCACACTTTCTTAGACCAAGTGATCTCTATAATTCTAAAACATTATTTCGTTAGTGCCAGGTATCCTGAGGACACAGAATACTTCCCTAAAGGGGCACCTCCCCAAGACAAGACATCGCACTCCTATAAGGAGTTGCACCTTCTAGAGTCTAGAATCTGAGCTAGCTCCTTTCATTCCTCCACCGTGCCTCCTGGTGGCCAATCAAAAGCATTCTTCCATCGGTAACCTATAACCATACCCAAGTCGAAGGCCTCCTTGTAATGAGCTATCGAGTCCCACCCAGCCACTAGGAGAGCATCACTAAGAGGCTGTAGGTGTGGGTGTGAGGATAAGATAGGGGGAAATCCATCCTAGGAGTCGCTCCAAAAGAGTGCATCAATGCCACTGTTGCAAATCCAGAAAAGACTGTGCTTAACCAGTTGAGCTCCTAACTTGAGGGTGTACCACACCATGGAACCTCTCCCCTCTACCAACATCCTAAGAATGATATTAGAATCAATGTTTAGAAAGTAATTATGATGCAAGATACAGGCCCACAAACAAGAGGGGTTAGAGCACCACCGCCAGTAAAGCTTGGCAGCGAGAGCCTGACTACAAAGGATAGTTGAGTACAATCTAAGACCCCCCTCCTTCTTTGGTTGGCACAAGGTATTCCAATTATTATATAATTATATTAATTAATAAGGCTATTTTAGTTTTAAAAAACACTCCAACATCCTTATATGCTTCTTTCATGCATGAATTCTTAAGATTGTGTTTTGCATGACTGGCTATGTTTTGTAAAATAAGGGCACCTATAGGTTATCTTTGTGTGTTTTGGATTGATAAAGGAATTTAACAACCTCCCTTGGGTCTCCTTTAACTATTTAGTATTAATTTTCATTCAATTCAAGTGTTCAAACATCACTTCTAGCCTGTTGCCTCTCATAATCATTAAATTTAGTTGTAGGTGTGCATTTAGGATTATCAAGGGTTTTTATAGGTTTATTCATCATGTTTAGAGATAATTTACATGATCAAGGTTTTGAATAATGTTATCACCATTTTTTTTAATCACTCCACTTCTATATACCACTTTACATGTCTCTTAAACACCTAAACTGAGTTGCTTATCTGCCTCTGTCTGAGAAACTCTACTTGCCCTTGCCTATAAGTGAGTATGGAACCAACTGAGCTTGGTCATGATGTTAGAGAGAATAAATTAAAACCATTTTAGGTCATATATCATGTATTTAAATCACTTGTATGTTTCATTAAAATCCAAAATTTACTCTCCTTGGACTGAGACACTTCTCTCTTTAAGACCCTACTGTAGGTGTGTTTTTTTAGGTTTGTGTATAGACTAAAAGTGTACATTAAATCAAAACAAGGTATACCCTTCTCATTTGATGATCCCATAGGTCATAAATGCCACTTGAGTCATTTTTAATCATCTTCATGTGTTTTCAAGTCCTAATTTTCCAATTTAGGTGAGAAAGGGGTTCTTTTGGATCAAACCTATAGACATTAATGCATGCATTTAGTGTGTACATTGACAAATTTGGGCCATAAAAAACCCAATATCCATTACTCATCCTCCTTCCAAACTTGGCATAGTGCTTATAATTACTATAATATTCAAGTAAAACATACTTATATGCACCTAGAGTCTTGGAAACTTTGTTGCTTGCTTTTGACAAAAATCTTAAGACCTTTGTTTTGCATTTTTAGGGACAAAGGCCTGAAATAGTCATCTTGTTACTTTGAGCATGTTTTTTAACTTCATATGCCAAATTTAAATCTCAAACACACCTATAATAGTAAACACAACATGATAAAACTTCCAAATAAGGTTTCATTATGTTACAACACTTCCATATAAGTATTCAATTCTCTGTCAATACCACTTGTAAGTGGTCCTTTTCAAGGTGTAGGCAAATAATAAGTAGGATTAGTGAAATGGCATAACATTTGTCCTTAAATGGATTCTAAACATATTTTAATACCTTCAAATGTATTATTTTCATTCTAAAAATCCTAATATAAGTGTCTAAACCCTTTCTATAATGTGGACTTGAGCTTCATAACACCTATAGGTGGCGGTCCATGACTGCCTAACTGTATTTTATTATTCATGATTGAAAAACATGAAGGTGATTTGGATAATGAGTTTTAAATGTGGATATATAATAAATATGACATTGGAAACATATAAAATATAATAACACAACCATATGAATCCATGGAGAAGCACAAAGCTCCTAAAATTTGTGAAAACTACCCATAACACAAACTAATGCTCCTTTTACAACATGAGACAAATTTGATTATCCAAACACCATATATCATTAAAAAAATTATTGGGAGAATTTGATAATAAATTTAAAATCCTCTATAACCAACATCAGCAAGTGGTTTGTACGTACTTTCCCACAATGAATCAAAACCTATAGGGTTCACATATTTGCAAGCAGGAAAACATAATCAACTTAAAATGAATGATTCATAAAGTATATTTGATCATTATTAAAAATAATTCTATTAAAATCAATGTCTATAATAATAATATCATATACGAAAGGCATTTGTCTTGAAACAAATTTTGCTAACTGTACCAAGTATAAACTTGCAAGTCACTTTAGTGTGTCTAGAAAGCCAAGAAAAGAGAAAAATGGTTTTGAGAAATAAATGATACTTTAAGATAAATTAAATAATTAATATTATTTTGGGGAAGATTAAGATTCGCATTTACACCTTTCCCCAGTGGCATACTTCCCAAGGAGGCCATATAATTTCCATTTTCTTCCTTTTCTTTAAGAAAATTGACTTTTCTCTAAACAACATACCATATTTAAATTAATTACAATTGGTTAAGACTTATAAGGACACATGTGACATGACATCACCTATTATAACCTTCACATTTCCCAATAAACTTGTATAAAGCATTAATGCACCCTTTTTGACCCTTAAAATGACTCAAAATGATAAATAGACATAAAAAAAATTGACCAAAGCTAATATAACATTAATTTACATAAATTTAACTATAATTAACCTTATTAAAACATATTAAACCCACTAAAACACCTAAAAATTTAAGTTTTTACCTATAGGTGCCCTAATTTGACTTAAAAGTCAAAGTTGGTCAATAGCTGAGAAGGCCTATTATTCTATAAGACTATTTTAACCCATCCACCTAGAGGTAGAATCCTAAATTTTGTATCTATAATTGAAATTGAGGGCTCCTCTTATATTATTTTCAAAATATATTCAATCAATTTAACTATATGAGTCATCTTTAGGACCTGGGCATTACACTTAATATTCAAAAATAGAAATTCATGGTCATAAGTTTCATGTTGGTATGGGATACCAAGACCTTAGATGTGATTCTTAATCTAATATTGAGGGTCCCAATATATATGTGATAAGGTAACCAATGAATAATATTCCTTGATCTTACCAATCATTCAAACATGCTTATAATTGGCATAACACATTCTATCAAACATCAAATAAGAGCCATGAAATGCATTCTTATTTTTCTTCTTTAATTCGTAATCGATGCCCCACCATAATTGGTATGTGATCTCCTATTCAACTAATGTATTTGACACATATTTTGGGAGACGTAAGAGGGTAACCTTGCTCCTTATGACCATGATCATTATATAATTAGGGTAGAGCCAATAATACCCTTTTTGCATCAATATATTGGTGATGCTTTTTAATACTTTGGGAAATGGTGACTCATGGATATCCCTCCATACTTTAGGATACATGTCCTTTATAATTTTGAATATATTTCTTGTGTATGCATAAATGTGCATGAAGGAGTAAGAGTCACATATTTTATTCTTGATGTAGTTTTGAGCTGGGTTCTAGGGTGATCTATTATGCACATATATTATGCCCATGATAACATCTAAGAGGTAATAAATCATGTATAAATGGCCTCCCACTAGCCTTTTGTCTTTACATAATAGATATTCCTACAACCTAACACTTATTATCTTTCCCAGGACAAAGGTTAGCTCTAAGGTCATCAATAAATATAGCAATGGAACCCACTCTAGGTGAGGAAAGTAGATGATAGGTTAACTCTATAACCTATTTAGAAGGGCCATTATAATGTTGACTCCCATCCAAAACTTGGTTATAGGTACCAACAAATTTTATTTAAGGACAATGATTTTCCCATGACTAATCTATTTTTTCAATGTTTTATTAATTATGTTGTTCTTCTTCCATGTCACAACTCTATGTAAGTCAAATGTAGCCTACACAACAAGTAAGGATAGGTACATTTGGAAAGTGTCTCTTGAAATGTAGGTGAGGACAATTTTATTCTCCATGTGATGTAGAAAAATGTCCTTAGTTACCTTTCCCATAAAGAACAAGTCTCACAGTATGTCAATGCATGGCATTACCTCATGTTTGGATGTTGAAAAGTGTAATCCTTATCACTTGATTGGGAGTAAATCTATTTCCAATTGACTATACATTGGTGTTAAATTTTGTTCACATGTATGTACATTCGCCTTCCTAATTACGTACAATAGAGATGAGTAGTTGGGATACTCATCATTGAACATTTCAAATCAAAAATGGTGTCCATGTACTCAGTGGATTCTTTAATTAAAAACCTTGAAGGTGGATGGACTCTCCTGAATGCCTTGAATGAATAAGCCATCATTAATTACTATAATCATAGATTTATAGCTCTTTAGTTTAATAGCTTGGCACTCTTTTATAAATAATTCATAGTTTTAACACGTGGCTTGGGATTCAAGTTCTCTTAAGGATACAAATTTTCTTAGGATTTCTTATGATCAATGGGCACATTTTTCACTTTTAATTCATTGATATAGATTTTAGTATTCAATTTAAGTTCATGCACCATTAATGGACAATGTCTCTAGACTCATTTTACTTGCTTAATTTGAACTTTTCCACTTTATTTTGATAGTTATGACACACCATTACCTTTGACAAGTGTCATCTTGTCACTTGTTTTGATCTAATTCAGTTATTCCACAGAGGCTTTCAATATTCAGGTTTAAATGTTATGTTAGAATAGGGTTATCTGAAATTATTATGATACGAACACATCTCACAAACAAAATATTTGAAGATATATGGTGGACATATTTTGTGAAGGCTATGAAGGTTAGTTTTTTATGAAGGCTAAGTTCTTAACTAAAAGTTTTGAAATGTAATTTATGAACATTTTTTTTGAAGACCAAATGTTGACTGGGATCTTGGGATAAAAGATATGAAGACCACTTCTAAACAATTTATTTGAATAATTTTTTGAAAATGATTTATGTGAAGACCTAATTCTAAACAAAAATGCTTACCATTTTCCCCAAAGAGTAAATTTTGAACACTTTTTCCAAAGTGTAAAAGTTGTGTAGTATCTAAGTTCTTAATAGAATCTATGATAAAGATGAATGTTGAAGACCAAATATGTGAATAAAATTTCTAAAGAACATTTTTCATTAATTTTAAATAGGTGTGAAGGATCAAAAAATGCCAAAGGTTAACTTTTGAACAAATTTTTTGAAGACCTGATTTCTATGAATAACCCTTTTGGTGACAGGGAAAATATGCAAACCCTAAGACTTTATAATCACTATGCATGTTCCAAAAACTTGTGTATATACAAAATTTCTGAAGATTATTAATAAGTTAGTCTAAATAAGCTAAACAAGTGAAAATTTCCATTTGCATTTGTACTAAATAGTGAAATTAGGTGCACTATAGAGACTATGAAAGAAGTTTTTCAAAATAGGCCTAAACCTTTCAGAATATAGTGGGTCCTAATTCAAAAATAATAATGGGGGTATGTTGAGTACAATAATTTCCTTTATATTTATTATGGTTTTTTTTCTCATTCACCCTCATCTCCATGCCCATGGACTTCTCTTTCCAAAATTGTTATTCTATCTCATATCTCATTTATGGATGTGATGATTGATATAGTTTAGCACCATACTCTAATACTAATTTATTAGGGTGAGATTTTTGGTCATGGTTATATTTATTTCCATCTAAGTTAAGCCTTGAATGAACCATTTATTCCTAATGTCAAAAAATTAGCATGTATATCAACATTTAGTGGAATCATTAGGTCTTAGCATTTTAACCTTGGCTTTGATACCACATATATCAATCTAGCTAGGTTTAATAGCAATTTATAATTTTTTAATACAAATGTAATTCAATAACATGATTTAATAGTTATTATTCATCAATTAAAATAATACAACATTATATTAAAATTATTATCATTTAAATCATTGCTTTTACCCATACATAATACTATTATATATGTTTTATAATTAAATAGTCATCATTACATATAACATAATATTATCATATATGTTTTATAATTAAATATTTCCATTAAATTAATTAAAAAATCCCAATACACAACAACCCTCTCAGGGCCCCATTTTATAATAACATCATAAATGTTCAACAATACCAAAAACCTCAGTTGAAATTTATGGTAAGATATAACATCAACTATACATTAATACTATCAATAAAAGTAATAGATCAACTCATGTATATAACCATGAGTAAGTATCCAATTTTTTTATGATTAGAGTTATAGAGGGAGAACATTATTTTGTCACTTTTACTCCAACCACAAATTTATGGTCCCCTGCACATCTCCATATTAGGAGTGGCCATTCCCTTCATGAAGGGGTAGATAATGACAATGAGATCATTCAAAACCATTTAAGAACAAATGTGATGCACAATACTTATCACATGAAATTAGTCACATAAACCATAGGTATAATGACCTTGATTAAACATGCAAACTACAATGTGTCATAGACTGACAATGTATATAAATATAACATCACTTTGGCCAAAGCATTTATAATATTCAGACTTTGAAGAGTCTAGGTCATTGTCCACATATGCAATACTCTATAATATTAAATAATCATCCATATAAATTCTTAAAATATCATAGAATAAAATAATATGATTTATTGCCTAATTTACACTCATGAAATCAAAATTACAAATGATACTATTGTTTTAATATTTGCACGGCCATACAAGATAATCCTTTTGTTTCTACTTGATGCATATGATTGTGATAAAGTTTTGTACAATATAAGTATCAGTATGTAAATGTTTGATATCACATTCAACACATCATAAACCTATAGGTTGATCATTCTCCCAGCTCAAACCCTTACATACCATATAAAATTCCTTATTTACACTATATAAATATTTACAATCACAAGTGCATCTAAAACTATCTAATACAACATATAGAATATTTAAAAATAGAGTGTAATGAGATTCCATTTCATGAAATTTATTCATCTGAATTTATATCTTCTACCATTATTGCTAACCTTGAGATACATTAGAATTATACTAAACTCATTTAAAAATCATAAGCATGTATGTGGATCATTCTCCACCCATGGGTTTATGACTATCATAAACTACATATATTTTTATACATAATAGATCAACAAACCTTTCTATACCAGAATTTAGAGTTTATATAATACTTAATCAATATACATACTAGGAATAATTCTATATGTTAATTATCATAATAAAAAAATCCACTCAAAATGTCTAATATATGTACATCAGGTACTTTTCCAACCTGGCACAGTCATATTATACATGGTTATTACCTGTGTATCACATAAAATTTGATTTAATACCATTCTAAAATTTAATAAAAATACAACTTTAAAACATAATTGAAATCAATTTCTAGGTTATTCCATAAAATCTTACACAAATTTCAAAATCTCCTAAATTCTGAAAGTATAGGGTTCATATGCCTATTGTCACATTCATAGGCCTATGGGTGAGAGTATTCTATAACCCCTAGGTCTACGAAAGTGAAACATACCATACAAAAGATTCACATAAATTCAATATACTAAGAAATATGTTTTTAACCTAATAGAACCTCCTTGAAATTGTATACTAAAATTTATATCAAATATATATTCGCATCCATATATAAGATTGTGTTTAAATACTTATATAAAGTTATAAACCTTCAAATATGCTAACATTTTTTTTGTAATCATGTATAAGACTATGTTTAAAGTATTTGAGAGAGACTTGTAAAATTTCATAGATTAATATCAGATATAGTAAAATAAATACAACAAGAATACAGGTTTCAAGAAAATGAATTTTTCTTTCTCCTTCCTTAGGAACCCATATAACCAAGAGCCTTCATCATAATATAAAAAGTTAGAGAAAATCATAAGTTTTGAGGTGTATGTATTGGTCTACCACCTCTATGGGCTTGTGGCTGAGAGCATGCTCTCACCCCCAGGTCAATGGAGGTGAAGTAAACCCTTTATTATTGTCTATATAAAAATTGACCTTGTTGGTTACTAAAATAAAAGCTTCAACCTATAAAGTCTTCTTCCCTTTTATTGACATTACCATTCTAGTATAAAAACATAGACAAGGTGTTGGTTGGGTTAAGAGACTTGTATAACTTAAGTGAAATCACTACTTCATTTCAAGTTAAAGCACTGAGCGAGGTCATGGATAAAGGGTTAACCCATGAAAATAAAAAACTAAAACTTAATAGTAGCTAAATTTTAAGTCTAATCATATACTATATATTCTTCAAAAATATTGTAGAAATATACAAATTCATTAACATAAATAAACCTCTTTTCATAATGAAAACCATTTCAAGGATTTAAGAGTTGTTATAACTTTCCTATGAAATTATCCAAGAATGGTAATGCCTTTTATTCAAAACTCTTGGGATATTTACAACCATTTTCTTCCATTTTTCTCTACTTCTCTCTTGTCGTACCCCTACTCCTCTTCTTTATTTAATAGTTTAATTGTCATTTCAAACTCAATTAACTCCTAATTCATCTCATCATCCTCTTGTCATCCTGACATGAATATCTATTAGTCAAGCTCTTTAATTAATGAGTCATGTAAACTATTACTTATGATTTCCACTTTGAATGACAACCAACTAAAACCAATCCATTGAATCTAAATCAGTTTCAATGAATTTTCATTGGGATTATACTCATTTCACACTCAATGTTAAAAATAATAATTAAACCTTTTGATTTTCCCCCAAATATCTCTATATTTACACAATGGCCATGTTATGCACAACACCTAAGGTGGTTAAGTAGTTTAATGTTACGACAGAACTATAATTGAAACAATAATGATTCCCTCATGGTTTATAAGAAATGGATCATAATTATATTTAAATAGATATTGCTAAGATGACATATACTTTTATTCATGATCCTAATAATGACTAAGCCAATAAGCTCTGGATAACCTATTATGAGACTATAAAATAGACAACAAACTTCAACAATGTCAATAGTTCCATTCTTGAACCAAAACATGTAAACATTACTTGGATGTAATATTGTTAAAAAAATTATGACATACAAACTATTTATAATAAAAATAAACAATATAAGTACCATACCAAGAAATATACGACATCACACACAAAAAATAGAAATAACTAGGCAACCAATACTACAGTCAAACACAAACTCAAGAAACTATAAAACATGCAGTATTACATGTGTGTTAGTTTGTTCCCATATTATTCTATCTACTCTCAATTATTGAGATTTGACACCCTCTCCCTAATGATGTTCTCCCTCACGGTTCCATTACGAAGGAAAAGACAAGAGTTGTCTTGTATCTACCTCAAATAAGAAAAGAGGGTAGTTAGTCCATGTTACCATATACATATAAATAGTTAAAAATAAACTAACATAAAATAAGGCATCTAAAAACTCCAGTGTCATCATAATCAAAATATAGAAATAATCAACATAATCATACACTTTTCATAAAAAAATATTCTATAAATACAAATTAAAATGAAATATATCAAAATATTAATTAAATCAATTATAGTAGCACTAAACTCAATAATCTAAAATCACTAATATTGAGTCAATCATAAATTCCATAGTATCTTCCATTAGGGGCATTATGGTATGTGACAAAAGAGGATCTGAACAATCTGTAACATTTATCTAGGTAAAGTGTTCACTAAAAATAATAGTATGTCTATGTATGAGCAAGATGCCCCATTGTATGTGTGAATTGTGTACGCAATGGAAAATGCAACAAATTCTACAAATCAATCCTAGCTCAAAGAAGATAGATATTGCTTACACTTTTTATTGGGGATATATTAGATAATTAGGGTCATGACCAATATAGATCCACTAGACCTAATCAAGGGATCTTACCTCAAATAATATCATTAGAGAGGGTTCCAAAATCTCTAGTCAAGAAAAACTATGTAGTAAACCTAACTAGGTCCTATGTTTTCATATTAATTAAACTAATAACAAGTAAATCAAATTTTAATATAATAATCACCAAAGCTTATGGCACAAAGTGGAGGTAAGTAAACATGCATAAGATAATCATAATTAATCTATGTATAGGTAAAACCCTAATGCATGAGAGAGAGAGAGAGAGAGAGAGAGAGAGGAGAGAGAGAGAGGAGAGAGAGGAGAGAGAGAGGAGGAGAGAGAGAGAGAGAGAGAGAGAGAGAGAGAGAGAGAGAGAGAGAGAGAGAGAGAGAGAGAGAGAGAGAGAGAGGAGAGAGAGAGAGAGAGAGAGAGAGAGAGAGAGAGAGATTATTCAAAAGCCATTACTTATGCTACTTCCATCTACTAAAGAGAGAAGCAAAGTTAGAGATATTTACCTGGAATATGAAACCGTTAAGACTCAATATCTCCCCTAGACAAAGGTGCTTTGCAAGAGGTTGTTTTGGTTTTTAAGGATCACTAAAAAATGCCAAAGAATTCAATACTTATCCATAAGAATATATTACTCTCTAATTATAAACCTTAAGCTAAGACTCCTCAAGTATAATGATGGAAGAATAGATTGTAAAGAAGTGCAAATAAATAATAATTCTTGTCTACTCTCTAAGAATGGATAAATAAATATGTTTATATATGTGGATCTAAACCTAAACCCTTCTAAAATTTTTGGCTAAAAAGGTTGACTCAATTGACAAAAACTAACTAGGTCATAGACTAGGTCAATCAGGGGCTAACCTAGTCCCTAATAAGTTTTGCCAATAAAAATATAAGGTCGATGTGGCTGACATAGTCATGTAAACTATCAAAAGGGTTTTAGGTTAGGGAAGGGGATAATTAAGGTGGCAAAGACTAGAGGAGGGTGAAAAATAGAAGGTAAAGCTTAGGGGAATGGTTTTTGGAGCTTGTTAGATTGATAACAAGTGGCAATAAGAGACAATAATCATACAAAACATGAATGGTCTACCCACCCCTTTACCAATGCACCCTTTAGGGTATGCACTCAGAGAGATTGAGACTTGATGGGTTCCTAAAAGATAGAAAGCATCAATAATTGAAATTCAAAGCTCATCATGTGTCACTTAGGTGAAATAGGGGATGGTGTTTCGAGAAAGAACATAGTAACACACAATGCTAAGGCTAAAAAAAGTTATAGTATTTTAAAGGAAAAATAATTGAAAGTAAATAATGAAATAGAAATAATTGAAAATTAAATTTATTTTTACTTTGATTTACCCTTATCACTATATGGTTATCTGTTGTGTTTGTAGTTTTGATTTTGGAGGGCATAAAGTCTGCTTTAGACAAACCAAAGAGAAAAAACAAATAAGTGTAGGAAAGCCAAGATAATTGGTGATATGTGGATGGGATGTACTTGGAAATTTAGAAAAATGAGGTGACAAGTTTTATGTTAGAACAAATGACCAAGTTAAAAATTTTAGAGTAAATCGGGTAACCGAAAAGCTAAGGCTACTAAAGATCGAGAAACTAAAACAAGTAAACCTTAAGTAAGAAAGGAAAACTCACCAAATCAAACCAAGTATGGTAATAAAACATAAAATCAAAATCAATAACAATCCTTAATTAAACAAATATGGGCAAATAGAAATGGTAAAATAACATTGAGAAGTGAGAATTAATAATCTTTACTCAATCAACAATGGAAAAAAGGTGCATAAAAGGGAAAACAAGATTGGTGAGTGAAAAGTAACAAGAAAACCTCACTTAACAATGGAGAAAATTACATGAAAGTAGAAATGGAATTAGATGTCCACAAAAAGGGTAGTACACCAATGATAAATGGTAAAAATAAATCAAGGTATATTTAGAAATATAAAGCCATGGTATAAAAAAAAAGTCCATAGTTGCTCAAGCATATTATTTTGTTTTAGGGATCGATAAAACTAAAAGAAAGTAGTGCTAGCATGTTTATAGGATGTGAATAAGGAGGAAGTATAGAAGAGGGGAAAATAGATTTAGAATCACACATGCCTGCCAATGGAGGAAATAAAATAGGTGAAGGGTGTAGACATATAAATTTGGCCACCAATGGCTTTGCATCAGACTATTTGTTGGTGCATTTATTTGCTTTATTGCATTTACTTGTATTTAATATTTATTATTTTGGTTCACTAATTACTTATTGTAATTATTTTATTAATAATTTAAGCCATATAGGATAAGCATGCTTAGCTAGTAGTTAACTTAGACACTTATGTTGTTACAGTGGAGTTCCACTCAACTATTCAGGGTAAGATAGGATAAGATTGTTTAACTAATAATCAACTTGTGTTGATCATTTACACAAGTTGGACACCTATCTTGTTAGTGTGGAGTTGCACTCCACTATTCATGTAGACAAATATCAGTTGAACTACACGTATTATGCGAGTTCCTTGATCTTTATCATGCACGCCTAGATCTATATAAGCAATGCCTATTTATGTATTCCATATCAGATTAATATTGAATTATCAGAGTAATTCATCATATTTGATTTATTTATTTATTTCTATTATTATCTTAGATATATAGTTATTATTTATTACTATCACTATTTTATCTCTTATTTATGCTTTCTATTAGATTCATTAGATCCTATAGCTAATTCTAACATGGTACCAGAGTTATCTTGAATCTATAGATTGATAAATATTCAAGAGAAAAATATATAAATATAGGACTATATTTTTTATTTTGTATACAGATACAAATTGGAGCTTTGTGGAGAATTTTTGAGCTCACCATTGAGTTTAGAGTGCTCAAGATAGTCAAAATCATCTACAATTTTGTCTAAATTGGGCATCAAAAGTGAAATTGGCAAGGGTTTGATCTAGAAGCACCACATCCAAACCTGGTGGGTACCTAAAAATTGAAGTGTTTCTGAGCAAAATGGACCTCATGGTTGCATTCGAAAGACATCAAAACCTAAATATCCATATAAAATTTGTCTAATTTAGACATAGTCACCCTAGAAGACAAATTTTTTTTTGCTCCCAGGTATGGTCGTATGGACCGTACGGACTGTGTAGACCAATTTTTTTTGGCAGGCCTCATAGATCAGTAGGTAGATTTGAAAGGGTAACTTCATAAGCTCACCATTTGAACACTCAGAGGTATTTTTGAGCATTTTTTTTTGAAATAGCTTAAAATTTCATGTTCTTCACTTCTGTACTTTTAGTTTTTTCTAGATGTTTCTAGTTTTTTCTAAAATTTAGATTTTTATATAGTAGCTCTTGCCCATCCTCATTTTTACAACTTCAGAGGCTCATAAATTTCACATACGACCTCAAATTAAGGTCCCATTTTTTTTAAAGTTAATATTTTTTTGAGCAAAACACATTGGTGTAGAAATTTTTGTAATAAAGTGCATATTTTTTATACTCTTAGACTAGAGTGCCTAAATGAGCTTTTTGTAAACTAGAAAAATTATAATCTAGCCTTGTAATTGCACTCAATTATAAAATGCCAAAAATAATTGTTGGGTGGGATAAAAATAAGTAATTCAAGGGGTTTTATGGTGTCTTTTATAATTTGATTTCTACTTTATGACAGTTTATTTTTGATTGCATCATGGGGAATCTTAAGTTCTCACTATTAATAGCATACAACTATAATATATGAAAACAAAATGCTTGAAATGCATTAATCATGTTAGGATATATGCCTTACATAAAAAGTCTTCTTACTCCACCTACTGATGTAAAAGAGTCATAACACTTTCTCTTTGAAATTAGTAAAGTAACTAGATGCATTCAGTCTTACATGTCTTTAGGTTTGAATTTCCATCTTGACAAATGTACAACTCCAAAAGAGGCTTAGGATAAATTAGCATAATTGTTTATAAAAATAGATGAGGTTCATGGTTACCAAATTGATAATGAACTCATTAGTTTGGATCCTAAAAATTATGCTACAATACAAGACTACATCATTAAAGTCATAGATCTTAGAGCATAGATTTTTGAATGTAAAATTGATAAAAAAGATATTTAATTAATTTTTAGTGCCTTACATAAATTAGGTCTTGAATATTCATATTTTATCTTTAGCTTTCAGACTCATTATCTCACATTGGGCACATCTTATCAAATGCCCACCTTTGAGATATTCTTCGAGATTCTAATGGATGAAGAAGAAAAGTTAATAGCTATGGGTCTAATCAAGTATCCAAATCTCAAGCTCTAGTTGCAAGTCAACCTCAGCATAAGTACATTTCAACATCAACATCAAATATAGGTTCAAGTAAAAAGAAGTAGAATAATCAGAATAAGTCACAGAAAGATAATATTAAAGGGAAACAATATTCCTCACAAGGAGATTATAAATTCACTAATAAGAAAGGGGATTCACAAAAAAGGACTGGCACTCCTTGCCCTTATTGCAAAAAGGGGTTTCATAGTGAACAATATTGTTGGAAGAAAGAGATTGATCAACTTAAGGGTGTTCTCAAAAATAATAACATCAATCAATCCTCTTCAAAGGATTCTTCTACTCCTTCAAATTTAGGGAAAGGGCAAGCTACGACACTAGTTGCAATAGAAAATTCTCTCAAGTCATGGGTCATTGACTTAGGTGCTTCACACCATATGGGATTTGATCAAGAATAATTTTCTATATTAGCACCATGTTCCTTGCCTCATATTATCATAGGTGATGATTCTAAGGTAGATGTTATAAGAAAAGGTACAATTGATGTTGATAGTGGTGTATTTGAGGATGTCCTTTATGTGCCAAAGTTATCAACTAACATTTTTTCTATCTACCAAATCACTCACTTTGATACTAGTAGGAAATTTGAGTTTACACCTGATTCTATATCAATCAAGAAATTAGAGGATAATGCCTTAGTTGCAGTGGGAAAAGTTGACACTAATACTCAACTTTATTCATTCTTTCAATTTGTGTCTTCCTCTATAGCTTTTCTCTCACACATTGATTTAGTGAGAAAGTTATGGCATGAGCGGTTTGGTCATCTAAACTATCACTATTTATAGTAGCTTAGTCAGCAGGAGATGGTTATAGGACTTCCATGGATTTAGTTTTTATGGGGTGTATGTCATGCTTGTGCCTTAGGAAAACATCCAGAGGATAAGTTTGATAAAGGGAAGGCTTGGAAGGATACACAAGTCCTTGAACTTGTTCATAGTGATTTAGCGTTTCCATTACCTACTTTGTCTTTTAGTAAAACCCACTATGTTCTCACATTTATTGATGACTATTCCAAATATACTTGGGTTTATTTTATAAAACTTAAGAGTGAAGTATTTGATAGATTTCTAGAGTTCAAATCTCTAGCAAAAAAATAATTTGGGAAGTATGTCAAGATTATCCACATAAATAATGGGAGGGAATATGTGAACAACAAGTTTGAATAATTTTATGCTCTTGAAGAAATTGATCTTCAACATTTAGTTGCATACACACCTCAACACAATGGTGCAGTAGAGAGGAAGAATAGATTCTTAAAAGAGATGGCAAGTTGTATAATTCATGCAAAATCATTAGTATCTGAGTACTGGGTAAAAGCAATTAATTGTGATGCATATATATAGAATAGAATTCCTTACAAAGCTTTAAAGGGGATAAAACCTATTGAAGATTGGTGTAATAAGAAGTTAGATGTGATCATTTCAGAGTCTCGGTAGTCCATCATGGGCTCACATACCTTCAAACAAGCATAATGTTTTAGAACAACAAAGCTAAACTTAAATATTTGTGGGATATCTTGATGGTGTTAAAGGATATCAGTTCATTGATCTAGATTCACTTGAGCTTATTATAGAAAGAAGTGTTTACTTTGAAAAAAATCCTTCAGACTTATCTTCTAACATTTCTCATTCTTCTTCCTTAGAAGAATCATATAGCAGTGACATTGATACTCCTACTTCATCTACTCATAGAGATGATGAGGTAATACCTCCCCAATAGGGTTTATTAGGACATGTTCCTCCTTTTCCTCTTTCATATCCTTGCCCATTGATGTCTTTATGGGATAAATAAACTTTTGTAGATGTAGACCCTCTTGTTAGGGATCTATTAGATAGAAGGAGAACATAGTCACAACATGATATTCCACATTCCTACATTGCCATAGATTCTGATCCATAGTCTTTTCAAGAAGCCACAAGGACATTTGAGTGGGATTCAACGATGGAATAAGAGTATGACTCATTGATTAGGAACAAAACTTGGGATCT
Organism: Torreya grandis; assembly: GCA_037957365.1. NCBI lineage: Eukaryota > Viridiplantae > Streptophyta > Pinopsida > Cupressales > Taxaceae > Torreya > Torreya grandis. Next base: position 928,320 of record JARHVA010002497.1, read on the forward strand.
TGTTCCTCTTCCTAAGGGAAGAAAATTAGTATGATGTAGGTGGATATATCAGACTAAGTTTTCAACAGATGGAAATATTGATAAGTATAAAGCATGATTAGTGGCCAAAGGTTTTTCCCAAGTAGAAGGCATTGACTATATAGAAACCTTTGTGCTTGTTGCTGAGATGAATTATATTCACTTGATACTAGCTTTTGGTGAAGCTCATGGTTACGCTATACATCAGATGGATTTGAAGAGTGAATTCTTCATGGGGATATTCATGAGGAGATTTATATGGATTAGCCATAGGGGTTCATTTAGGATTCTTCATTGGTATGCTGCTTAAAAATTATCTCTATGGTTTAAAACAAGACCCTAAGGTTTGGTATTCTAAGATGGACACATTTCTTCTCTCGGTTGGGTTCTTGAGATGTCATTCGGATTTGAATGTCTACATTCTATGGTAAGAGGATTCACTATTGTACTTGGTGTCTTATGTTGATGATCTCATTGTTATAAGGAGCACAACATCCATCATTAATAGTGTTAAGATTGTAATTCATGTTGGGTTTTCTATGATAGACATGGGATTATTGCATTATTTTCTTTGGATTCAAATAACACAATCTTCTTCTAGGATTACACTTTCATAGCCCAAAAATGCCATGGACTTGTTAGCTCGATTTCACATGGCTAATTATAGGCCTACATGACTCCTTTCTTATCTGGAGTTAGAATTGAGGTTCATTATTCCACTCCCTTAGTTGATGCCACATTATATCACTAGTTTATAGGTAGCCTTATCTATCTGACTCATACATGACCTGACATTTCATATGTAGTTGGCATGGTTTCAAACTTTATGCAGACACCACATGAGTTTCATAAGAGAGCCACCAAGTGCATTTTAAGCTACATTTAGGGCACTATTAGATACAAGATTCAATATATAATAGGTACAAGTTTAGACTTGGTGGGATACATATATTCTAATTGGGCTAATGATTACGATTATCATAAATCCACTTTTGGTTATATCTTTCACTTTAGATCTAGCCCCATTTTTTGATAGAGTAAGAAATAAAATGCTATTGCTCTTTCATCTATAGAGGCTAAGTATCATGGCACTGTTAATGCCACTATTAAGGCTATTTGGCTTTAGAATATTCTCATTGAGCTTGGTGTTCCATTTTGAAAGCCATCATTCATCTATTACAACAGCCAGATCACTATCCAAATCTTAAAGAATTTGGCTCATCATCAGAGAAACAAACACATAGAGATCCATATGCTCTTTATCAGGGAGCTGATTTAGATGATCATTGATCTTTAATATTTTACTCCAGAGGAGCAGATTGTAGATATTTTCACTAAACCTTTCACTAAGAGCAAGTATCTTCACTTGTGATCTCTTTTAGGGGTGTGGGACATTAATTCTTCAGGGGACATTAGTTCTTCAGGGGGGTCTCCTAGACCTTCATTTTGAGGAGGAGTTTTTTTCCTTTGATTTTTCTCCTTTCCTCATCTATTTTCATAGAGTACCTAATATGGCTACACATTTCCAACACTCTTATTTGCATAGCCCTACCTAAGCTTCACTTATGGGGGGTATTGGTACATTTATTTGCTTTATTACATTTACTTGTATTTATTATTTTGGTGCACTAATTACTTATTGTAATTAGTTTATTATGTTTATTAATAATTTGTACCAGATAGGATAAGCTTGCTTAGCTAGTAGTTAACTTAGACACTTATCTTGTTACAGTGGAGTTCCACTCCACTATTTAGGGTAAGATAGTATAAGATTTTTTAACTAATAGTCAACTTGTGTTGATAATTTACATAAGTTGGACACCTATCTTGTTAGTGTGGAGTTATACTTCACTATTCATGTAGACAGATATCGGTTGAACTACACGTGTTATGTGAGTTTCTTGATCTTTATCATGCACACCTTGCTCTATATAAGCAATGGTTATTTATGTATTCTATATAAGATTAATATTGAATTATTAGAGCAATTCATCATATTTGAGTTATTTATTCATTTTTATTATTATCTCGAATATACATTTATTGTTTATTATTATTACTATTTTCTCTTATTTATGCTTTTTATTAGATTCATTAGATCCTGAAGCTAATTTTAGCACTATTATACTAATTCTTATGAATCATCAAACATTTAACCTAAAAATTTATATTAGTCTTGAATTTAACTTTATAACCTTGCATTAAATCAATTTGGTCTATTAAATCAATTAAAAAAGGCAAATACACACATTGAATTAATCAAAATCAAATAAATGAACAAATGCCTAAAAATAAATAATTAACTTGCACACCCTAATCAAAATCAATTAGCAAGTTAATTGAATTTCAAATCTTAATTGAGTTCACCCATGAGATAATAAATCAGTTAAATCAATTACTAAAAAGGAAATTCAAGAGCATCTTAAAACATCCTAGAACATACTCATTACCTTTATGAGCTGTCACTTTTGGAAAATATCTAAAAGAATATCTTAGGAATATGTCAAACTCAACCAAGATTAATAAAATCAACCATGGTCAGATTTAACCCATTCCAAGGGATTTGAAAGATTATAAAATTAAGCTGAGAACTCTTAATTTAAAGAGCTCAATCAAATTAGATTTATAATGCATGAATAGATTCATGAAGCTAAAAGCCTAGTGTTATAATGTCGAAATTGAGCCAAAACCATCAAGCCATTGAATCACTGAAGTCATCAATTAAGCCAAGCATTCAAAAATGGTGCATAGAGGACATGTTATATATATGTCATTGATGAAGAATTTTTATGTATAAACTGAGCAAGCCAACCGAATTACCATTTGGAGCTATCAAAGATTTGGTAAGGAATTTATGTTTTTATGATTATATTTCTCATTTTCTTCCATCTTTTGTTGAGTTATCATTTGGTTATTCATTATGCTCCCTCCATAATAAAGCCTTAAGGATTTTATGTTGTTAGTGAGTTTATCTTTCAATGTTTTTAAAACTAACTCTATACTAACCTCCTCCTTTGAGTTAAAATCTTAGATCACAAAGGGCAGGTCCGGTGGGACATGATTGTGCACCCCACATCTTTAAACAAAAATGGATGTTAAAATAGATATTATTTTCAATCCATTTATTTATTTTCTAAATTTTAGATAATTTTTTCTTACCTACTTCATCCTAATTCTATCAAAATTTTATTAAAATATGATTTGTATTTAGAAATTAGGACTCTTTTAGTGACTATCACTTTTTATTTTATAATTTATGATAAAAATGGTTAGTATAGATCTAATAATTTTTTTGTTATACATTATTTTGAATTAAATTATTTTATAAAAATTAATAATAGGCATATAAACAACCTCCAAAAAATTTGTGACAAATGGATGCATATTTTAAAAGTTATGGTTAAAATACTAACTACATATTTTTATGATTTATGTGTTTAGTTTTTGTTGTTTTAACCTTCTAACTTGTTATTTGCATATTTCATAAGTTTATTTTATTTTTTGAGATATATTGAGTTTTTTATTGAGATTTTTTCTAACCATTACCTAACCTAACATGTTTATCTTTTGTGTTTTTTCTTTCAGGTCGATAGATTTTACCCTTCAAAGTTGCTTATCTCATTTGATAAATAAGCTTCAAGGCTAAACAAAGTGCTGACTTTTTTATTGCAAGGCCCATTTGAAAAATCCTTAAAACAATATTAATTAGTGATTTCACACTTTTTTGAGACGTTTTAAAATGAATTAGGCATTTCACTTTGGGTTTAAAAATAAAGTTTTTCATGTTTATGTTAAATGTTTTGATTATTCTTTCAAAGTTTACAATTTAAAGCCAAGGGGCTAAAAGAACACCACCAGACATTTTTTTTAGTGCTATAAAATTTAATACACTTCAAAGTTTTTTTAAGTTTTTTTCATTATTTTTTTAGTCAAAACTTGTTTGAGTAAATAGGGAGCTGTGCGTGTATGCTCTCCCATTCATCCATTTTTAAGAACTTTAGGGATCAAAAGCACCTTATTTTTGGGTGGTTTGCAATTATTTCCATTTGCACATCTTAAAACCAAGGGGATAGTAATGAATCTAATATAACACTTTCAATTTGGTACATCACAATTTGAGCCTAGTCCTAGGCATAAAAAGAATGTTTTTTAAATTTCTCCCCAAAAACTCACAATAGTATTGGGTGATCTTGAGGTGATCATAAAGTTTTTCTATTATGTCATTTTTTTCATGTATCTTGGCTTGTGAGGGGGACTTTATTACCTCCCATGAGTTATTTAGGGAAAATTTAAACCAGGGTTTAATCTTCCAACATAATCTTTAACCCCTCTCCATTAAGGGATATATAAATTGGAATCCCCTCACTGGGATGATGGTTTGAGTGGTTAAACCATCTCCATTAGTAGAGGCTAAGCCTAGAACATTTGAGCATGTTGAAAATCACATTACACTAAGCGAGTGATGGATGTAGTGGTTATAAAAAGGGAAATAACTTTTTACAACAAGCCATATGATGTGGACCCAAATGATGTGCACTTCGTTTATATGCTAACATGAAAGTCATATGCAATTGATCCATCTTTGAAAAATAATTAGTTTTAGTCATCCCCACTTTGCCACACCCTTGGTAGGATTTAGGATGATTATACTTAGTTGTATTTTGGTCATTTAGTTTTTCTTTTTTGGTGTTTTTAGACTAAAACTAATGTGTTTATTTATAACCATATCAAAAGCAATTTATTCATACACCACTCTTTTGTCTAAAGAGGCATTATGCTAGCCATTTTACACCACCCTTGTGCCTTGCAATTTTTACTAAACATGTTTATGTGTGTGTTACTTATTTGAGATGTGTACCATTATTATACCCACTAAAACTAATGTGTATATTTATAACCATATCAAAACCAATTTATTCATACACCACTCTTTTGTCTAAAGAGGCATTATACTAGCCATTTTACACCACACTTGTGCCTTGAAATTTATACTAAACATGTTTATGTGTGTGTTACTTATTTGAGATGGGTACCATTATGCTACCCACATCATTATCAAGTTTTAACCTTTAAGTCTTTGAAACATAATATTGATCACACCATTAGAGCATGATTACATTGTTAGGCTACTCAATTTTGTTTCAATACTTGTTTGACCTTGTATCAAAAACCATTGTTTCAAACCAACTAAACCATATCATGTATTTAATTTGGATCTTTATATTGAGTCATTATATCATCTAATATTGTCTAGCTTATTTTATCAATCAAAGCCTAGTTTTCAACATTGAGTTTTTAATTAACTTTTCTAAGTTTGAATTCAAACATTGATTGATTTCTATTTAAGTATTTATTTACAAGGGCTGATACATAGTTATTTTTATTTTAGATTGCATAAATTTGGTTAATTAATTACCCAAATTTGAAAACTATTACTTGTTTCATTACTTATTTGTTCACATTCCCAATCATCATCATTATTTGTGCCTTTATTTGGGAAAACATAGTCTTTTCCCTAGGTGCCTTTTGCCTTATGACTTATACCAAATGATCATGTTTATGTTTTACTTTGTGTGTCAAGTATATGTTAAAGTTATTCTAAAATTTTTAGATTAAATCAAATCACATTAGCCTTTATTTCAAAGTCTAGATTTTGATGCCATTTGGCCAAAATTCCTAGTAGATCATGTTTGTTTGAGCTTAGATTTTGACTCCATGTTTGGATGAAAGCCCTAGAAACTTAAATTTTCCCTTTCCTTGTTTAAACCTTGTTTGGAACACTTTGGCTTAGACTTTGACATGCTAGTTTTATTTAGACGCTTGACCTTTTATGTGTATAACAATAGATTTTAGACATTTGACTTTAGATTATTTTATGCCAAGTTTTAGCACAAATGATTTTGGAGATACAACTCAATTTTTAGACCATGTTGGAGATACAACTCCACTTTTGACCAAGCTAGATCACGTTTTGAACCTTCTATTTTTTAGATATTGTTTTTCAGAGTTTGCAAAAATCTAAGCCTCTTTATTTTTAGAGATTTCATAATTGATGTAGATATGTCTAGCTACACTTATGGTGGAGTCATGTACAATCCAAATTATGATAGAATGGTCACACAAAATGGCTTTGATTTTTATGGATTTATTCAAGACCCTTTTGATCATAACGTGGTTTGTGAGATGAAATTTAATCCACCTTACAAAAATCAAATTAGAGACCAAAGTGAAGATCTCAATTGGGATGATATGGTTGGTGAGGAGGAATTAGGTACAGACCTCTACAATGATAATATTTTTTGGGAGATGGATTCTTATCCTCCTTACCTTAATCGATCCAGGGAAAAAATTCAAGAACCTATTTATGATCCAAATCAAGTTACCAATTGGGATGATATGGTTTATGAGGACTTGTATGCTTTGGCTTATGTGAGCAACCAAGCTCCATAATACCCTAAAATTATCCTTCTAGGATCTTTTCCATTAGATTATATGAGCTAGCAAGCTCCATAATATCCAAGGAATACCATTACCATTCCAATACCTCATTCTTTAGCTTGTGATAGCAACCAAGCTTCACAACACTCTATTCATACCATTCGAGGACTTCATCCTTTGGCTTGAGTGAGCAATCAAGATCCATAATTCCCTATCATTATCTAATCCAAACCTTAGCCAATCCAATCACAACCTCAACCAATCATTCAAACGTAACACAAACTAGTCTAATCAATACCTCAATCGAGCCAATATTTTGAAGACCAAGATGTATTCAAAATTGGTGTTTTATGATCAATTGTAAACCAAGATAAAAATAGCCAACCAATCCAATATATTTGTGTTGAACCAACCATTTATGATAAGTAAACCTATGATGAATCACCTTTTATTTCTATGCATGTTTTTCAAGACCCTTTCCTTGACGAGCCAATCACTAAAGAGTTGTCTCTTAACCTTGGTCCCATCATTATGGAATCTCCCTCAGACAAGCTACTCTTTGTGGAGCCCATTCTACCATCACACATTATTACTTATCTAATAGAAAAAATTCAAAAGGACATCATAGTAATAGAGTATCCATTAGATGAAGAATCAAAGTTAGATTCATGTTATATTCTTGAACTGAAATTCAATTTATCATCAAAAGTAGAATCAACATCAGTCTCAACATCAGATCTAGATCCCCTTGAGTTGGAATCAGATTTAAAAGAAGAATATGTTCATGAGTATTACAATATTGGTTACATGTACCTTAAAGACAAATTTAAATACATTTGTGATCCTTTCATATTTTTTGAGGATGATTACTTTAACATTAACACAAATTCCCCTAGTATCTTCTACAAGGATTATGCAACCTCCTCCCATTCCATTATTGTTCCACATACCATTACTAAAAACCATCATAGCCATATCATTGAGATTTCACCTCCCATAAGTATGGATTAGGACTGATAGAATCACACCTTATTGAATTTCATTCATGGTGACATATCAGATGAAGAAAAACAAGGAGGCCAAGACCAAATTCATGTAGAAGAAAAATAATCTCCTAGTGAAACCATTTTGGAGGTGCTAGGGGACAATCAAAGTTAGAACTCAACATTTTATAGTGAAACCTTTTCAAAAGCACTAAAATATAATCAAAGTCAAAATTTAATATTATTTAATGAAACCTTCTCAAAGTTAGTATGGGATAATCAAGACAACTTCATTGGTAGAAAGCTCTTCGAGGCACTAATAGCTAAGCATAAAAGTTATTCACTATTTAATGAAGACAATATCAAAGATCAAATCAAAATAGCTTCCAATCTACTGCTTAATTAGATGGTATTTAATCTCGAGCCCAAATAATAGAATAATTTGGTGGTTCTATCAAGAGAAGAAGTCTTTGGCCCCACTACATCCAAAGTTATATTGAATCTAGAATTAACAACATTGTGTGTACCTAAAAATCCTAATATTCATTTTTTTTACATCCATCATCCATTTCATTATCATCCACCATCCCAAGTCACAAACAAACCTATCGACCAATATTTATCCATCTTTACCATCTATGGTTGCACTTTCCTTTATATAGGTTACAAAGATACATTGTCTTGATGTTTGAAGGAAACAAAATCAATGACCAATGAAGATCACAAAAACATTATTGGAATATAAATATGAATATAATTCTTGATAGAGTAGCTATTTAAATGAGGTGTGGGTTAGCATTTAATGTGATTAGCTATTCTATTTGTATCAATTATTGATCAGGATGTGCATCTTCACATCAACAAGAAAAACATTATCATATTCCATGTACCATGTCCAAGCCAAATACTTTTAAAAACCAACAACCATCATCATCCAAAAACATGTACCATGCTATTTTCATATGCCATTTTCATTTATTATTCCTTTTATTGTTGTCACGTACCCAACTAGTCATTTTACCACTTGGGGGAAACCCTCTTAACATTCTTTTTTATCATCCTACCATCCTACCAACCTATCACTATTCTATCATTTATCCATCCAACCATTCCATTCCTATTCGACTAAACATGTTTTGAATCCTATCAACCTAGCCTAGTTGACCTTGGTTCATCCATTGGTTTCACATTTTTAGCATACAAAATCAGATAAGTTTTAGTAGTTATTTCAAGCATTTCAAATAGAGGTAGTATTTTAAAGCAGTATGATAGAATTTTTGGTAGTTGCATCCTTCATTTCTTATTCTTTTTTTATCAAGTTTTTTTGTGTGAGCTTGATTATATCACCTACTAGGGAAAATTATTGTTCACTAGTCTTGATACTAATTATATCACCTACTAGGGTAAATTGGTATCATTGATCTATCAATTGTATCCTAGTTATAACTACCTATGGGAAAACTAGGGGAAACATGTGTTTATTGTGCCTTGACATATCACCTAGCCATTCTTGTGTCATATTATGCCATCATACCAATTATGCCTATTTTGTTTGAATTGGTTGCTACACTAGTCATATTCTTTCACTAAGGTAAACTAATATGAACTAAAGCCATTTTGGGACTTTATGGGTCATGTTTGATTCATGTTGAGCTCAGCTCAGTCCCCCTTCAACCATACTCTCACCATTTTATGAACATAATTTCAAGTTATAAATGCTCTCACTATTTTATGAGCTTAGACTATTTTAGTGTCTCGTAATTCTTGATTGAGTTGAGATGCTTCAAAAATTCCAAAAACATTTGAAAATTATTTAGAAAAACTAGAAAACATTGACCACTTATTTGTCTTAAGGATTTTAGGAACCCTCACTAAGTCATAAATAAATCACTTATTCCTTAGTTTTCCCATCCTTTTTGGCCTTTTATCCTATCCTATCTCTGTTTTGCAAGTTCATCCCTATTCTTCTATCACATTAATCATGTTTTTTATCAATCATCATTTTCTTCCCATTTCTTGGGAGAATTGCATTTGTCTTGAAGTTTTTTTGGATCATCATATCCATATAACTATTTAGGTAATGTCTACTTTCCTAAAACATATGGAGATAGCTCAACCACCCCATTCCTTTTATTCTATTCCCCCATCTTGTTTGTTTGTTCAGTTATTGCCTAGTTTCTAGGGGTACTATTTATCGTGTTGTTTATACTAACATAGGGACTAACTCTTGTTTATTTATTTAATTATCTATTTTGCTTATTTTTTTGTGTGCCTATTTATTTTATTTCAACACTATGGCCTTGATTTAGTCTATGTGTGTTCATTGGGTGATTCCTTGCACATTATTCTTGAATTTATCCATATTCAAATGTTTACATTGTCATCATGGTTTTTATTATTGGTATAATTATTTTCTATGAGTATTAGATATCGAGAATCAGTCCTTATACATATTTTGGCCAATCCCCCATGGTGTTCTATCATGAGGCCTACCATCAAAAGCTACAACAAAAATCAAGTTTGAGAGGTCTACAATATCAATGTAGCATCACCATCTCCTTGACATCAACATCAACACAAATCCCAATCATATCCCAAATAGAGTAATTAAGTAATGAAATAATTTCAACCTTTGTTAGTTTAAATGAGAATCTCATTATTATTAGGTTGTCCTAATTCATCTTTATCCTCTATATTAAGTTATCAATCATCAACCATCAATCATGTTTTTCATAATCAAGGTATATTGCATCATCATTATACACCATCCCACATGCATTCTCGATGATTATATCACCTATTGGGGAAAATAATTTTGTTATCACCAATTTCATTTATTGTTTGTCTATTCTAAGTAAGGCAACTCCATATTCTCAATTATTATATCATCTATTAAGGCAAATCATTGTGTTATCATACCACATTTCCACTATCAAGGTACAATGCTTATAACTACCTTTTGGAAAATCATTGTACACCATACCACTTGCATTTATTAGTAATTTTACCCAAATTTGGGCAATCATTATGTTATCACCCCATTGTATTTATTTATTTGGTCCCCTTATTTCACTTCTTACTTTTGAGGGACCATTTGTTGACCCACTTGACAACCACTCCGTTGAGGGGACATCTATAGTTTCGTCATTACCATTACATTCATAAGCATAAAGAACCATTTTATTATTTAAAAATATGTTACTATGCTTAATTTTTGCAACATCTTCTCAAATAGGGGCAAACTTTATACATGTAAATTTGGCTACTAATGGCTTTGCACAAACTATTAAACCAATTCTTACCAATCATCAAACATTTAACCTAAATTTTTTATTAGTCTCAAATTTGGCTTTATAACCTTGCATTAAATCAATTTGGCCTATTAAATCAATTAAAAAAGGCAAATACACACATTTAATTAATCAAAATCAAATATATGGTCAAATGCATAAAAATAATTAATTAACTTGCACACCCTAATCAAAATCAATAAAAAATTTAAATCAATTTTAAATCTTAATTGAGTTCACCCATGAGCTAATAAATCAATTAAATCATTACTAAAAAGGAAATTAAAAATAATCTTAGAACATCCTAGAACACACTCATTACCTTTGTGAGTTGTCACTTTTGGAAAATATCTAAAAAAATATCTTAGGAATATACCGAACTTAACTAAGGTTAATAAACTCAACCATGGTCAGATTTAACCCATTACAAGGGATATAAAACCCTATAAAATCAAGCCTAGGGCTCTTCATTTAGGGAGCTCAATCAAATTAGTGTTATAATACAGGAAAAGATTCATGAAGCTAAAATCCTAGTGTTATAATGCCAAAATTAAGCCAAAACCATCAATCCATTGAATCAATCAAGCCATCAAGCCATCAATCAAGCCAAGAATTCAACAATGGTGTATAGAAGAGATGATGTTATTCATATGTCATTGATAAAGACTTCTTATGTATAAACTGAGCAAGCTAACCAAATTACCATTTGGAGTTATCAAAGATTTGGTAAGGAATTTGTGTTTTTATGTTTATATTTCTCATTTTCTTACATGTTTTGTTGAGTTCTCATTTGGTTATTCATTATGCTCCCTCCATGATCAGGCCTAAAGGATGTTAGATTGTTAGTGAGTTCATATTTCATTATTTTTGAGACTAACTCTATACTACCCTCCTCATTTGAGTTAAAATCATAGATCACAGAGGGAAGAATGAAGGAAAAACTAAGGTAGAGGAACACTTTATCGAAGTCAAGACACTCAAATTAGATTTCTCAAAATAAGAGGACTTTTGACCTTAAGGAATCTAAATAACTTATCTTAGCCACACAAGTCTTAGGTAAATAAATGAAGTATGTATATCATCTCATGAAGGCTATATACATAAAAAGTAAAATAGATCTATCTTCTCATAATGTGTTTTGCATTCCTTAGGACACCTTACAAAGCCATCAATATACTATGAATATTGGGTAATTGCATGAGAAATTAAGTATCACCATAGGTTTTGTTGAATTCTCCTATTCCAATTTATTGGCCTACCACACCCCAATAGACCTTGGCTCTAGTGTGAGGCTAATTGTTGACTTTGAACTTCGATTGCAGATAGGATATCTATTTGTAATCATGTATTTTGGTGTGATTTTGACTTTTGACTTTTGTATGTTTCCTTTTGTATATCATTTCCTTTTGTCTCAACTAATTTGGCTTTTAACTTTCTTGATGGATTTTTCTATTATACGTCCATATGGATTCAAAAAACCAAACATAGGTGCTAAAAATGTCTTTCATTTGAATACTTGGGACTTGGTTTTTAAGAGAGAGAACTTAGAGAGCATGGTGTCTAAGAGTCTCATAAATCTAGGTGAAATAAAAGTGTTATCTTGACTTTGACCTTGTTTTATCCTATGTGAAGTGAAAGGAAAGGAAATCAAGAGGAATGAAACATGAAACAATTTGAATTACTTCAAATCATAAAAAATGTGATAAAAGATAGAAAAGGAGTAAAATGATAGTGAAATGTGATTACTTATCATAAAATAAGGTAAATTTAGGAAAAAATGCTAGCATAGGTTGTTATGCAAATTTAATCTAGCAAAAGTAGTAAAAGCTAAAGCTGAGAAAAAATATCCAAAACTCATAACCATTGTAAAACAAATTCTAGATAAGGAATGAAAATATGGTGATTTTATGAGGAAGGCCAGGTCTTATCCATGGTTTTACACTAAAAATCATAAAAGAGAAATCCAAGGGGGTTTAGAAAGCATGTGAAAAATAAATGAGGTAAGAAAAATGTGGTATTTGTGAGGAAGGTCAAGTCCTATCCATGGTCTTACACTACAACTCACAAATGAGAAACCCAAGGGGTGTAAAAAGGTATTTGGAAAGTGAGAAAATAAAGAAGATAAAAGTAAATTGTGAGGAAGACTAGGTCCTATCCATGGTTTTACAATGAAACTCATGAGAAAAAGGAAATTAAAAGATCAAAATGAAGGACTAAGGTTTGTGAAAAGAGAGAGCTATTATAGAGGGTAAGACCCATGTAATTATCATGAAAAATAGTGTTAGATAGAATATAGAAATCATGAAATAATATAAGGATTAAGAAAAATAATTCTTGAGGAATTGTGCATTAGTGGGATATTTAAAAATATGGCCTTTATTGGTTTGAAGGCGATAGGTACTTGGATCAAGAATATATTTGACTAAGGATCCTACCATTTTTGGGCATATTTACCTTATTTATCATGAGTTTAGTCTAATTTAAGGACAATATCACCAACATAAAACCTATAAACTTTAACTCATTTATTATGTTGTTTGGAAATACGAGCCTTATATTGGTAATTATTTTGTAGAGCAGAAAGATGGTGTTCATCAAGGAGATTGAGAGTATGAAGGCAAGATTAACATAATTCTTCATCAGGTATGATACCATGAAAAGATATATAGAGATAGGAAATATCAAATTATAATGGAAGGATTGATTTAAAACCATAGACTAGAGAGAATGGAATTTCCCCAATGGCAATGCATATGCTAGTGCAATAGGCCCAAAGAACATGATAGAGTTGAAGGTGCCAATCTATGTGGGTTTCACCAATTATTTTTTAGAGAATTATATTGGTGGCCTTAGTTTGGCCATTACATTATGGATGATAGGGTGTGGAAAATTTATTATTGATTTTAAATTTAGCATAGAGTTGTTTGACATCTTTATTTTTGAAATTACCACCATTGTCTAAAATAATAATATGAGGGACACCAAAGTGAAAAATGATTTAATTAAGGATAAATTTTGAGATGGTGGTACTAGTGACATTAATAAGGGTCATAACCTTGACTCATTTGGTAAAATATATTGTGGCTATGATTATAAAGACATGCCCATCTTGAGATTGAGGTAATTTGCCTATGAGGTCTAATTCCCACATGGAGAATGACTAGAGAGATTCTATATTTTGAAGTTTTGTTGGAGGTGAATGAATTAAATCATCATGAAACTAGCAAGGAGTAAACTTTTTAGAAAATTTGATTTCATATTTTTCAAGAGTGGGCCATAATTATCCCATACATAAGCATTTGTGGGTTGTAGCATGTCTACTATAGTGGCCACCACAAATGCCCCCATGTGTTTGTTTAGGAAGAGGAGGAACCTCATCTTGTATAACACAGTGGAGCAAGATACCTTCATCATTATGATAATATAGAATGTTATATCAAAATATATACTTAAAATCTTGTTTTTGAATTTAATTTTTTTTGTAGGAATCTAGGTTAGGAGGATAAGTTTGGTGTTCTGTAAATTAAATGATATCTTTATACCATGGGCTTTATTGAATAGTGATGACCTAAATGTGGTAGATTAGTGAATCATGTGGTTGAGTAGAATATGGAGATTTTATTATTTATATAATAAAAGTGGTATTGGTAAGAATTTGGTTTGGATGAAAAAGATATTTTGAAGATGCAAGGGGATCAACAATATAATTTTGATCTCAAGGGATAAGCTCAATGGTAAAAGAAATGAAATCTTTGGCGAGAGTAGTTATAATTTGATGATAACAAATGAGATTCTCAATTTTGCATTGGTAATCACCATTAAATTGGTGGAAAATGAGATGGTAATCACCTAAAACATATAGTTATTAGATATCTAAATCAAGGGAAGCTCATGCCTAAGATTAAAGCTTCGTACTCAGCCATGTTGCTAGTGATGTCAAATGTTAAGTGAAAAGCTAAATGGATGATTTTTTCAAGAGGAATTGTAAGAATACAACATACCCCAGCTCCTTAAAGGCATTTATCACCATAAAAATGAAGGGTCTAGGTATCTTTGTGTAAATTGACATTAATTTCAGGAAATTATTTAATAACTACTTTTGGTTTAGTAGTATCAGGGAGTATAGTGGGTTCGTTGAGATTACTTGCTTCAAGATTAGTATAGAAGATATAGAAGTAATATTTAAGGGATATGTCTTGGTTGAGACCTTAAATATAGAAAATATTATCATCAATAACATTATCTTGAAGGTGGTCAGTAGCGGGCATATGAACTATGACAAGTTGATTAGTGATGACTTGTCCTTTGATAGCTTTTTGAGTAATAATTTAGAGATCAAATTCCATGAGAAGGACCATCCACTTGCCAATTTTATCACTAGAAAGAAAGGATTTGGAGAAGAAGTGACGAAGTGGATTGAAATGGATGAAAACATAACTGGTCTAATAAAGCATATAATGTCAAAGTTTTTTAACTACAAAATATATGGCAAGATAATCATCTTTGATTTTTATATAATATCATAATCGATGAGGCCTAGGCTAATATAATAGATGGCATATTCTCTTCTAGTACCATCCTTTTGGGCAAGTATTATCCCTATATATATGGGTGTGGACAAGGTGTATAGGATAAAAGGTTAATTTATTGAAGTGGGACAAAGAATAGGTGGGTGAAGCAATGATTATTTCATATTATCAAATGCTTTTTGATAAGGATATATCCATTCTAATGCATCACCTTTATTAAGAAGAGAATTGATATAATATATATGGTAATCCATTTTAGGGATAAATCATCTAATTTCCCCAAGCTTATTGAGATAAGTATAAATGTATGGAATGGATAAAGGGATGGACATGTTGATGATAACATTAATCTTGGTAGGGTCAACATTGATGCAGTGGAGAGAAACTAAGAATCCCACTAGTTTTTTAGATTTGACACCAAAGACACATTTATAAGTATTGAGTATAACTTTGTATTTAAGAAGGCAGTCAAAGATGAAGGTAAGATCAAAAAAATGAGTCTTTCAATATTTAGAATTAGAAATGAGGTCATCCACATAGGTTTTTACAATTTTGTGAATGAGATAGTGAAAGATATGAATCATTGCTTGTTGATAATTAGGTTTAGCATTTTTGAGTCTGAAGGGAATTTTAACATAGCAATAGGTGCCCCATCCCATGATGAAAGTATTCTTATGTTGGTCTTAGGGGGTAATATGAATTTTGTTATATCCTGAGAAACCATCCATAATAGATAACATTTCATAACCACCTATGTAATTGACAATGGAATTTATTGAAGGTAGAGGGAAATTATCCTTGGGAAAAAAAATTAAGATTATGAACATCAATGAAAATGCAAATGATTATGATGACTTTTTTTTAATAGAAACTATGTTAGAAACCCATTAAAAATATTCCACTTGATGAACATAGCATCAAAAAGTTTGATAAATTTTTAATGGCATAAAGTGGAAACCTCAGGTGAAAATTTACATTACTTTTGACATAAAGGTTTGGCAACAAGATACATGATAATATTATGCACCACAATGCTAGGGTCAATACTAGGCATGTCCTCATAAGACCAAGTAAATATTTCATGATATTCATAAAAAAATAAGCTAAAGTTATCATGTTTAGTACATGTGAGTTTGTGAGAAATTATAATAGGTTGAGGGTAGGATGGGGTACCATATTTGATGCAAGTAGTTTATTCAATAAGCATAGCATTGCATCTTGGAAATTATATGGTGTATTAGGTAAAGAGTAAATTGAATTAGCTTTAGGGTCGATGCTAGTGATGAAGTTTTTGAAATAAGGGGCATTATTTTTGAAATTCTTGAGTTTGTGATGTTGTTAAGGAAGTTGAGGTTCTCAGGAATGAAGTAATTCAAGGATAGCTTCATTGCTAGGAAAAGTGGGAAGAGGGCCATAATACTCAACATCTACTTTGAGATCAATAATTTTATTACCATGGCTATTGTATTCAGAATGTATCTGATAGACATCTATGGCCTTGGTATATAATGTAATCTCAGGAGTTGGAGGAGTAAATTGATTGAATGAGATTGGTGTGTCATTAGTTTCTTTGATGGGGAAATAATTAGATGTAATCATGGGATCTTTAGGTGGTAAATAAGATGTAAGAATCTTTGAAGGTTAAGAAGGTAGGATTTGTTATACCACCCACGGAGTATCAAGAATTGGAGAATTAATAAGAGGTACATGACCTTCAAGAGTTAATTCAAAATCCATGGAAATGGTGTGAACATTTAGGTTGAAATCATGTATTTGGGCTAAAGTTTTCTAATAATGTTGAACCTTCAAGTCTCGAGATTGAGCTTGGGTCATGATGTAATTATCATCTTAGGTTGGAGAGATGATACATGCTTGAGATTTAAGTGGGGTTTTAGAAGGTGAAATTATGAGGTTACTAAACTTTTATGAAAACATGATTAGAGGATCTTGGAATAATTTGGCCTCTCCATAATCATTTTATATGAAGGCATCTTTTGGGTAAGAAGGCTACTGAGCATTACATGGAGAGGGAAAATTGGTGATCTCATCAATGATAGGAATATTTTGATCACAAGGTAATAAGAAGGGAGGAATCCATTCTAATATATATGGAGGTATCTTAGTAGTGTTTTGAGTATGTTACAAGTCATTAGGTTCATCATCTGAATTATCAAGAGTGACCTATAAGCCTAAATTGATGTTGATGAATTCAGGCAATGGAACAATGTTGATAATAGGAATGGTAGGAATGCGAGATTGAGATTTTAGGTTAGGAAGTTGAATAATCCAAGGGTTGGGATTAAATTCATGCTTATACGATTTACTGTTATGTATGAATTTGATGAATCAGATATTGGAAGAAGCAATGTCCCTCATTCTATGAGTCTAAAGGTAATCGAGGAGTATGTTATAAGATAGAGGTAAATCAAGGACAATGAGTTTAGTTTGAACGGTCTTAAGTCTGATTATTAGAGGAAGCCAAATAAAACAAAGTGGATTTTGATTAGTTTTATCAAATCCATGACAAGTAAGATGGGTTTGTTTGAGATTATCCTTATTATATCTAAGTTTTTGGATAAGCCACAAAGATGTCACATTAATACTAGACCCTGTATCAACTAAAACTTTATGAATAAGGGTAGTGTTAATGACTATTTTAATGAATAGTGGTTGATCATCGATGCAAAAAAAGATTTTGTCATTAATCATGTCCTCTTCAAAGAATACAATAGAAGGATTGGAATAAGGACAAATGGATTTAATGGTATGTACATTGGTAAGTTGAGGCACAGTAGAGGATGTTTCTTCATCTAGAGAAGATGGATCTTCAATTTCTTGTAATTATTGCATAGGGAAATTTCAATGATAAGGGGAAGTAAAAACTAACTACATACGTGGAATTTTGTAAGGTATGGAGTTAAGTTCTTTGAGACATTTCCAATGGAATTTAGAAGAAGAACCAGTCCAAGGTTTAGAAGGTAAGGTAGATTTTGAAGGAATGGAAGTTGTTAGGGGTTCAAAATATGGAGGTGGTTCCTTATTGGTTTTCAAAACTAAATTAGTGGTTGTAGTATCTTTGAGAACTTGTTCTTCCAAATATGGTTTCTTAGGTTTTGTGATAGGAACTTTGTGATTTGGCTTGTGATGATAGTTGACCTTAGCTGCATTAACATATTGAGAATTGTTGTAATATTGGTCATAGTCAGGATTAATAACACAAACATCCTTGGTATTATGTTGATGATTATATGTGAAAAAAAATGATTAATAGAAGAAGAAGCTTTGGGATCTTATCATTTTTGAGAAGTAGTGTTGTAATCTTGACAATGAAGTTAGATCATGATTTCATGATTGAAGGAATCACCAAGCATATAAGAGACAAAAAAAATTAGTAAGCCCTTGACAAGTTTCATGGGAATGACCAATGTTGACATAGAACCAACAAAATTCATTAGGGTCATACCATTTAGGAGGATTATTAGGATAAGTAAAGGGTTTAAAGGGTAGTAAGAATTGTTTCATTTGCTACATAGTTAGTGGTATGTGAGAAGATGGGGGATTATCATATTTGAAAACTCATGGTTTGGTTTGAGGAGTATTTCTAGTGATGGCATTGGTAGAATTTTGAAGAGATCCATTAAGGAATTTGATGTTAGGTTCAAATTGCTTCATGAAGAAGTCTTGATGTTTAGCTTGGTCAAGAGCTACATTAAGCATTTGAGTAGAAAAGTTTAAACCTTATATTAAATTGAAGGAGTTAAATTAGTTATAAGGAGTTTCAATAAATTATCATCAATCATGTCATGGTCAGCCTTATGGGCTAAAGTTTTCCATCATTTGATAAAATCATGAGCTGATTCAGTGGGAGATTGCTTAGCATTTATGAAATGACTAAGGTAATTTTTAGGAAGGTCATTGTGTTGAAACTCTTTAACTATAGGTTTGACTAGATCCTAAAGTTGCCAAAAGGAATGTTGAGGAATTTGGTTGTACCATTCCAATACATCACAATTGAAGGTTTTAACTAGAAGTTTAGTTGTGGTGAAAGTATTAGTTTGGATCCACTCTTTAGAAAGATTATCAAATGCTTTGAGAAATTATGTAGGGTCTTTAATCCCATCATACTTGATAGTTGGTGATATATTAAAAATATCAATAGTTATGATGAAAGGATATAAAGGCTCATTTTGGATATTTGGAAGCATTTTGTTATTCATAATAGGTCGAAGAATAACATTTATTGAGGAATCTCTAAAAGGTGGAGGAATAAAATTAGTATTAGCTTGAGGATTGAGAACTAGAGGTTGATTAGACATATTGATCAAATGACATTGTAATTGCATCATTTGAGAGGTGTTAGAATTTTGCATTATGCTCATTTGTTGTATGACTTATGCAAGAAGTTGAGTCATATCAATTGGTGGGTTGGTGTTTGTAGGAGAACTCCCTGAATTGGTATTAGGGGGAGGGTTATTGGAAGGTGGATTACCAATGGAATTATCAAATAGACTTGTGTCAATTTATCCTACATTATGTTGAAAATATTGAAGATGAGAATTGTCTTGATAGGTATAAAAAGGATCAGATCCACCTACTTCATCTTGGGATGTGATTTGAACCATGTTACAATCCATAGATAAAGGAGGGGAAGAGGTGCTACAAGAATAAAGGTTCTCTTGGGAGGTAAAGAGAGGGAGAAAAGAATACCCCATATAGTGTCTAAATGGATTTAAGTTGTACAAGAAGATTCTAATAGGGGACTTCATGATGTTTTGAGGAAATGAATAAAATTCTAAGAAATGAGAAAAATATAACTAAGTCATTCCAATAAGAGAAATAAGGCAATAATAAGAGTACAAAGTTGACCAAGTTGACTTAGTACCAGTAGATAGGAGATAAAAGATTACAGAGTTGACCAGGGGGATTGAGTACTATAAATAAGGATAAACATAATATGATAATGATACAAACTTGACCATGTTGACTTAGTACTGTAGACAAAGAAAAAGATAGCCTATAAAATATTGTGTTGAATAGAATGATAGTGTGCTAAAAATAGGGAAATATTTTGCAATGTAATTTGATGAAAAAAATGGAAACAAACACACAAATAATTAGATCAATGATAATTATCCAATTGGCACACAACACAAAATCTTACACCAACACTAAAAAATATAATTTTTTTAATACAACACATAATGATCAGAGAGTAAGCAGTAAATTGAAAATTAAATGCTAACTAAATGGTCATCTTGAGTGTTTTTAGATTATTATAAAGTGTCATTTTGAGTGTGATGGGGAAGTGAGCTGAGAAATAGGGAACTAGAAAGTAATCTATGGATGTTTTAATATGTTTAATATGAAAGGGATCTATGTTGGAAATGGTATTGGCTTGGTGTTAGGGCCTACCCCCTCACTTCACAATCTTGTAGTGATAAGGGTATCAGGTGCTTTGCCAATATATATTATTAACCATGTGTTTATACTTGGCTAGAAAACTAAGTCGGCTTCCCCCTTGGTGATGAAATCCAAGTAGGTAGGCCTTGGGAAGATAAATGTTAAATTCACTTTAGAACTTATGTGATTTGGTAGTGTGTGCAAAAAGAGAAAAATAGTGCAACTAAATGGTATTTTGAAAAAACACCTAATTAGACTATGTGAGTTACTCTAAGCATGCAAACAACTAAAAATGAAAGTATGAATTAGTTACTAGCATATAATTGTTAATTCCCAAATTAAGAATGGTATAGAATCAATTTAGAAGACATTATATGCAAACATTATAGAATATATTCAACTGGGTTGCTACTATTCTATAGAATCAAGAGTCCTTAAGAACTAAGTTGATTAGGTCGATTTAGTCTTTTAGATAAAAGATAGGCTACATAACTAAGTCAACCAAGTTTACTTAGTTTGTTGTAGGATTGTAATTTTGAAGACCAAAAACTTGCACAAAACAAAACTATAATGAAGTATTGAATTGAAAGAGAGAAAGAAAGGAACCTTGGTGGGTTAGAAAATGTTGAGGATTACAAATTTTTTGTGGAAGTACCTCAAATGTTGCTTGCAAGTTTTGCCAACTAAGACGACTAGGTCAACTTAGTTATGTGAAACCCTATTTTTTGAAGCCTGTTAAGATCACTAAGTCAATCTGGTTAACTTAGTTTGTTATCTAGATGTTGATTATAAGACTAAGTTGACTTATTTGATATATTCAATTATTTTAGATGATGACTATAGGACTAAGTTGACCTGTTTGACATAGTTTATTATTTGAGACTAAAATAAGATTACTATGCCAACTTGATTGATAAAATAAACTATATGTAATGAAAACCTATATATAAATAATAGAGTCATTTTGATATGATTGTGTGTTAAACTTACGCATAGAAGTTAGAACTATACTGGCCTAGTCAATCTAGTATCACAAATATAGAAAAATAATAAAATGATAAAAATAAAAAGCATGAAAGAAAAATTACAATGGTTAGATTCACGTCAAGTTTACTAGAATGTATGAAATGATAAATGTGATAGATTTTATAAATCAATCCTATCTTGGAGAAGATAGATCTTAGTTACACTTTTGATTGGGGATACATTAGATAATTGGGGTCATGACCAATATGGATTTTATAGACTCTATTACCATAAATAATATCTCTAAGGAGAGTTAAAAATCCTCCAATCAAGAAAAACTACGTAGTAAACTTAACTAGGTCCTATGTTTTCATATTTACTAAAGTAAAAATAAGTAAAAAAAATATAATCTAGTGTTCACCAAAACTTGTGGCATAAAATGGAGATAAGTAAACATAAAAGTAAACATGAATAAGAGAATCCTAATTAATCTATGTATAGGTAAAACCCTGATGTATGGAGATAAAGATATCATTCAAAATCCATTACTTATACTACTTCTATCTACTAAAGAGAAAATCAAAGTTAGAGATTCTTACCTAGAAGAATAATCTGTCGAGACTCAATCTATCCCTTGGACAAAGGTGATTTGTAATAGGTTTTTGAAGTTTGTAAATAACACTAAGAAAGGCCAAAGCATCTAATAATTATCCATAAGACTATATTCTTCTCTAAGTATAAACCTTAAGCTAAGACTCCTCAAGTAGAATGGTGAAAGAATAGATAGTAAAGAAGTGAAAATGAATAATAATTCTTGTCTACTCTCTAATAATGGAAAAATGGATGTTTTTATATAGGTGGATCTAACCATATACCCTTTTAAAAGTTTTAATTGACAAGGTCAACCTTGTCGACCTAGTATCATAATTGACAAAAACTAACTAGGTCATAGACTATGTTGGCTAGGGGTTGACCTAATTCCTAATAAGTTTTGTCAATAAGAATACAAGGTCAATATGGCTGACATAGTCATGTAAATTTTTAAAAAGGTGATTATGTTAGGGAAAGGACTAATGAAGGTGGTAAAAGACTAGAAGAGGGTGAAAAATAGGAGGCAAAGCTTAGGGGTTTGGTTTTGGGATCTGGTTGGATTAATAGCAAGTGACAATAAGAGACAATAATCTTATGAAGCACCAATGGTCTACACACCTCTTTCCCAAGGCACCCCTTAGGGAATGAACTAAGAAAGATTGAAACTCGATGGGTTCCTACAAGATAGAAAGCATGCGTAATTGATAAAGTTTAAAAATATTATGTGTATACACATTGTAACTTTGAAAATCATTTATTAGATTGAATAAGTATGTAGATAAATGATTTTACATCCTCATAACATCAAATTTACACTTGTCAAGTATGTAATATGCATGTATGAGAAATATAACACATAAAAAAAGTTTTTTCATGATAAGTAATGTTGTGTATACTATAATTGAGTGAAATGTCAAAAAATAGATGTATTAAGGATCTATGTGCTTAATTTATGATTTGACTATGAAAATAGGTTAATGATAGGATTGAACAACTCAAGGTAGTCTTTAAAGTTAGTTTTGACCCATATTGGATGATATTATCCTTGATATAAAATGTAATTAATTTCTATTAGGAATAAAATAGAAATTAATGTAGAAATAATTTCACAGAATCATAATAATAAGAGATATGAACAAAAATAAAAATACACAAAAAGAAGAAAAGATTTAATGTGGTTTACCCAATGTGGGATACATCCACCAAGAAACACTTGCTCATATTTTATTACAAGCCACAAGAGTACAATCCATTCTCAAATTAGTCTTCTCATAATTATAATGCACAAAATTTTATTCATAGCTACACTCTACAAACCCTCTTGAATTTGTACCTAAATTCACACCCTTTTTTCACCTTCTCAAAACTTAGTTCCTATACATCTGATGTATTACCTACTACATCTATAATACATTAATAGGTAACCACATAGTGGTTTTACAAAATAATGGGTACCAAAACCATAGGCCAATTCAACCCAAAATGGTTCCCCAATTAAAGGGGTCCAATTTTTTTTAAAGAGTGTATAATACATTTTAAAAGTATAGTATTTTAAATATATTGTAATCTAGAAATAGGCTCCAAAAACATAAAAATATATCATTTAGAGCCTAATTTCCTCTGAGCAAGCTTCTCAACCCTTCATAATCATTTGTGAAGGCTAACTAAAACTAAACATAGATTCAATTTCTTTCTTGTGACCACCTTGGTCATCATGTCTATAGGATTCTGATTGGTATGAATCTTCTCTAGCTTTAACTTGCCTTCCTATAAATTTGTCCTAATGAAATGGTACCTCAACAATATATGCTTCATCATAGAGTGGAAATCAGAGTTATTTGCTAATTATATAACACTCTATCTGTCACTATACAACTTTCCTTCTTATTTTTGCCCCAAATCTTCAAGCAGTTACTATAACCAAATCATTTCTTTGCTTACCTCTATGGAAATAATATACTCAACCTCTATGGTTGATAAAGCCATAAGTTTCTATATTCATGAAATCTAGCTCACTGCTATGTCACCTACAATAAATACATATCCTATCATGCTCCTACTATCTAAATCTCAAGCCATGTTTGAATATACATAACCATGCAAAGTGGTATCTATTCCACCATAGCTTAAAACTATCCCCATGGTCCTCTTAAATAATAAATGATCCACTTCATTTCCTTTGAGTGTTCTCTACCTAGATCACTCATGTAGCTACTTACTACTCTCACTACATGGAAAATATCTAGCCTAGTGCACACCATGACATGCATCAAGATACCAACTACTAAGGACTAAGGTACATGTGATATCTAGATTCTCTCTTCCTCTATCTTGGGACACTACTCCTTTGATAACTTGAAATGGCCTGCCAAAGTAGTCCCAACTAGTTTAGCAGCTTGCATACTAAACCTATCTAATACCTTTTTAATGTACTCTTCCTGGGATAAATTTAGCTTTTATTCCTTATTATCTTGAGTTATTATCATACTAAGGATTTATTTAACTGCTCCCAAATCATTCATAGTAAAGGAATTACTAAGTAATTCCTTGAGTACCTTTATTTCTTGCATGTTCTTACCTACAACCAACATGTCATCCACATATAAACATAGGATAATGTAATCACCATCATCAAACTTATTGATATATACACAATGGTATGAATGACACCTAGAGTATTCCTTCTCCATCATAAAACTATCAAATTTCTTATACCACTATCATGGAGCTTATTTCAAACCATACAATCTCTTATTCAATTTACACACTATGTTCTTCTTCCCTGTGACCTCATATCCCTCTGGTTACTCCATATATAAGTCCTCCAAATCACCATGAAGGAATGTAATTTTCACATCTAGATACTCTAAGTACAAGTCTTCCATTGCCAAGAACAGTCCTAATAGAAACCATCTTTACCACTAGGGAAAAAATCTCATCGAAATCAATTCCCTTCTTCTATACAAACCCCTTTACCACTAATCAGGCCGTACACCTTTTATTGCCTCCATCCTCTTTAATTTTGTACACCCACTTGTTTTTCAATGCTCTTTTACTTTCAAGTAGGTTTACCAAATCCCAGGTCTAGTTTTCCATGGGAGACTGATGCTCATCATCTATTTATTTCTCCCACTTTTCCCTAACATCTACCTACATTACTTATTCAAAACACTCTATCTCTCCATTGCTTGTGAGTAATAAATAATTAAAAGATGGAGAAAAATATTTAGGTTCCATTCTTACCGTAGAAGACCTTATCACCAAAAGAGTTTGGGGTTATTTTGGAGTAAGTGCCTGAACTAGTTGTTTGGACACTTTATCATCTATAATGTCTTCCAACATTGTGTACTATTTTTTAGAATCCTCTTTCTAATCCCACAACTAATATTTACACATGACTTTTTCATTAAAGACACTATCCCTAGACCAAAATATTTTCTTGTCCTTAAGATTTCAAATTAGAAAACCAAAGTCAACCTCACCATAACCAATAAAGGTGCATTTTTAAGACTTAGCCTCTAGCTTGGTCCTATCATCTTTATCAATATAAACAAAAGCTTCACAACCAAATAATATAAGAAAGGAATAATCAACATTCTTACTAGACCAAGCTTTTTTAGGTATGCCTCAATCCAAATAAGATGAAAGACCTCTATTGATTAGATATATAATCAGGTTTATAGATTTTTCCCAAAATTAAAGGGGTAATCCTGCATTCAACCTCATGCTCCATGATAGTCCTATTCATTCCTTCTGACACCCAATTCTACTATGGAGTTCTTGGAACTATCTTCTATCTACAAATTCCATTCCTAGAATAGTAATCAAACAATTCATTGCTACAATATTCCCCATCATTATCTGAGCTTAGACACTTTAACTTGAGACCTATTTCATTCTTAACCAAGGCTTTCCATCTTTTAAATGTATCAAATACATCATAGTTTATCCTAATTCCATACACCCAAACTTTCCTAGATGCATCATCAATAAAAGTGACATAATAAGATGAACCACCAATAGAAGATACTTGAGCTATCCATCATACATCTAAATGAACTAGCTCCAACTTATTCTACTTCCTTGTAGGTCCAACCTTGAGAAACTTTACCCTTTTCTATTTTACATACAAATAGTCTTCAAAAAAATCTAAATCAGACCCTTGTAATCTAAGAAAACTATCCTTCAAAATTTTCATTCCTTTTTGGCTCATGTGACCAAGCCTATTGTGCCACAAAGTTTCATTTGCATCTATAATAACTAAATTACAATAATCAACACTACTTGATAAATACAGGGTACCAACCTTCTTATCTCTTACTACCACAAGAGAAACCTTGGTCACCTTCCAAGAATCTATTGTAAATGTCACCATATAACATTTACTATCTAGCTATCTTGTGGATACTAAATTCTATCTCAACTGAGGCACATGCTCGACATCCTTTAAAAGCCAAGTGTTCTCATTCTACATCTTGATTTTAACACTTCCTTTTCCTACTATACTACAATGTTCATCATCACCAAGATAAACATGTCAAAAATACCCTTAAACATAATCAATAAAATAATGCCTATATGGTGTAGCATGAAAAGAAGCCCCTAAATCTAAAACCCAAGACTCAAAAATATTTTCAATGGAGAGAATTAATGCATCCTAATAAACATTACCTATTTCCACATTCACCTCCTTGGTGTCTTCCTAATTTTTATTCTTTTTCTAAAGAGACCAACAATCTCTCTTTGCATGCCTAGTCTTTCCAGTGCCATCATACCATCCTACTCTTTGATTTTGACCTTCTTGAACCATTTAAATTTCCATGCTTTCCTTTTCCTCTATACTTTTATCTCCCTCTATTCTCCACTGTCAAATCATCACCTGAAGTAGAAGTTTCCCTAGAGATTTTTCATCATATTTCCTCTCTAAGGATTACTTTTTTGACATCCTCAAACTTCAACTTGACATTATTAAGATTGAGTTTCTCACAACCATTATCAGGATGTTCCAACTCTCTATTAAGGAACACAAAATAAGTAGAGTCTTGATTTCATCATCAAATTCAATTTGTACAGAGTTAAACATACTCACAATTGTATTAAATTCATTCAAATGATTAACAATTGAACTATTTTTTTACATCTTCATATTAAAAAAAAAATTCATTAAAAATATTTTATTAGAAGTAGAGGGTTTCTCATATAACTTCACTAACACTTTCATGAGACCTTCTGTGGTATTCTCATATGATATATTAAACATGACTAAAGATACAAGGCATAATTGGATGGCCCCAAGTGTTTTCTTGTCAAGCAACTCTCAAGCCTCATTTATCGTACCCCCTGGTTACTTTACTTTTCCTCCCAACAAATCATGGAGGTCCTTTTGATAGAGGTAATCCTCCATCTACATCTTCTATAGACCAAAGTTCTGTCCATTGAAATTTTCAAACTTTGATTTGTTATCATCAGTCATAGCTTCCACTTAAACTATAACCCTTCCTATGATTTAACACTTCAACAAATACAACATAAAGTTCTGATACCAATTGCTAGGAATAAAATATAAATTAATGCATAAATAATTTCATAGAATCACAATAATAAGAGATATGAATAGATATAAAAATACACAACAAGAAGACAAGATTTAATATGATTCACCTAGTGTGGGATACATCCACCAAGAAACACTTACTCAAATTTTATTACAATCCATAAGAGTATAATCCACTCTTAGATCAATCTTCTCATAATTACAATGCACAAAATTTTGTTTGGAGCTATGCTCTATAAACCCTTTTAAATTTGTACCTGAATTCACACACTTTTTTTCACCTTCTCAAAACTTAGTTCTTACACATCTGATGTATTACCTACTACATCTATAATACATTAATAGGTAACCACATAGCAGTTTTACAAAATAATGGGTACCAAAACCATGGGCCAAGTCAACCCAAAATGGTTTCCCATTAAGAGGATCCATAAAATTTTAAAGAGTGTATAGTACATTTTAGATGTATAGTATTTGAAATACATTATAATCTAGAAATAGGCTCCAAAACATAAAAATCATGTAAAATATTAAATAATAATGTAGATAAATAATTATACATCCTCATACCATCAAA
Organism: Torreya grandis; assembly: GCA_037957365.1. Lineage (NCBI taxonomy): Eukaryota > Viridiplantae > Streptophyta > Pinopsida > Cupressales > Taxaceae > Torreya > Torreya grandis. The sequence continues at coordinate 956,666 of JARHVA010002497.1, forward strand.
TTTACATTTTTCAAGTATTTAATATGCATGCACAAGAAATATAACAAATAAAAAAAGTTTTTTCATGATAAGTAATGTTGTGTATACTAGAATTGAGTGAAATGTCAAAAAAATAGATGTATTAAGGATCTATGTGCTTAATTTTTGATTTGACTATGAAAATAGGTACATGATAGGATTGACCAAGTTAGGGCAGTCCTTGTAGTCAATTGTGACCCATACTAGTTGATATTATCCTTGATAGAAAATGTAATTTGCTCAGTCCAGATTATGATAACAATAAGGTAAATGGAAATATATGGTAGTATTGAACATTGTGTTGGATTTCTTATATCTAGAAAATAAAAACAAAGATACAAGAGCCAAAAATTCACAAATATCCAAAGGGATATATAACTTTATCAAATATATCACATGTGTAAAAATTAGAATAATAACATTATAAAACAATAAAGAAACTATACATAATTTTTTTTAAAACTTTTTTGATTATTTAAATGTATTTGAAATTTTTAGAGTATTTGAAAATGCAACATAGTAACCAATGATCCCATAAAGATGAGATTCATAAGAATATATAATAAGTAGTATAAATATCTCATTTCACAAATCTTTCTTTGAACTTGTCAATTTTATCAATTACATTATATTTGATTTTATAAATCCACCTACAACCAATAATATGCCTTTTAGGCAAAGGTGAGACAAGACCCCAAGTCTATTTTTTAATTAGGACTAGATATTAAAATTTCATGGTAAATTTACGTCTATCATCTTGGATAGATTCCTAAAAATATTGAGTTTTACATTCATACAAAGTCATCAAAGCATGATAGGTATGTTGACTCCTAGTTAGTTTATTAAGATTATCAAGATTAGATTTTTGAATTAGGGATTCAACCCATTTATGTCTTTAATATTGAACATAAAGTGGTTAAGGCTCCCCCTTAGACTCTAAATTATCTAAAATTGGATCAACTTTTCCTAACCTATCTTGTTTTTCATAAGGAGTAACATAAGAGTTAGGTTCATCAAAAGAATCACTTTAAGAGGGATCTATAGAAGGTTCACAAAAAGATTTATCAAGGATTTGGAGATTCATATTATTAATTATTTATATTTTATATGGATCATAGACTCTTAATCCTTTAGTTTTTCCTCTATAACCTAAAATATACAAGAATATGAGGTAGGATCAAGTTTCTTTCTTTTTTACTTTAGGAATAAAGATGGAAGTAAGACTACCAAATATCCTAAGGTGAGTAACACTCAGTTTCTTATTAGATAAAATTTCTAAGGGTGTATAAATATGTAAGGCTTTGGTAAGGACTCTATTTAGAATGTGCATAGTAATATTCATGACTTCAGCTCCTAAGAATTTAGGAACATTTGTAGAATAAAACATTGTTCTAACTATTTCAATGATGGATCAATTTTTCCTTTCAAAAATTCCATTTTTTATGGGGAATAGGGAATTATTAATTCTCTTTTAATACCATAATTTATTTAAAAATAAATAAAATTCTTTACTAATGTATTCACTATCATTATTAGTTCTTAATATTTTAGTAAAAAAGTTAGAAATTTTTTCAACTAAAGCTTCAAACTCTTTAAATCTAGATAAAAATTTAAATTTATTTTAAATAAAATAAGACCAAAACATTCTATTATGATCATTAATAAAATTATCAACATATAAAGAGTATTTAAGAGCTACAACTTAAAGTCATGTAACATCACTATGAAGAAGCTCTAAAGGATGTGAGGAGTTCACTTCATGATTTTTGTGAAAGGGTTTAGTGTGATGCTTACCATGTAAAAATCCATCATAAAATTCATGATGGGAAGAAATAATAGGAAGACAAACCAAAATATAATGATGAGATATATCATATAAAATTTTAAAAATAACATGAATTAATATTTCATGCCACAATTGAGATTCCTTTCTACTTTGTGATGAAAGACAACATGTAAAAGAAGCAAAAAAAAATGTATAAATCATTATTTTGAATTCATTAAATAATAAAAGAACTATATTTATTTATAATAGACCATATATGCCTCAATTTATTAGATTCAACCATCCAATGTTGTAGTATCAATTTATCCTTTAGATGTTGGGGTGTCAAGATTGACTTGTACTTTCACAAGGTTTTTTTCTAAAATGATGGATGAATAAGACATACATGAGTGGCTTGTGGCCCATGATGCAAAATTATTTCACAAAAATATCCAAGGAGTTCGTGCTCTATTCCCTGAGGGTATTGGTAAAATAAAATAAAGTGACAATGCACATACAATTATGATTCTAAATATCTTCTTTCCATGCAACTTGAGTCAGTGATAATAGTTTATAATTCATCTTGTAATCATAGTAAATTTAACCTAAAAATTATAAGAAAGTGATAACAAAATATTTTAAAATTTGGTTAAAAATATATCTAAAGTGAAGTATCTGAAACATTATAACTTCTCTTTTTGTTAGTTGTTATAGTATTTAGGGGAATTTATAAGAACATGATTGTCATTTTTTCATTATCTTTATGTTGATTTTATTTTAAGTAAGTTATAATAACATAATATTAATATTATATGTTTTTGTCTTAGGTGTAATGAATAGTTGGAATAACAATCTACATGACACTTAGGTGAGGTTGAATGACAACAAATTGGTTTGGATGATTTTATTAGTAAGTTAGTAAGTTTTCATTAAGTATTGATTTTGTGTGCTTCTTTGGTATATCATATTATAAATTCCTATGTAAAATACTTTAATAAAAGGATTTTTTTGGTTTATTTGAATTTGGAGTTTTACTAGAATTGATTAAACTTTGCTTAAGTCATATTCAAGAAGCTACTGTATACAATCTCAAAGGTCTCATCACCACTGATTTAATATTTTTTAATTTAAACAAAGTTATGTTGTCACCATGTATTTGGAAGCTATTTGATGGCCATTGTTATTACAAATAATTTTTATATTTACAAGTAATATTTTAATTATATGGATATTAAACTAATTTTGGATGGATAAGACATACATGAGTATCTTGTGGCCCATGATGTAGCCTACGTTCATAGAACTAGCCAATAAGTTAGGTGTAATATTCCTTGAGGGTAATGGTAAAATAAGAAGTGAGAAATCACATAAAAGTATGATTCTAAATATATTATTTTCATGCAACTTGAGTTAGCCATAATTGTTTATAATTTATCTTATAATTATAGTAAATTTAACCTATAAATTACAAGAAAGTGATCTTAAAATACTTGAATATTTTGTTAAAAATATAACTAAAGTGAAGTCTACAAAACATTCTAACTTATATTTTTATTAGTTGTTATAGTATTTAATGGAATTTATAATAATGTGATTGTATTTTTTTCATTATCTTTGTGCTGATTCCATTCAAGTAAGTTCTAACAATATAATACTAATATTATATGTTTTGTTCTCAGGTGTAGTGAATAATTGGGATAATAATCTACACTGCACTTAAGTGGGGTTGAATGAAAACAAATTGGTTTTGTTGATCTTATTGGTAAGTTATAAGTTTTCATTAAGTATTGATTTTGTGTTTTTTTTGGTATATTCTATTCTAAATTCCTATGTAAAATACTTTGCTAAAGGATTTTTTGGTTTATTTGAAGATGGATTTCTACTAGAATTGATTAAAATTTTCTTAAGTCACATTCAAAACCAAATTTTATGCCATCTCAAAGGTCTCATCACTACTAATTTAATATTTTTTAAAATTTAAACCAAAGTTGTGTTATCACCATGTTGTTGAAAGCTATTTGATGGCCATTATTATTACAAATACTTTTTATATTTACAAGTATTCTTGTACTTATTTGGATATTAAAATAATGTTGGATGAATAAGACATACATGAGTGGCTTGTGGCCCACGATGCAACATGAGTTCACATAACTAGCCAAGGAGTTAGGTGCATTGTTCTTTGAGGGTATTGGTAACAAAAAATAAAGTGACAATGCACATACAAGTATGCTTCTAAATATATTATTTTCATGTAAATTGAGTCAGTCATAATAATTTATAGTTTATATTGTAATTATAGTAAATTTAACCTATAAATTACAAGAAAGTGATCATAAAATATTTGAATATTTTGTTTAAAATATAACAAAAGTGAAGTCTCTAAAACATTTCAACTTCTCTTTTTGTTAGTCATTATAATATTTAGGGTAATTTAGAATAAAGTGATTGTATTTTGTTTATTATCTTTATGGTTATTATATTTTAAGTAAGTTCGAACAATATAGTGCTAATATTATATGTTTTATTCTCAGGTTCAGTGAATATTTGGGATAACAATCTACATGGCACTTAGGTGAAAAATTGGTTTAGATGATCTTATTGGTAAGTTACAAGTTTTCATTAAGTTTGATTTTGTGTGCTTCTATTGTATATTTTATTCTAAATTTCTATGTAAGACACTTTACTAAAGGGATCTTTTGGTTTATTTGAAGCTAGGTTCTACTAGAATTGATAAAAAAAAATTTAAATCACATTCAAGGACCTACTTATATGCCATATCAAAGGTCTCATCACCATTGATTTAATATTTTTAAATTTAAACCAAAGTTGTGTTGTCACCATGTTGTTGGAAGTTATTTGATGGCCATTATTACAAATACTTTTTATCTTTACATGTCGTCTTGTAAAGATTTGGATATTAAACTAATGTTGGATGGATAAGCATACATGAATGTCTTGTGGCCCATGATACAACATGAGTTCATAGAACTAGCCAAAGAGTTAAGTGCATTGTTCTTTGAGGGTATTAGTAAAAAAATAAAGTGATAATGCACATAAAAGTATGATTCTAAATATATTTTTCATGCAACTTGAGTTAGCCATAACAATTTATAATTTATCTTGTGATTATAATAAATTTAACCTATAAATTACAAGAAAGTGGTCATAAAATATTTGAATATTTTGTTAAAAATATAACTAAAATGAATTCTCTGAAACATTCTAACTTCTCTTTTTGTTAGTTACTATAGTTTCTAGGGGAATTTAGAAGAATATGATTGCATTTTTTCATTATATTTATGTTTATTCCATTTTAAGTAAGTTATAACAATATAATACTGATATTATATGTTTTGGTCTCAGGTGTAGTTTGGGATAATAATCTACATGACACTAAGGTGGGGTTGAATGACAACAAATTAGTTTGGATGATCTTATTGGTAAGTTACAAGTTTTCATTAAGTATTGATTTTGTGTGCTTCTTTGGTATATTTTAGTCTAAATTCCTATGTAAAATACTTTACTAAAAGGATTTTTTGGTTTATTTGAAGTTGATGTTCTACTAGATTTGATAAAAATTTACATCACATTCAAGGACCTACTTATATGCCATATCAAAGTTATCATCACCACTGATTTAATATTTTTTAATTTAAACCAAAGTTGTGTTGTTTCCATGTTGTTGGAAGTTTTTTGATGGTAATTATTATTATAAATACTTTTTATCTTTAAAATTAGTCTTGTAATTACTTGGATATTAAACTAATGTTGGATAAGACATACATGAGTGGCTTGTGGTCCATGATGAAACATGAGTTCATGTAAGTATCCAAGGATTTAGGGGCACTATTCCTTGAGGGCATTGGAAAAAAAATAAAGTGATAATGCACATACAAGTATGACTCTAAATATCTTCTTTTCATGCAACTTGAGTCAGCCATAAAAATTTATAATTTATCTTGTAATTATAGTAAATTTAACCTAAAAATAACAAGAAATTTATCATAAAACATTTGAATATTTTGTTAAAAATATTACTAAAGTGAAAT